>CM052544.1:80783929-80801070 GCA_028533065.1 Trachops cirrhosus | reverse complement strand
TTTAAAGATTTTATTTATTTATCTTCAGAGGGGAAGGGAAGGAGAGAGGGAGAGAAATATCAATGTATGGTTGCTTCCTGTGCATTCCCTGCTGGGAACTGGCCTGCAACCCAGGCATGTGCCCTGACTGGGAATCAAACCGTGATCTCTTGGTTCACAGGCCCGCGCTTAATCCACTAAGCTACACCAGCCAGGGCTCTTTTTTTTTTTTTTTTTAAGAGTAAAGCACTTAATCAAATTTACCATGTAACCTGCCAATGTGAGAAGTCAAATGTATTTTTAGGTTTAAAATTTTGATAGCAGGAAAATAAAAACATGAGAATGACTTTCAAATTCTTTTTTTCCTCTAAAACATATTGGGGGCTAATTAAATCTCTCAGAGCCAACTTATCATCATGGTCACCACCATGGCCCTGGGGATGCAACCAGCTTCAGGTGGTTTGGGGCCAGAAGTTAGTACATGGAGAATAAAGCAAGGAGTGAGCAAAACAACACTTTACAAATTACTATGGGAGAAAGTGATTCAAACACTAAGCCCAGGTGCACAGCACTGAGCTTTAGTAAAAAACAAAAATTCTTGTCCCCATTCCCACAGCTTAAACATATTCAAACATGGGTTCTAATGCAAGAAGAAAGTTCCAAAGACTCAGTACTCTAGGTGTTTACAATATCAAGATCTCCTCTATGTTAAGGAAAATTTAAATTGATGTACACTACAATATATGTAGATGGAACAAAAATGCAGTGCTTACTTTGTGAAAAATCCTTTTCAGAAGTCTCTAATGTAACAGCAAATGATACAGGACAAAGACTAATTTCTTTTTGACATTAAAATTATATTTATTGTCCCTACCAGTGTGGCTCAGTTGGTTGGGTGTCGTCTATACAACAAATGTTTGCAGGTTCCATTCCTGGTCAGGCTACATGCCTGGGTTGCAGGTTTGGTTCCCAGTTGGGGCACGTAAAGAAAGCAGCCAGTTGATGTTTCTCTCTCCTGTTGATGTTTCTCTCCCTCTCTCTTTCAATCTCTCTCTCTCCCTTCCCCTCTCTCAAAATTAAAAAAAAATTTATTATTAAGGTTTTATATTGCTAACCATACACTTTAGACCAAAATAGACAAATGATACCAATAAACTAACTCCCTAATTTTATTTTTTATTGGTGTGATTTATAAAAACATCACTAGAAGCTCAAGACCAAGAAGTTAACTAAAAAAAGGAGTAGGTAGATTTTCTTATTGCTTTTAAATATACCTCATCCTGAAGGCTCCACATGCTCACGAATGAGCTGTTAAATTTATCTCTTGACCTATGAGTAACCTTACTGGAAACAGATACCCAGAGGCCTGTTTACATTTGTCAAAACTGGTTATTTCCCTTAGCATGTTTCCCTCTGATAAAAGGTTCCAGCTTGAACACCACAATTAGGACATAGAAACCAGCCCTTGGCAGGAATTTGACTGTAAGCCGTGGGCCAGACAGAGAGAAAGAGAAATATTAGATTTATGGGTTCTAGCAGGTACCAGAAACCTGACAACATGGACATGTTTCCACGTAACCAAGCAGAGATGAGAGTGGATTGCCAGGGTCTTAAAGACAGGCTTACAACCTCACTTTGTGTCAGCATATGTTTAATGAGCACCAGGACTAGAAGGGCCTGGCAAACCAGAGGCACTCAATAAATATTTGTTAAGTGTGTAAATGATTATGAAACCCTGGAGTAGACTTCTATAGGAGATATAACCTAGCACTGATTATTTTTCTCATATGTATGTTGCATTTATATTCCTTCTTTACTACTTGCTAATTGATTTATTCCTTTTCTTTTGAATTTTATATTAAAATGCACTTCTTCCAATATGTTTTTTATGATGGCTTCCATGAGCCATACGGTATCCATTAACCACTATGTAGTCTTCATCTTATATTGCTCTTTATTTTAAAGGGCAAATTTTATAATAATCTCAGGTGTTCTGAACATTATTTAAATTCTGAGTAAGTGTGACTTGGAAGTGACACACTAGCAGCAAGAAATCATTTTCCATCAGTATAAAGATTGTATTAATTTGCTAGGACTGCCATAACAAAGCACTGCAAGCTGAGTGGCTTAAACAACAGAAATTTATTGTCTCACAGTTCTGGAGACTAGAAGTCAGATATTAAGATGTCATTGGGCCATGTTCCTTCTGAAGGACCTGTTCCAGGCTTCTCTCCTGGCTTCTGATAGCTCCCTGGCTTGTGGCTACAAAATTCCAGTCTTTACATGGTATTTGCTCTGTGTTTGTGTCTGTGTTCAAGTCTCTGCTTTTTAAAAGTAGAAAAGTAATATTGGATTAGGACCAACTCAGTGACCTCATCTTAACTAATTACATCTGCAAAGATATTATTTTTAAACAAGGTCATGTTATGGAGTACTGTGGGGTTTAAATTTCAATATACACATTTTTGGGTGTCACAATTCAACTCATAAGAAAAATCTTTGTGGTGAAATCATCAATGGAAATAAATTAATTGCTATTAAATACATGAGTGCAATCCCAGGCTAATAGATCTTAATATAGGATTAATAAAACCCATTATCCTCCATTGTCTTCTGAGGTGGATGTGGCTGAGGAAGCCTGTCAATATGGAAAATTTAAGAGTAAAACATTGCTTTTGTTTTTAATTCCAGAAGAAGGCTTTTGAGAGAGTTCTAATAAGAATAAGAGATATATATTTGGTCTCAAAGCAAATTATCTTATTAAGATGCCTGAACATATATTAAAATTTGTAAAGCAACATATGGGTTAGTATTAAATGACAATCTTCTGATCCTACAATGAAAACAAGGCAAACATTGACATTTTGTCATCATGGGAATTTAAAAGTAAGGAGTGAAACAAGTCAGTCACAGAAAGACAGATACCATATGATTTCACTTATATGGGGAATTGAAAGAACAAAATAAGTGAACAAACAAAACTGAAACACATTCACAAATACAGAGAACAACAGACTAATGGTTGCCAGAGGGAGGGAAGTTGGGAGACTGAGTGAAAAAGGTGAAAGGATTAAGAAGCACAAATTAGTAGTTACAAAATATTCATAGGGACATAAAGTGCAGCATAGGGAATATAGTCAATAATATTGTAATTGTGTATGGTATCAGCTGAATATTTGAAATATTGAGGCACTCGCTTTGTCAAGTATATGATTGTTTAGCCACTATACTGTACACCTGAAGCCAATACAAAATAATGTTGAAGGTAAGCTGCAATTGAAAAATAAAATTTACAAAAAGGAAAAAATTAGGTTGAGAAAAATTAAAAAATAAGTAAATAAAAGTAAGGAGAGACTGACTTTCTAAATGGCAGAGGTAGGAGCTCAGAACAGCCTCCCTCCAGTGAAATAACTTTTTAAATGCTAAAAATTATTTAAAAAAACACAAAGTCTCCAAAAATTTTCCTAAGGGACTACATCAAATGAAGAAGCATCTATTCAAGAAAATCGACTAAATCTCTGTAAAAACAGCAAGACACTCTTATATTTGAGTCACGATGTGTTCACATTCACTTTTTCCTTTCTGCAGCTGAGTGGGACAGAAGGGCTATTCTGGGTGGGTGTGGCCAAGAAGCTGCAGCTGCCTCTCCTCCTATCTCTCAGTCTACTGAGCTATAGTTTCATGCTAGAAGGGGCAGGCTGTTGGCATCATCCCCCAGCTTCCACCATTGTATTACAGAAGCTCTATTTAAGATGGGTACAGCCATAAAGATGGGACTCTCTTTCCCCACCAATCTGCCACATGTAGGGATGAAGCTCTAATCCAGATACGGCTGGCTGAAAATACAGGGCCCTGCTCTCCCATGCCCCATAGGACAGAAGTTCTATGCTGGGAGGGTCAAGTACACTAGGGTTTACTATTGCTAACCAGAACTCCCAATATTAGAGCACAGTTATTGTTTTGAGTAAAGTGGGTTGCTGACCCCTGCCCCAGCTCTGGTGCATGCAGTGGCATTGAGGATGTGGTTAGGGGGTGTGAAAAGTTGACATAACATAGGAGGAGCCATTTTAAAATGGAGCCAGGATAGCCATCCAAGAGAAACTGCCTTATATGTCTTGCTCCTTGAACTAGGCAAAATAACCTTTGGACTGGGTCACAGCAATGGTGTCTTACAAACAGTTATTTATAAAGCCATCAGGAAAAGCAAACATCCTGACCACAAGGACTAATGGTTATGAGCATTCTTTCAGAAAATCGAATAAGTAACCAGCTTGAGAAGAGCCTTTCTGGGCTAAGAGCAGCCTCAGGACTAACAATGTCCTGTTTCTCCAAAGGGGTACAACTTTAATAAGAGCAGATTGTGGGCATCTATGCCATAGCGTATTGTCAGACACAATAGAACAATCATGTAGTAATTAGTAGAGTCAAATAACCAGGTATGATACCAATAGAGACAGTCCAGGGAGAAGCTTAAGGGGAGGTCAGGGGAAAGAGGACCCAACAAAAACACACTGAAACAGAAAGTTAAGATGAAGATTTGAAGTTACTGTGACTTCATATGGTATCTTATGCAACAAATTATATTTTTAATAAAATGGAACATGTTTACTAAATGGCACATGTTAGAGCTGGACTTTTTTAGAAGGGATGAACTAGAATATACAATACATGCTATAATGAAGTTTTTTTCCCTAGAAAATAATTGAAAAATTGTTTACAAACAAAATGAAGTAAATGTGTTAGAAGAGCCAACCCTATCAATTTAAAATGAAGTACATTAATTTCACTTGTTTGTACTTTTACCTCTTATTGTGAACTACTGGGATCCAGAGGTTTTTAAAATTATTTATTATTTGCATTTTTATCTCTTCTTTGCTACTATATACCATAATATATTAAAACCAAATTGTCATAGAAGTAACCTGAGTGAAATCACGTTCTCTTCCACTGCAGCATTAATGGGTAGGACTTCAACAGTACAGAAACCTCTTATTGAATCAGCAATTTAAAAAGTGGACACACATATTGCAAAGATGTCAATCTGCCTGGCCATTATTTAAATGAATGCCTTTTTGTTCAGCTATATACAGACCATTAAATGGGATTTTTACAAAAAAGCTTTAATCAGTGCTTTTGTGAGGTGTGCTAATTGGCTACTAGAGACAAGCAGCCAGGGTGAAAAATCAGAGCCATAACTCCCTTTGGAGGAAGTGTCAGGCTTCCCTGCATCATGTGTGAAGGTCATGCATGGATTGGACTCTCTGGGGCTGGCTCACAGGAGGCCCAGTGGACTTGAAACCTTATGATATAATACATACCGTAATCCCAGAAAGTGGTCTCTATGGATTTAAACATTACTAAATTTGGCATCATGGAGGTTTCAGCTCATGTTGGTGATTACTTACTCTTCCTTAGTCCTATAAAATGGATAAGCATTTTGATATTTTGACATATCATTAGGCGTGGGTGTATTCCTTTTCAGATAGTAGTTGCTCTGTTTTCAGAGTCATTTTAAATCTGCTTTGGACAAAATGGTTTAAAAGAATTTTAAAGTACTATGCATATGCCACATCTAAGCAACTGATAGAGAAAAGCATAGGCAACACACAGAATTTGAAGGCATAATTATATTTTTGTTTCTATCACATTCACAACCATTTCTTCTTTGGATTCTTTTTGTTGGTACAATGGAATGCCTCTCCTTTTGGTTCCTTCTAATGGGTTAGACACAATATGCACAAGTGAGGTTATGTACTTTCTAAAGGTCAGACTAAAGATGGACCAATTTTTTAACAAATATGCCAAGATGTATACATCAAAGATCAACATTGATTTTCAAAGCAATTTTCTTAGGAGGTTGTTCTATGTCCTCTCTTTTGTGATGCTACTTTGCTTAACATCCTCTGGAGCTGGCTTATTTCATTCACTTATTCAGCAAGTATCTAATGAGTACTTATTACGTAGTCTCTAGAAACTACAGGTACAAAAAGAATAAAACAAAATTCTTGACTTTAATAAGCATACTGCTTAGAAAGGAAGGGAAAAGTAAGGTACATGTCAGTGGATGTGTGTTCCAAGTTCTACTGAGGGTCAGAGACTGCTTCACAGTGAGCCAGTAATATCTGAACACACTCTTAGTGGATTTTGCTAGATTAAAATAGAAAGGGGTCAAGGTTCAGCCCTGGTAAATAGTAAATGAAAATCCACATAGAGTATTGAAATATTTTCTAGCCTTCAAGTAGGCTGTGGTTCTCAAATAGGTTATGAAGGGGAATGAAGAAAGGCTTGGCCAGACAGCAGGCAGGGCTTCTGACAGAAAGACTTTCAGTCAATAACCCCTATCTCTTTCTTTATAATCATAATTTCTGGTCAAACCCATATTTTATTGTGAATTTAGGGCATCTTCCTTAAGCCTAGTAGACTTAATTCTGTAATATTTAAACATTTTTCAAAAAAATCATACTGTCAAATAAAAAAAAGATATACTATGTTGTATTAATGACACTCAAAATGGTCACCAGTCATGATGGCAATTTTCGAAGAGGAGTCCTAATGTATTGTTAGCCATGAGTAAGCCTATTCATGAAATCTGTTTTGGAGGTAATAAAAATTATTTGAAATCTGTACACTAGGTGTATTTTATAAAGCATCAGATATTACCTTTTATTTAACATTTTATTATTTATGCTATTATAGTTGTCCCAATTTTCCCCCTTCATCCCCCTTGACCCAACCTGCCCCCCAACTTTCATGGCTAACCCCCACACTATTGTCCATGTCCATAGGTCCTTCATATATGTTCTTTGTCTAATTCCTTTGCCTTCTTTCAATCATTTCGACCTCCCCCTCCCCTTTTATAGCTGTCATTCTATTCTATGAAGAATCAAACTTTACCTTATAAACATACTTTGTGTGGGCTGATAGATGCTTTCACAGGCATCTTGCAGTCACTCTCTGCTACTGGCTTCAATTTGTTTACTTGACAGCCTATATTTACTGTCATTATGCCTAATTCTCTGTTTGCTAATTTATAGGTAAATGTTTTCCATGGTGTTTTGCTGTCTCAGTATTTTCAGGGATCTTCCTCCAGTCAGAATAAACTTAATTCTTTTAGTCATTCTATCCAATGGTTCAGTTAAAACAAACAAACAAACAGACAAAAAACAAAAACAAAAAGGCACGGGGTCCTCATCTAGGACTGCCATTTTTCATTCTGTCTTTTGGCCTTGATTTGCTTCCTTGGTAAAAGTATTTCAGCAGTTCAAATGGGAAGTCACAAGGCTACTGTTTCTACAACTTCTGTGTTCTGACCCTACAGTTACTCTTACTCTCACCATGATCTGACAAGCTATACACAGTCAATAAGCCAATGTAAAATAACTAACAAACTTGATACCCTATGAAGTTTTCCCAGTGTACAGTTACCTATCCTCTAGAAAAGTGGAAAAATATTTCCTTTGAATGCTTTTGCTTATGTTTTTTTCTGTTTGAAGGAATATCTGACTCATTCACTTTTCCAAACTTAGCCCATGACTTCCTACCCTCAACCACACCAGGCAGTGTCAGGAATGTAGAACAATTTGTTATTCCTGAAACACAGCTCATGCCCTGTTCTTTGACATGTGCTGTTTCCTCCTCTTGAAAAATTCTCCCCTCCAATGCTACCTTTTCTGTAGTCACATTCTGCAAGACTAAAATAACACAAAGGTGATTTACAGTATGAACTTGTAGATCAGGGCTCAGAATTCTCACTTGACTCCTGCCCTCATTAATTATATGTGAAAATATAAGACAGAATGTGAGACAGTTTATGGGGAAGTATAGCTTGTGGTAACCAGATCAACTGAATTCAAATCCTGGCTCTGTCCTTTCTTCCAAGGATCTTAGACACATTATTTTTCAGCACCTGTTTCCTTCTATTTATTTATTTACTTAACCCTAATGCAAATATATTTTGTCATTGTTTTTAGAGAGAGAAAAAGGGAAAGAGGAAGGGAGAGAGAGAAACATCAATTAGTCGCTTCTCCTACATGCCCAGATCTGGGATTGTACACACCTGACTGGGGATGGAACCCGCAACCCAGGTATGTGCCCTGAATGGAAACCAAACCCACAACCTTTCAGTTACTGGACAAGGTTCCAACCAACCAAACCATAACAGTCAGGGAACCTTTTAAATGAAGTTCAAATAATAAAGTACCTACCTAATCTTTTCAGCACTCTTATGGAAAATTGGGATAATATTAGAATTTTAAAGGCCACTGGGAGAGTTAAATGAAATTAATAAATTAACAATTAGATCATTATTCTAATTATTAGGAAAATAGAAATCATTTTAGAAATGTTAACTATTTCATACTTATTATCTCAGCAAATTCCAAATTATGGTACTAATTCACATAAAAAATTAAAAAACTCAAGCAAAACTTCCTACTCTTTCAAATGCTTAAAATGCCTAAACTAAGAGGGTCTCAGTGGTTTTCTTTACATTTGATTAAGTGATTTACTCTCCTTCTCCTTGTCCCTCTTTAGGCACTTAAGCAGTTCATGTGGCTACATGAACTCTGAGGTGTGTACTGAGGATCAGAAAATGTGCCAGAAACTTGAGATATGTAAAAAATCTTCTTCAGGTGGGAGCTGTGATTAGGTAGATCACAGGCTGGGTGAGTGCAATTGCTTTCAGTGTGTTTAGGCTTGAGCATTTGCACACTCATTTACCCACTCAGCATTTGCCTTGTGGTGTATACATGTACTTATCTGACTTTCTCCACCATGCAGCCTATCCACTGGAATATTTGGGGAATTAATGAGACCAGGTACTTGAAATATTGAGTGATAAAAAAGAGATGCTAGAAAGTATCAAGTATTAATAAATGGAACTTCCCTCTACAATACAAGCTGAGCTCGGTATTAGCTGGGCATTCACCCAACTTTCTATAACAAAGCCAATTTTTTATAGACTGTTTTCCTACCTTTGGGATGCTATAAGTGTCAATGGAATCAATACCTAATTGAAATCTTCAGAATCAAAGTTCTGACCTTCCAAGTGCCCTCCCTTTCTCCTTCCTTTAATGGCTCCACTGCTGTACTCTTGGCAACATTAAGAATCACCTGATTACCTTTATTGCTATTAACTCTAAAACAAACCACCTCAGCCATATCAGCCAAAATACATCACCCCTCAATAACTTAGTATCAGATTTTGTTCTGCTCCTCAAAATCTAGTAGTTAGCATTTTATTCTTTAGGTTATACACACTCTGCTTTTAAAAAGTGGTTATCTGAAAATAAATGCTGCCACTTTGTATAACAGTGTCATGTTCAAAATGTTCTTGTTTTAGGTCAATGACCACTTTTATTCATTACTGCATATTTCTGTTGGAATAGAGTTAAATGCAAGTTATACATTGAGTTATTTTACTAAAATATCAAACCTTAGCATCAGATACATAATAATTGTTTTTCTTGGTATTTAACATAAGAAAAGTTGACAAAGGCATGTCTAATATAATGTCATAAGATGTAAAGAATAACTCATTCCTTTACTAGTGGTATTTAGAATTTGCATAATATTTGATTTTTTGAAGGAGTTTTATAGCAGAAACATAGCATAACTGAAAACAGAGGTCTCTTTCAGACCTTGATATGACCTTTCCCCTTAGACCTCTTTAACCTTCTAGGTTAAAACTCAGTTCCCCATTTGGAAAATGGAAATAAGAATACAGATTCCATGTGTGGAGAGAGAAAGAGGCATGATAGAGGCGGGAATGATTTGATCAAGTGATGCCATACAGCTGTTTTATTATGAGAAGTTCTACTTAATTTGAAAACTTAGTTAACATCCACAAAGAAGTCATTTTCGAAATTAAGACACTTTATTATTGATTCTAAATTATTTACCCTTGCCTTGTCAATAATAAAAATAAAAAAGTATCTCAGTTAAGTGCAACAAGCAAAGGAAAATAATTTGGAATCAATAATAATATAATAAAATATCAAAGCTGAGATCTGAAGTACATCATATTCAAAGTAACTTTGTTTTCTTCTTGAAATAAAAATAATTAACTTTTTACAGCATGTTAATGAACTTGGAATTTTAAATATCTGGCTATAATGTTAACTATACATGTATGTATATATTGCCAAGTCCCTTTGTATTGGATGTTCAACATATTGGTATTTAATTTATTTTTAGATGTGAAATAGTTTTAAAATATAATTTTTACTTTAATATTAACCCACAGAATGATAACAGAGAAGTAGTAATATTTTTTCTACTGAAATATACATAATTTTACTTATTTTGAATTTTAGATTTAGAGATGGCCTACTTTGATTCTTTCATTAAATGCATTAGTCACATGTTCAGTATTCTGTTGAGGGCCTATCATGTTAATACACAGTAGGTGTGAAGCACAAAGCACTTGGTAGAGGTGCCAAAGATATAGCCATGAACTCAATATAGGGAAGTCCTAGAAACACATGGGTAGGGTGTTAGAAACTTGCATTCTCCTTTGGGTTATTTAGTGGATAAAGCTTAGTTTCTGTTTGCATGTGGATTTAAATCTTACCAAGTGTCCCACAGTAAGTCACTTGCTAATACTCTGAAAAAATTGAAAACATTAAAAATAACTGGCAATGAATGAAATGAGAAAAATGCAGCCATTGCAAGTTCACATAAATTATTATGTTTTTGTTACTACCTGGATGTCTATGAGTTATGCATATATGTTCCCTGGCTAATCCCTTCATCTCCTTTCATCCAGTACCCCCTTCCCCTCCCCTCTGACAGCCATTAGTCTGTTCCACGTGTCCATGCTTCTGTCTCTATTTTGTTCATTAGATTCCACATATAAGTGAGATTGTATGATATTTGTCTTTCTCTGACTCCTTGTTCTTTCAACAGTTAGAATGAACTTGATTTCTCCATAATTTTCATTATGATGAGAATGGCTTGTACTCTTTTATATGTTATCACAAACAGTTTGCAAACTTTTCTTCTTAATCCTTATACTGAATGAACTCTTACTGAAAGGGACTGGGTAAGAAAAGTGGCCAAATCACCTTCAGGGTAGTCTCTTGATGACATCAGTCTTTTGATTTTGCTTACCAAGACATCATAACACATTTGGCACCCCAGGTTCCCCCCTTAAATGTGTGCTTAAATTTGAATTTGATCATTAATTAAGGATGCTTGACACAATTGAGAGAACTGGATGCTACCAGATTTCCTCAGCCAGGCTCTCATCAGAACCAGTGGAGCTAGAAGGCAGCAGACAGTTCCACTCAGGACTAAAGCTTTCCCTTTAAAACATGTTGTGTATTTAATTGTGTTAGTGAGAACATTAAGAGGAAGCACATGCATTTTTTTTAAGTTAATATTAAGTTCTAGGCCTTCAGTACCTCATATGCGTTCATGTTATAATAAAGTGTTCACAGTGCTCATTATAATATTTGGAGTACTTTCTCATTTCAGAGGGAATAAATCAAGCTTTACAGAGCTTAAGACATTTGCCCCAGTTTTCAGAGCTTGGTGCTCAACTTCAGAGCCTGGGTGGTGGATTGTTCCACAGGCCCCACAAGGGGTTCTGCCCGAGAACCACCAGAGGATGTGCAGGCAGCCCTGCTCTCAGGATAGAGACTAAGGAGCCAGTCAGGGTCAACACAAGTGTGTACTGATTCAGATGACATTGGAGCCTGAAACAAAATAAGAAGATACCAGCCCAGGTCTATCTATTCTCATTTGATGTACAAATTTGAATGAGTATCAGTGAACACCAGAACCTGAGAAATTTGCTACAATGCTCCTGAGAACATTTGTAATAATCAAATTTCCTATCTGTGTTCTGAGGAATTAAGTAGGAACTAGCAACCAGCATAGGATTTGGCCCACAGTAGGCACTCTATAAATACTTGTGGAAAAAATGAGGGAAGAGGATATTCGTGTCTCTTGATTTTGTAAACCAAGAGGGAGCACTTCCTATCCGTATGGTGGATAGCCCAGTCCTGAAAAGCATAGATACTTTCTAGGTAATTTTGGGGAAAATATAAAGCACGTGACAGCATTTGATAACCTGAAATAATTAGATACCTCTTGAGTTCATTATACTGCTATTTTACATTTAGAGAAGCTCCAAATGACACGTTGACAGAATTGTGGAGTGTCAGTGTCAGATAGCACCTCTGACTCCCACACTGTGAGCCCCATTGCTGATTTAGCAATATCATACCTTATACAGGCCCTCCAAAATTCTGCTCAATGAATAGCAACCTATACATGGGTTCACCTGGAATAACAGAATAACCTATTCTGCTAATCAAATTGGGGTGTATGATTAAATGGTACTGTAGTTTTTTTTGGTTTTGCATGATGAAAAGAAAGTATTTCCCTAATACGACTTGACTTATTCAGCAATATTGTATTTCATGTGATTAACACAGAGTTGGATAGTTTCAAACTGCAAGGAAATATAGTGACCATTTAGCACATTAATGTGACATGATAGTTACTTAGCTAGTTTTTAGTAGACTCAAGACTTGAATCCACTGCCCCAGTCCATTTACTTGCCATATTCTTCTATCTCTAAGTAAATTTTTATTGTCTATGTGGAGTTTCAAGAAGAATAATAAAATACCTTCAATTTAAGAGATTGAACCTTACTGATTGTCTACAAAACTCCTCCCTCCTTTCACCTCATCCCCACGGGCAACAACTTTCCTGTATTTCAAGTTAATCATTCTCTTGTTTTTCTCCATAGCAGCTTATCTCTCTTCATTTGCAATGTTTCTTTTATTATAACAGTCAAATGCACAAATGTTCCCTAAAGCACGATGGATATTTGATAGCTCTAATATAAGATCAGAATTTTAAAGGCATAAAAATAACCAATTAGGCTTCCAGATCAATCTTGCACTTGCACCCCTGAGTCATCAACTCACTCTCTTGGCTTGAGATGACACTGTTGCTTCTGACCATTAAGAACTTGTTTTTTGGCATTTCCACATCCTTTGATAATATAAATTTATAAAAATAATGAGCTCCTTTGGGGGATTCTATTTCTCTAAACTCATTGTACTATTTTGTATCCTACTTATTTTAATGTACTATTGTTTTAAAACCAGGTAACAACAACAGACCAGACCTCTTCTCTTTCCAAGCATTAATGCTGCTTACCGGGGACAAACAAAAACAGTTGTACTCAAATGTGTTCACTTTTAATTTCTATCCCCTAATGAAGACAATATCTGATTGGTATCATGGCAACATGTTGCCTTGAGCGTCAAATAGGTATTATTCATACATAATCTTTTATAAAGAATCACAAATTCTCTTTATAAGTGTTAGGAGAGGTGTGATCTTCTCTTAGAACTTACTAAATTTAAAAAAAAAAGGCTGAAGGAAATCTAATTAGTGCTTCCAGAAGTGCCTTTCTGGGGTCTGATGATATCAGATTACTATTTCATATTTATTTCCTGTATCTCCCAAGTATAGGTGCAGCATGTAGACATCCTGGCAAGCATCAAGTGGAAAATTAAGGCAACACCAGGGCATGCAGGCACAATGAACTCATTGATTCTGGTGTTTACCTTTGACTTGTGATATTTCAGGTTGTTGAGTTTTCCCTGTTCCTTCCTTTCCCCTCTGTTCTATTCTTCCTTTCTTGAGGGAAGAAGCAGTGATGTGTTCCTAACTAACTCCCTGAGTTTACTTAGTGATAAGGTTGATATCTTGGTTATAAATGATCTGCTCTTTGTTTGCACTGACCATCAGAGTTAAATATTAAGAATACCTCTTGAGTATTTGTCATAAACTGGGTGTGATACAGGGCATTGACCTTCACATAGTCTTAAAATGTTCTTGCTGAGATGCCTTCTCTATGAGGTAGGACTTACTTTCCCCATCCCCCTGATAAACAAACAAACAAACAAACAAACAAACAAACACAGTTGCAGAGAAGTAGAGAAATTTGCCACAGGTCAAAGTTATGTGGTGAAACCCAGATTCTCAGGAAGGTCTCTTTAACTCTGAACTTTTTCTCCATTATGCTCCTTGGGAAGGTGATCTATATCACTGTTATTAGGTATTATGACTTTTAAATATTATGTTATAGTTTGAAAGTCTGTGCCTGTAACCCCAGGAGTGTTTGTGTTTCTGTGTGTGTGTGTGAGAGAGAGACAGAGAGAGCGCGCAAAAGGCAGAGAGAGAAAGAGAGAGAGGGAGACAGAGAGAGAAAGAAACATGGGTCAGTTGCCTTCTTGTACACATCCTGACTGGGAATCACACCTGCAGCCTGGGTATGTGCCCTCACTGGCAACTGAACCTGTGAACTCTTTGTTTCCAGGACAACACTCCAACCAACTGAACCACATTGGCCAGGATGAAAACATATTCTTAAGATATAATCCAACAATTACATTCCTTGGTATTTATGAAAAGGAATTGAAAACTTATGTCCAACCTGCATATGAATATTTATAGCAGTTTTATTTTTAATTACCCAAACTGCAAAAGGAACTAAGAAGTCCTTCAGATGTGAGTGGATAAATAAACTGTGGTGCATTTATACAATGAAATGTTATTCAGTGTTAAAAACAAATGAGCTCTTGAGCCATGAGAAGACATAGAGGATTCCTAAATACATATTAAGTGAAAGAAGCCAGTCTGAAAAAGCTACACTGTATGATTTCAACCATATGACATTCTGGAAAAAGCAAAACTATTGTATAGAAAAGATCAGTTGTTGCCAGAGGTTGGGGAGAGGGAGATGAGACATAAACTGAGGAAGCAAAGGGAATTTTTAGTGCAGTGAAACTACTCTGTATGATACTCTGTATCATAATAGTGGCTATATGTCATTATAAATTAGTCCAAACCCATAGAATGTACAACACAAAGAGTGAACTCCGATGTAAACTATAAATCTGGGCTGATAATAATGTGTTGAATTTAGGTTTGTCAGTTGTAACAAATGTACTATCTGGTAAATACAGGGGAGGGCTAAGCATGTGTGGGGGCAGAAAGTAAATGGGAAATCATTATACTTTCCATGCAATGCGTCATTAATTTAAAATTCCTCTACATAATAAAGTCTATTTAAAAAAACAAGAAGTGATGGCCATTGATTTTAGAAATCCTATACTTTCCTGAGACTGTATAAAATGTCTCAACAATTATGAATACTGAGCTTTTGGAAAAAAATTAATTGTAATGTCTAAGGAAGAAAAGATAATGTTCTTAAAAACTTTAACAAAATGCTTAACTTTTTTCTCATAAATGTACATTCTTTCAAAAAAGATCAAGGCTAAAAATACTTTGTGCTAAAAAATACAGGGTAGTGAACAGAGCAAAGTCCAATTGTCATTTGCTGGAAAGTTTCTGAGGTTTCAAAACCTTCTGGGACAATGGTGAGTTTAAGAGACAAGAGCCCACCAAATTCAGTGGGCATTGGTCCTGGAGGGCTTGAGTAACCTGAGGCTAGACAGAGAACTCTGGGAGACCAAGTTAATATTTAACTTCAAGGCTAAATAAATTCAAATCGGTCTCTGTCCATTTAAAAAAAATGAAATGAACCTCATTTCTTAGAAAACTTAGAAACATGCTGAGGGTGCTCTTCCTCTTCTCCATTCAAGACAGGAAGGAAACATAAAAGATAATTTATGAAAAAATTTCTTCACTTTGAGGTTCTTTACAGATTGGATGAAGCCTGGAACATTAGACTCTGGTCCCAGTTCTACCTGTTCTTGGCGGTGTCACCTATGTTAACTCACACCAACCTTTGTTAACTATTAGGGTGGCTCAGTTTGTTTCTATCCTGCAACTTGGGTTCTTGGCTACTGTACTCATTTTATTCTTGCCTTTACAGTCTAGCAATTGTATCCTTGCTACAACCATTTTTTCCTCCTCTAATTTGCATTATTTCCTTCTTTCCTAAGCTTTCCATTGACATGTTCTGGTATGTGTCACAGTGAGGTCATAATTGTCAAATCCAACAGACTCTATTAACTGGTCCTTCACAGGGATTTCTTTAGAAACAGCTGCCTTGGCTGGCTAGCTCACTGTGCTTTTCTGATCTTCCCACCTCTCTCTTTTCCTTTCTGTTTCATTGGCTCTTCTTCTATTCTAGACCCTTAAAAGATGGTATCCCTTGTGATTCTGTTCTTGGTCTTCTTTATCTCTACTGAGCTTTCCCTCAGGTGATCTCTTCTATTTTTAGTGTTTATACTTTCAAGTTAACACATGCTAAAGTGTTTATGAAGGCTTTCACATCCACTCCTGATGGGGTTGGGTTTCTTTCTTCTTTAGGCATCTACTGTCATCTGGGTCTTCTCCTGTCACATGTACCCATGACAACATTTACACTTACTCTTTTATGTTGTTTACCATTACAAGGCTGGAAGCTCTTCAGGAGTAAGCTGTCTTAGTCACCTGCATTTCTCTAGTATTCAAATCAGTGCCTTCTGTGGATAGGTACTTGCTACATGTTTATTCATGTTTATTACCTTATTTAAGGTAATGATTAATGAAGATTTCTTTCAGGTTCTAATTAAGACATTGAGGTCTATTGTTGAGAGATGTGTTTCTGAACCTTATGAAGAAAGGGCGATTTTTGAGGACCCTCAAGCATCAGGATCAAGTTCATGTTGTGCCCCTTCTGCTTGTTGGAGTAGGCAGTGTTACTGTCATAGGTGGGCACAGGTAACCAGATTCTTGGTGATTGGGACAACGAATTGAGCCAAACACCAGAGTTTATAGCAGAGAACATGGGAGCAAGTCAACTCCAAGCAGAGATTGACCTCATAGGCTGGAGGGACTCTATTCTTACAGGGCGGATCCTTCCTGGCTAGTTTTGGTGGGCTTTTACTGCGTATGTACAAGTAGTTGTATTACTTTAAAGCTACTGCACATGTGGTCTCCCATGATTTTCCCTGACTGGCCGCCAGGGTCCCACAATGCTACTGAATTGATCCCCCCTTCTCCTGGGGTCCCCCTCTACTAGGTTCACCTTTCCTTTCACCAGAGAATAATAGCTCTCCATATTAGAGATTGGTGAAAAGGAAAGGAGTGATTTATTCAAGTTATACAGACTAAGAGTAATGACTTAATGTCTTCATCAAAATCCCAAAGTCCCTTAAAACACCCACAAACACACACAGTCCTTCCTT
>CM052544.1:80744137-80783429 GCA_028533065.1 Trachops cirrhosus | reverse complement strand
TTTTAAAGATTTTATTTATTTATCTTTAGAGGGAAAGGGAAGGAGAGAGGGAGAGAAATATCAATGTATGGTTGCTTCCTGTGCATTCCCTACTGGGAACTGGCCTGCAACCCAGGCATGTGCCCTGACTGGGAATCGAACTGTGATCTCTTGGTTCACAGGCCCGCGCTTAATCCACTAAGCTACACCAGCCAGGGCAGGATAATTTTAATATTATCAAATACACAGTGTTCATATTTTCCTGATTATCATATTTTTTTACAGTTTGTTTGAAATACTATCCAAACAGTGACCACACATGATGAGTATTTGATAAGTATCTTAAGTTTTTTCTACATTATGAATACACCTTCCATTTCTTTTTCATTTCTTGTATATTTTTTATTGTCCTGATTTTGATGACTGTATACTTGTGGTATGGTTAATATCTGTTCTTCATGCTTTCTTCAACCAGGTAGTTATTGTTAAAGTTTTGATCATATTCAAGTTTGGCCATTTTTAGCAGGTGATGTTGAGGACTTTCTTGAGGAGTACTTGCTTGAGAAGTCACTAATGTTCTCTTTCATGATATCATTGTCCACTGATCACCATATCCTAGATCCACTCACTCATTAGGGATTGAAAATGCTAATATTCTGATTCTATTACCCTTATTTTCCATTGGCGAGAATACTTCTGTAGCCCTTATGTCAATATCTTTACAGTATGTTTGGTCGTCTGAAGCTTATTTTTTAGTAGGTCCTTTAAAAAGGTACATAGGGTTGCTATTCTCTGAGTTCTTGCATATTTATGAGAGTTCATGGTTGGTGTGGCTCAGAGGATTGAGCACCAGCCTGTGAGCCAGGGGGTCACTTGTTCAACTCCCAGTTGGGGCACATGCCTAGGTTTTCGGCCAGGTCCCCAGTTGGGGGGGCTTTGAAGGACAACCACACATTGAGGTTTATTGCCCTCTCTTTCTCCCTTTCCCTCTGTTTAAGAATAAATAAATAAAATCTTTAAAAAAAAAAAGCGTTCATGGTTATCCATCTTGCCTTGGGTGAAGATTAGGTTTCTTTTGCTATACAGACCTTATGAAGCCTCACAATTTCAGTTGGAGATTTGTGCAGTTCTAGAATCTGTGAAAGAACTGGACTTACCTAAAGCAAAGACTCTTAGATGCCAAGAGAGAGAAGAATGATACTAGGGATACAAGAAGGAAGTGCGAGAGAAGAAAAGCCTGGGCACCCTTTCCACTGGAGGATCAGGTTGTATGGCTGTAAAATCCATGCATATGCCATGCAAAAACAGAAGATCTGCAGTTTATTTATTTGAGCATATTAAATCTGCTACTTCATTGTTTCCTAGCAAAAAAAGTGTTGTTATAGAAAAGTCAGATAAAAATCTTATATTCCTTCTTTAATAAGCTACTTGCTCTTTTTGCTTGAATGTCCAAAGAATATTTTATTTTATTTTATTTTTTGTATATTAAAAGATTTTATTTTTAATTGCAGTGTACATTCAATATTCTCTGTTTTTCTCTAACATTTATGTTTTTTTATTTTATTTTAATTGTTGTTCAAGTACAATTTTCTATGTTTTACTTCCATCCCTGCCCACCCACCCAGCCCTCCCCACCTCCCTCCCATTTCCACCTGCCCCTAGTTTTTGTCTATGTGTCCTTTATACTTGTTCCTATAAACTCTTCCCCTTTTCCCCTGAAATTCCCTCTCCTTTCCCCTCTGAACACTGTCAGCCTGTTCTCTATTTCAGTGTCTTTGGTTATATTTTGCTTGTTTCCAAAGAATATTTTACTTCTTTTAAAGACCTATAGTTTTATGAGAGTGTAATTCGGTATTGGCTGTGCTGCATCCAGTTTCTCAGGAATGTGTTAGGCCTCTTCTTCATTCTGTAGTTTCAAGTTTCAATGTATAGTTTCAAGTGGTCTTGAACTACAGCATTTAGTAATTCTTTTTTAATCTATTGCTTAGTTTTCTTCTTTAGGGTTTCCTATTTATTTATGTTCTATCTTTTTTATCTTCTATATCTCTTAGCTTCTCTGAATCCTTTTAATCTCAAGTTGATTTTCATATAAAATTTTTTCCTCCTTTTCCATCTTCTATTTATCATTGAATTATGGTCTTTGACTAGTATCACATCCTTCTGATTGAATTTTCATTTCTGATCTAATTTTTCAACAGATTAAAACTCTATATTGAGTTATAGTATTTTGTAAAATGTTATTTTTTCAAATTATTTCCTTTCTGATTTTTTCTAATTATGATAATTCTCTTAATTTCTTTCAGCTCATTTTGAAATATTTGGCTTACAGTTTTATCTGTTTTCTACATGTGTTTATTTGGTATGCTTTCATTATCTGTAGGAAGATCAGTATTTTTATTCTCTTCCTCATAATAATTTTGAGCTTTTTCTTGTTTTAAAAATTGCTTAATTTAATTTTCATCTACTTTTAGGAGGGGAGAGTGTGCTAAGATACCTTTACTGGTGTCAAAGCTTCAGAGTCATTCCTCATGAAATAATAAAAACAATACTACTTGTTAACTTTCTGAGATCAAGAGCCTCTGTTTACCTTTCCCTTCCTTCCATTTCAATGCCTGTGGTTGTCCTTATCCTGCTCAATTTGGAATCTAGTCCTTGCAGATTCTTCTTAATGTGGAGATTTGTTGTGAAAGGCTCTTCGGTTTATTAGGAATGACTCTGCTCCAAAAACATTAACTCTTATTGCGTTACAGTCCCCTTGGACTCACTCTTGCATCATATCCCTTCCAGTCTCTCTTGGTCCTCTAATTTCACCCACTACACTTTCCAGAGAGTGCCTATTAGGTTCTCCTCATCTCAACACCTTCCCTCTGCTTCATCCTGCATAGTTGTTGATATCACATGATTCTTATAAGCTGCCACTAATTTGTTCTTACATAATTTACTATGTTTTATTGTAGATATTTTCCATGATTCTTCAGTTTTGCTCTGTTTATTTTAATGGGATAATTTTGGTAGATTCAAAAATGATGCTGCCATTGTCACTACATTTATGAAACAGTAGCATTTGAAAACACAAAAAAGATTTCATCCTTCTTTTGAGTCTTTGATTGCTGTCTATCATTTAAAAGATGAAGTGTACTACAGTGCAGTTTACAGGGACTTTCATGAACAAATGAAAAAGCTGCAGCTTGTTCTGCCCAGAGCACACTGCTGGTGTTTCCTTTCTTATACTTCTGTGCCTTTTCTCAAGCTCACTCTTTTCTTGGAATAGCCTCAGAAGAGCCTTTCCTGCTTCTCTGACTGGCAAACTTGTTTTTGAACTGACACTATTTATTCAATCATCATCAATAATCACTCACTCTTCCATGCAAATACCTGTCTATCTGTTTGTATTAGTTTCCTAGGACTGCTTTAAAAAAGTACTGCAAGTTGGTAGCTTTAACAACAGAAATTTGTTGTCTCCCAGTTCTGGAGGCTAGATGTCTGAAATCAAGGTGTTGGCAGGCTCGCTTTCTTCTAAGGATTGTGAAGGAGACTCTATTACATGCCTCTCTCCTAGCTTCTGGTGGTTTGCTGGCAACCTTTGGCATTACTTGGACTGTGGGCGAATCACCTTAATCTCAGCTTTTATCTCTTTTTTCTCTGTGTTGGTTTGTGTACAAATTTTTCCTTTCTATAAACCCACAGTCATAATGGATTAAGACTCCCCACCCTAAGATCTCTTCTTATCTTGATCATCTACAAAGATCCTATTCTGTTTCCAAGTAAGGTCACATTCACAGGTACAGAGCATTTAGACTTCAACATCTTTTATGGGGACACAATTCAACTTATAATTCTCTTCCATTACTCCCCATGCATGCATAGGTCTCTTAGAATGCTTTCCTCTTGACTCTGTGAAAGGACACGATTTCCACTGGCAGCACAACCTTCACCTGAGGTCCAAACATGTGTGTCTATCTGCTTACCCATATATCTGCATGCTTTCCAGATTTCCCACAGGTATATGACAACAAACATATTCAAAGAAACTTATCACTGTCTTTCTAAATTGTCCTATCTTCAATACTGGCAATCCACATCACCATTTATTTAGTCATGTAAGCTACAAGCCTAGGGAGTATGCTAGGCTCTTATCCCTCCACATTTGATGAAAGACTATATTCTGAAACTTTTATATTTTTAATATGGTTTTCCCTTCTCTTTCTAAAGCCTGATTCTTTGGGTTTCTGTTTTGTTTCTGTAATCTAGTACTCCAGTCTGACCTTAGGCTTAACATATTTCTGCCTTAGCATTTCCTTCTATGCAGGGGCAAGATAACAATACTGATTACATAGGTTCATCTGAGAATTAATAACATAAAAATGAAGGACTTAGCATGGAACCTAGTAAATAGCAGACAGTCAATAAAAGTTTTTACTACTAATCAACACTGAACCCTTTAAAGGGCCCACCCCATTATTTCTAGATGCATAAATTGAATCCAATCTCTCCCATTGTAAAAAGCTCAGTGACTCCCCAGTGCCAAGAAGATGTGCGTAAACTCAAACAATGCAAATATAGACCTCTAATGCTTTTAATTTACCCTGTCTAACCTAACCTTTGGTCTCTATTGCCTGTATATGCCCCATGTCCCCATAATATTAAAGCACTTGCTGCTCCTTGGCTGTGAATTCACACCTCCTAACTTTGTTCCAGCAGTTATCTTGCCCAGAGAGAGTGCCTCTCCATACCCTTTATTACCCTGTAATTTCTACCATTTTCTGACTCAATTATCACCTCTCCCTCATCCTTTTTTTCTACCCAGGTAGAACTGCCATCCCATTGTCTGTGCCTAAACTATCCTTATTCAGACTTTGACCAGGGTAAAACATCATTATTTTTGTATTCATTCATTTGTGTGTTCATTTCACATCCTAGAATATAAACTCTTGGGGAGAAAAGAATATCATTTGTGAGACTTCCAGCCGAGATGGAGGTGTAGACAGATATACTTTGCCTCCTCACACAACCAAAAGAAAGACAACAACAAATTTAAAACCAAAAAGCCCCCAGAATTGCCAGAAAATTGAACTGTATGGAAGTCTGACAACCAAAGAGTTAAAGTAGAGATATTCATCCAGACCAGTAGGAGAAGTGGGGATGGGTAGCTGGGGTGGAGAGGACTCATGGCAAAATGGCAGCTGGCAGAGTGGATGGTCCCACATTTGTGTGGAGATAAACCAGGAGGAACAACTAGGGAGCCAGACAGGCCACACAACCCAGAGTTCCAGTGCAGGGAAATAAAGCCTCAAAACCTCTGACTGAAGAAAGCTGTGGAGGGTGAGGTAGCAGGAGAAACTCCCAGCCTCACAGGAGAGTTTGTTGGTCAGACTCACAGGGTCCTAGAACCCCCACCCCCACAACCCCTGGGGAATCAGCACCAGAACAGCCCAATTTGCCTGTGGGTAGTGGAGGAAGTGACTGAAAGCTGACTGAGAGCTGAGCAAGCTGCACTGTTCCCTCTTGGACCAGTCCCCCACACACAGTGCCACAGCACAGCAAAATGGCTGCCCATCCTGGTGAACACCTAAGGCTCTGTCCCTTACTATGTAATAGGCATGCCAGGACAAAAAAATATGGCCCAAAGAACAGATCAAAGCTCCACAAAAAATAATACAACTAAGCAATGAATAGATAGCTAACCTAACAGATGTATCACTTCTCGGCCTTTTGGCTAAGATCAAGTGTAACCTAACAGATGCAGAGTTCAAAACACTGGTAATCAGGATGCTCACAGAAATGGTTGAGTATGGTCACAAAGTAGAGGAAAGAGTGAATGCTATGAAAAGTGAAATAAAGGAAAATGCACAGGGAACCAATAGTGAAGGGAAGGAAACTGGGACTCAAATCAACAGTTTGGAGCAGAAAGAAGAAATAATCATTCAACCAGACAGAATGAAGAAATAACAATTCAAAATATGAAGAGAGGCTTAGGAATCTCCAGGACAACTTGAAACATTCCAACATCCAATTCATAGGGGTGCCAAAAGGAGAAAAAGAAGAGCAATAAATCAAAAACTTATTTGAAAAAATAATGAAGGGGAACTTCTCTAATCTGGCAAAGGAAATAACTTCCAGAAAGTCCAGGAAGGTCAGAGAGTCCCAAAGAAGTTGAACCCAAGGAATCATACACCAAGACACATCATAATTACATTACCCAAGATTAAAGATGAGGAGAGAATCTTAACAGCATCAAGAGAAAAGGAGAGTGTTACCTAAAAAGGAGTTCCTATAAAATTTTCAGCTGATTTCTCTGAAATCTTGCAGGCAAGAAGGGGCTGGAAAGAAGTATTCCAGGTCATGAAAAGCAAGCACCTACATCCAAGATTACTCTATCCAGAAAAACTATTATTTAGAATGAAATGGCAGATAAAGTGCTTTCCAGATAAGGTCAAGTTAAAGGAGTTCATCATCACTAAGCCCTTATTATATGAGATGTTAAAGGAACTTATCTAAGAAAAAGATAAAAAAATATGAACAGTAAAATGACAACAAATTCACAACTATTAACAACCGAAGCTAAAAAACAAAACAAAACAAATTAAACTAAACAAACAACTAGAACAGATACAGAATGACAGAAATGGAGATCACATGGAGGGTTATCAGTGGGTGGTGGGAGAGGAGAGAATAGGGGAAAAGGTCCAGGGAAGAAGAAGCATAAATGGTAGGTATAAAATAGACAGGGGGAGGTTAAGAATAGTATAGGAAATGGAGAAGCCAAAGAACTTATATGTACAACCCATGGACATAAACTAAGGTGGGGGAATGCTGGTGGGAGGGGTGGTGTAGGAGGAGGGGAATAAAGGGGAGAGAAAAATGGGACAATTGTAATAGCATAATCAATAAAATATATTTAAAAAAGAAAAAAAAGGAAGGTCTTTATAACCCAAGTCCTGCTCAGTTTCTGATGGTGAATAGGCATTCAATTAATTTACGTTGTTATGTTCATTTAATAAACATATTAAGCACATGTAATATTTGCAATTCTGTATTGTTTTCTAAGGGAAATGAGAAGTCCCTGGAGGAGTTTTGAGTAGAAGAATGAGGAATCTGATTTGTATTTTAACAAAATGAGTTATTGTGTGGAAAACAGAGGATGGTGGGGCAAGGAGAGAATAGAGACATTGTTTGGAAGACTATTGCAATGTTCTGGGTGAGAGGAGATGGTGGCTTTGATTAAGCTGCCAGTAGTATTGGTGGTAAAAAAGTGTCATATTTGGATATATTGTGAAGAGAATGTTGACAGCCTTTGCATGTTGATTGAAAAAATTAATGAATTAATGCTTAACTTCTTCGTGATTTTCACAGAAATTTTAAATTCAGGATTCCTATAGCATTACAAAGAGAGTAGCCTCTCACTAATGGCTCCTAATCTATATTATTTCTAGTTTTCACCTGCTAAGAGATTGTGCATACCCTCAGCTCTTCTGCCAAAGGCTAAAAGGCTACAAACTGTACTGCCAGGACTGTGGTCAGCAGGGGCTTGAACTCTTCCAGTGCAATGAAACATTTGTTTTGGTAGCACCAGGAGATCACAGATAACTTGATGGGTTTCTTCTCAAGGAATAAAACAACAAATATTTGGCCTCAAAAGTTTCACATAATAAGACACCAAATCAAGTCTTCCAATAATGCACCTATAGAGTTTAAACGCTTATAAACCAAGAGTGGCAAGAAAATCTATTTCCAAGTCCTGAGTGAGTTTTTGTTTGTTCTAATTGTGGTAAAATATACAAATAAGATAACATTTACCATCTTTAACATTGTAAGTGGGCAATTCAGTAGTGTTAAGTAAGGCACGATAGTAAGTTAGGAAAATTCTTTGGCAAGTGGAATTGGAAAACTGAGACAGATAGCTGAACAAATTGGCAGACCAATTTACAGTCAGATACAGAAGTTCATCTTCCTAGAAATAACATCCAGGCCATTCAGCTGCAGACCCAGAAAAGCAGCAAAACCAGGAGGTGATGCCAGGACCAGCTGCAATCACTAAGGACCCCCACGCCCAGCACTGACCAATCAGTGGAGACCATCATCTTGAAAGCCATATGCCTGGACAGCTGGTGACTGTTCTGCTGAAACCTCCCCTGAGACCTCTCCTAAGATTCCTGCATGAGAAAGATGAACGCCTTAATCAAAGGACCAAGGGTGCCTGTTCTCCCTCTGGGGAGCAGCTGTGCCATTCCCCTTCCGCTCTTCTTCTCTCTTCTCTTTCCCCACAGGCATACATCTCTTAAATTATAAGGGACCCTGAGACTTCCAATCAGGGGAGTAATGGGTAGCTTGTCCTAAGCTAATCCCCTGAACCTGTTTCCAAGGCTCCCTTTTCTCTGACTTCTCAGTGAGTTAAGGCAGCCCAGCATAAGCTCTCCTATTGCTTCTTTTATGTTAAGCCCTTCCTTGTTTACTGACCTGAGATTTAATAAACATATCCTCATAGTCATTTGGACTCATGTTGTGAAATCTTTCCTATGTGAAGTCAAGACCCACACACTACCAGCTGACCCCAGGCAGACCCACTTAGGGCCAGGCCCCATGTCTGGTAACATTAAATACATTCACTTGTGCAAAAATCACCACCATCCATTGCTGGGACTTTTCATCTTGCAAAGTGAAACTCTGTACCATTAAGCAGTTCCCCACTTCCCTCTCCTTCCAGCCTTGGCAACCCCACCCTTCCACTTTCTGTCTCTCAATTTGATGATTCTAGGTTTAAGTGGAATCACATAGTATTCATGTTTTGTGACTTTTTTAAGACTTAGAATAATGTCCTCAAATTTCATCCATGTTGTATGTTGGAATTTCATTCTGAATTCAGTCATTCTTGGAGTTTCAAATTGGCTGAATCTTTGTTTCGGAGGAAACTGCCCATCCTGACCCAGGGGACATGAACACTGTGTCCAATGGTTGAGGGACTCAGCATGAATGCTTTAGAGCAAAGTATGGAGAAAGAAAAATCCATGGACTTCTGTGGAACACAGTGACTCCTTAATAAGTCCTGCTGACAAATGTTGAAACAGAAAAATATTCACCAATAAATATCCATCCAGTAGGCAGGAAGCCCCACCACTAGGAAGCAGGGGCAGGAGTGGTATGTGAGGAGCATCAGGCTGGTGTCCTGGTCAAACTTTTGTTCTTTTAAAATAACTATAGGCAAAGAACATGTACAAACAATTCTCTCCAAATAAGCTACAGGGATATACAGTACAGCTTTATTTATAATATAAAAAAATGGCTAAAACCCAAATGTCCAACAATAGGGTTTTAAACAAAATATAGTGCATTAATTTAGTGTATGTTGTAAAGGTAAAATGCATATTAAAACAGAATATGCAAAGTATTCAGTGAATAATTTTAAACATATATGTGTGTATGTGTATGTGTGTGTGAGTACAGAATAAAGATTAGAAAGTTTAATAATAAAGTATTAAAGTGATCTTTGAGTAAAATTATAGATTATTGATTTATTATTTTTGAAATTAATCAACAATGCTGTAATGAACTTTCATATAAAGTGCTGTGTGTAGCTTCAATATTTTAAATCTTTTGAGATATACTGCAAAATTGCTCTTTAGAAAGACTAGGCCAATTGGCAATGTATGAGTGTCCTTATTTTCTTAAATCATTATATATTATCATTAAAAAAATCTTTGTCAATTTTATGAGCAAAAATAACATTTCAGTTAGTGACTCATTCCTATTGCAGTTTTACATTTATTAATTTCTATTGGCAACTATTTATTATTTTGTGATTTGCTTGGAAGTTTTCAATTTTAATGTTAATTTTTAAGGTCCTGATTATCAAGTTATATAGACCATAGTAACCAAATCATTGACAAATTCCCACAGCATATCTCATACTATAATATTATAGCCTACATTCAGGATGTACTGACATTGGGAGGGACTTAAGGATCAGTGGTTTGAGTTGTATGGCTGAGAAATGGCAACTGGACTAAGTTCCCAGACATTCTGATGCCAAGTATTGTGCCATAGTTGTTTATTACATTTGCCCAGATCTAATTATCCTGGAAATATATACATACACACATACATACATACATATAATCTTCTATTAAAAATATGAAACAATTAAAAATAAGATGAGATGAGGTACATATTAAGTAGTCAATAAATATTAGATGTTATTAGAAATAAGTTATTTTAATTTTTTAAGAGTAAAATGGGGAAAACCAATGATAGCCTAAACTTTGGATTTTCTTTTCAGCTCTTTTGGATCCAAGTCATCTTGAG
Organism: Trachops cirrhosus; assembly: GCA_028533065.1. NCBI lineage: Eukaryota > Metazoa > Chordata > Mammalia > Chiroptera > Phyllostomidae > Trachops > Trachops cirrhosus. Next base: position 80,773,151 of record CM052544.1, on the reverse strand, counting down.
ACTCAAATATGTATGAGAGTCACCTTAGAGAACTCAAAGTCTATGCACATTATCTATCTATCTATCATCTATCTATCTGTCATCTATCATTATCATCATCTATCCATTCACCCACCCACCCAACCATCCATCTATTTCTGTTATCCTTTCAAAAAGAAGACAAATGAAACAAAAAAATTTACCCACTCTTTGCAGAAAATGTCTTGATAATCACCAATGTGATAGTATTAATTATTATATGTTAATATTCCAAATGTGTTTGGAAAAGTATGAGAGTGAGAATCAGCTTCGTAACCATCCCTAGAAGCCAGTGCTGTTTCTTATCCAGTATGAAAGATGTTGTCTCTGAATGGCCTTCACATTTTATTCTGACAAAAGAAGCCAAGTCATTTCAGGAGACAAAAACAAGAGGATACAAAGAAAGCAAAGTGACACAAGTCTTTGATGTGACTGACACTTTTTTATTTTTTAAGATTTTATTTATTTACTTTTAGAGAGAGGGGAAAGGAGAGAGAAAGAAAGGGAGGGAAACATGGATCAACTGCCTCTCATTGTCTCTTGCATGTATATATGTACCACTGGGGACTGAACCTGCAACCTGGGCATGTGCCCTGACCAGGAATCAAACCTGCTTTGCAGGATGATGCTCCAACCAACTGAGCTACACTGGTCAGGGCAACATTCCACTTTCTTGTTCCTTGAGTCATAGGATACCTTCATTCTTTGTGTGTATTGATGAGTTCTCAAAAGCTGCTCCTTGAGCACAGGCCAGCTCTGATGGGAAGAAAGTTTCTGAAATTTATCCTACCACAGTGCCTGTCCTTTGCTTCTCTTTTATTCCCTGAGGACCACACAGAGCAAATTTAATCCATCTTTTCCACACAGTCTTTCAAATATCAGAAGACAACTCAGATTTCCCAGAGATTTCTGTTTTCCTCCCTTCCCTGCTGAAAGTCCCAGTGTCCTCAGCTTCTCAGTCATTCTTTCCTTAAGTCCCCTGACCACCCTGGTCACCCTGTGAACATGCATCAATTTCTCCTTCAATGAATTTGAAATTTTAATTACTTGTAAAAAAGTAGTGATTTATGTTATATCTTCCCTCACTGTTAGCCAAGGCTTTTCTCTCCTATAATTGTCTTGGATCACATTTATCATAGGTCAACATTTCCATGATGCTTTGCCAGTTTTAACCTATGCATGTAAAATTGGTTTGTACATTTCCTTTGGGTTCCATCACTTTCATTCATTTGATGAATAATATTTGAAAACCTGTTGCTGAGAAAGAGATAAAAGTCTATTTTTGTTTTCCCATCCTGTTATGGCACAGAGCAATGGCAGAAGAGAAGGTAAAGGGTCCTGCCAAAGCTGCTGCTGTACATTTAAGGCCAGCAAGTCACTGAACAATAGAATTGCCTTCTTGCTTGAAGAAATTTGACCAGACAATTGAAGAAGTCCTTAGAATAATTTTATCTGGCTATTTAAAAATTGTAAACTTACCCAATGCACTTGTGTAAGTGCACATACATATGACACATACATGCACACGCACACACACTATATAATATATAACCTCATATATATATTAATCTCATATATAATATATAATCTAATTAATCTCATATATATAATATATAATCTAATAATATAATGCACACACACACACTATATATATAATCTCTCTTGGCCTGAAATATATTTTACACATTCATATTATTTTTTCTTAGAATAATCTGCCTGCTTTTCTCCAAGGTAACTTATATTTGTGGTTTAAAATTTTACTAATAAATCTCAGTTCAGAAGATTTCCTTTGTTATCCTCCAACCAAGCATCATTTCTTGTGCCTGACTTTGTACATTACCTGCAATACTGCAGGTATCTCACTGTGTTGGGTTTATTTGCTTATATGATGGTTTCTATCCTGGGCCCTCCCAGGCTGACCTGTTCCCACTCATCATTGGAGCTATATCACTTAGTTATATTATTTTTTGTTCATGCAGGAATTAACCAAATGTGTGTTGAATAAAAATGGGAAAAAAATCTCAAACTGTATTCCTTCATAAATGTTTTTATGAGGTCAATAAATAGCTTACATGATGTCAAATCTGTTTCCAGTTGGAAGCACACAGTGGTTTATGCTATTTAACTAAATTAGCACCATTATGAGATACCAGGATAGTTCTCTATTTTCTCAAAATCAGCAGTAATGCACATCAGGAGTGTCATGCCTTACCCATAACTTAGTTATGAGGAAATGTCAGCTTTGTTTTTTATCAAGTTTGTGCTCTGAAAAATGGTAAAAATAAAGAGGCTTTACAATCACAACTGGCTTTTTTCCATCTTGTCAACGTATGAATTGTTTATGACATTTTGGTCATATTATTTTTAACTTATTTTGCATCTGCTGCTAGAAGGGAGAGTTGAAACAGAAGCGAATCAATGAATATGACCATAAACATGTATTACGTGTCACGCATGTTTTCATTTATTTGTCATAACATGGTAAGAAAAATGTGCCCCAGGTCAGTGTGGGGTGAAAACATCAATTTGTGTTTGAATATCACATCTTGTCTTCTCTGCCATTGCTACCTCCTATGCAGGTGGTGCCAACCCCTGCCTGCCAGTTGTAAAGCAAACCCCTGAGAGAAGTCCGCAGGTCTCCAGCTTTTGTTCACCATTTGACAACTGTCATGCAATTCCACTCCGTGCTTACACAGAGCATATGGCAAAAGGTTTGATTTCAGGGAGATCTGGTTTTGTAATAATTTACTTCTCCAAACAGGAAATTTTATCCATGTTGACAAAGAGCCCAGATGGTTCTTAACTAACTAGCAATAGCAACTATTTTAGAGACAAACCATTCATACAGAAAGCAAAAGAAGACTGATATTTGTCACTCAATTTTAACAAATGGGGAAGGATGTTGGATTGTTCAAAGAAGCTAGATTAGCATTCCATTATGTTTTTATGTAATAAACTGCATAGGGGATTGAGAGATAAATACTTAAGAATAGACCCATGAGTTCCTTCTCTATAGAAGTCTAGAAGAACATGAATAAGGGCTCTGTTCTACTAAAAAGTAGTGGTATAGAAGCAACAAACTGGAACAGAAGCAAAAATGTCAAATTTAGTATTTTATAGAGTATTTTATTATTTAGTATTTTAAATCTTTAAATTATTTTTTAATAGTTACAAGGCCAAGAGTCTTGGAGTTATATCCTATAGTAAGCACCCTTGGGCTTTAGCTGAGTTTCAAAAAGAGAAGAAATTTTAAAAGTGAAATATTAGTATATTTTGTAAGGAACTGCAATCCCCTTGGTGAGGACTGACAATGATTAGCTTAAGGTGAGGCCTCAGGTCTGGAACTAAACAGCAGGAGACAAAGAGGCCCCCTTGATCAGGACTGAAAGTGTAAGATCATTTAGAACCATTAGAGTAGCAGAAAAATCTTTAGAGGCTCTGAATTCTACCTTTGGTCATAGACAGATGCACGTAACATTATGCTCTGTTATTTGCTCTTCCATTAAGGACCCTCATTGTGACTGCCTTTGAACATTTGCTTAATTGATCTGACAAATTCCACAAATGCTTTCACTGTGCTCTGTCCAACCCACCAGTGAAGTCTGGAAACTCAGAATGCTTGTCAGAGATACAATGCTGTGTACTCCAGTCACCAAGAAGGGGACAGCATGGTCCATGTGACATCACAAGTTAGTTTTTGACTGGTTCTTTGCAGTAATCTATTGGATATAGGACAAGAAATTCCTAGTTGTAGGCTACCCTCCTATTCTAATCCACATCCTTCACATTGCATTATGACCTCATGCCTACTGCAATACTGGGGGAGAGGAAGAGAGCTGATGGCCTGTGTCTGGAAAAATGACCTTTTGTACACTTGAAGACAAAAGCTAAGCAGTCTTGATTCCTGGGGATTTGTGTTATTATTATTTTACTAGAAAATATTGTCTCCTTTCTGATTCTTACAGTCATTTAGCTTCTGAGTCAAGTTTCCTTATCTGAAGGTAGAGGGAACCCTCCCTCCCCTACAGGCTGCTGAAATGAGAAGATGAGTTTCACAGACACATCTGGCTCATGATAGAAATGTTGATTTGCACCAAGGTTATTGTGTTTCATAGTCATCTATAATGCTGTCTTTTTTACCCTAATAACTGAAGTGGTTTTATGACTTTAGTTCTTCTCATTTTCTTTAGGCATTTTATTTTAAGGAGTCTTTTGATCATGTTGGATTTAACCTTTGCCTGATTTTCCAGAGAGGCAATTGGAGATCACCACTCTATTGAGAAACAAGGCACTTTCTAAATGTTCTGAATATTGAAGGGATCCAGGTTTGGGTTTGAGTGGGTAGCAAAGGCCTGGGGTCTCACTAAGGTTTTTCTTCTTAGGAGTCTACTTTGCAGTGTTGATGACAGACAAGTATCTCTGAAGAAGGCATAGGTGAACAAGGCAGTTCATAGTAACAAAAAGCCTGTTCTTTTTAGATATTCTGACAGATGTCAAGGAGGATTCATAAAAAGCCATATTTACAGTTAAAAATTTAGCATAATTACAATATACTCATAATTAAAAAGAGTATCATGTAAGAAGGAAAAATGTTTCAAGACTTTGCCAGCAAAGATGAAGTAGGCCCTGAGCATTAGAGAGCAGTGATTTAAATACACAGCTCCTATTAGTGGTAGTGGGACAGGTCCCTGATAAAAACCCACTCTGAAATGCCGATGTGTTCCACCTTCTCCTCTGAGGTAAGCACATTCAGAAGACATTTGCCATCCTTACTGTATGACTGATTCATTTTCTCATAGGGTCATTCTTATTATTTATTGCCTTGGGAAGCATGTTAATGGAAGATGTAGTTTTTCTTACATCGTGAAAGCTCACACATTTTGTCCACATAATCTCATTCTAACAATTTCTTGATGTTGAAATTTCTTCAGAATTATTATTGAAGATGTACACACAAACTCCAACACATAACCCAATACCTAAACACACATACAAAATCAGTCCAATGATTTTCTGAAGATTTAAGTTTCATTTAAATTCTTAACTACTTTTCATCAATATCTTTCAGGTGCAAAGAACAACCTGAGCTAAAGTCACAGCCTCCCACATTACCAACTTCCGACCTAAACATAATATGGCAAAAGAAATCAACTTAGGAGGAAAATTCCAAACATTCAGTATGTCAAGTATTATATAGCTAGTATGTGTTTAATCTAAAATATAATATGAGAAAATCTTTACATTATTTGTAGGGAAATAAGATATAAAATTCATGTTTCAGATAGTCCACATTTATAATAAATCAGTCCTTAAATAATGTTTAATCAAATTTTAACTACTGAAATATCCATAGCTGAATCTGAAATCATTAACAGCTATGAGAATATTATGCACAAATGTTCTAATTATTTTTACTATCTGTAAAAATCCAGAGTAAAAATCTGTGTAGAACAGTTTTGAAGAAACAATATCAATAAACAGTGGTTTCAGTAGCGGTATTTTCTTCTGTTACCTGGCTACAAACAATGTTTCACATTCTATTTGCATATAACATTCATGCTATGTATCTACAGTGGGCATTGATAAAGTAACAAAATTGTATGGTTTGTCATTTTAAGAAAAAGGTTTGGATGTATTAAGCAACAACACCTTGTTTTAACCTCAGGTGTCTGCTGTCTCTATGTTGAATAACAAACATTTTGGCCTGTATTACTATAGTGAAAAACTTTCCTAGTGACAATTGTTTTAAAATTAGATTCTATTTCCCACTTTTCATCTAAAAGGGCAAAATGTGTGTTAAGATGGAAAGAATGAATTGGGTGACCTTATATTTGACAAAAGCATTAGGGGGTCACAGCTGAGGACAGTCTGGGCTGCTCCTCACTCAGAGAGGATCGGAGTGAGCTGTTACCCCACACTGCAGGGTCACCTCCTCATACTGTCCCCCTTTCAGCTGTCACAGCAGCCTGGGAGTGCCACCTCTCACCAAGAAGCCCCAAAGAACTCCCAAACCAATGACCGTATTTGCAGTGTGCCTCTCATGTGCATGTTATGAATATTTGTGATAAGTAAAGAGAGATGGGAGAATGTATTCAGGAGCTCCTAAGAAATCCTTGAATGGGACAAGAACCTGAACACTTTTTCCTTATTTACTATACTTTCATTTTTTTTCCCCAAGGACAACACTGCCTCTAAAACACTTCTTCTAATGAGGCTTTGGTTTTCTATGCACATAGATATTTGACCCAGGAACTGGATTTCTGTTGCCTCTATCTCCTGCTCAGATAGAATAAATTTGGGTCCTCAGAGAAAAATAGTAGTCTAGTAGCTATATATTATGGTTTGTAAATAGCATTCCAAGCTTATACAAAGTAAAATCATACTTAGTTGGCATCTTGTGTTTGAGAAAAGCCAGGACTTCCGGCCAAGTTAGAGGCATAGGTAGATGCACTGTGCCTCCTCACACAGCCAAGATAGGGACAACAACAATATAGAAACAAAATAACAAACAGAACTGACAGAAAATTGAAGTGTATGGAAGTCGGACACCCAAGGATTTAAAAATAGACATGTTCATCCAGACTGGTAGGAGGGGCGGAGTTGGGCCGAGCGAGGGACACGGAGTGGAGTGCTGAGAAAAGCCTCTTTTTTTATTGTTATTCTGTGAAAATAAAATTTATGTATAAGATATGCTTATTTTTGGTTTAATTTTCCTATATGTCTGTCTCATAAAGATACTTATTACATAAATAGGTACTCTTTATGTATCTCCTCAAGACTAGGAAACAATAAAGTTTTTTAATCCACAAAATAATTTACTCTGTAATGTGTAGTGTGACAAGGGTCTCTTCCAACAATTTGGTAAGTTCAGCCAAAGCAGGTAAGAAAATTATTGAACTTGAAAGGAAATTGTTTATTTATCCTTAACCTGGTACCTAGCAACTGGTAGCTAGCATGTAACGAGAGGGAGAGAAAAAACATTCTTCCTGAAATACTGTTTTCTTGAGACTTCCAAAATACTAATATTTTTGTAGTAAAATATATGTTAAAGTGGAGAAGAATGGGTTGGAGCAAATATAGCCATGACTCCTATTTGACATAATATTGATGCAGTATCACTTAAATTCAAGCCTTCATATAATTAAGAGACCACTGGTAAAAATTATTAACCATACTAAGAAAACAGGTAAATAGAATATTTGTTCTTATTACTCAGGAGATTGTGAATGCGATTGAATCAGAACCTTTATCCTAAGCCTTGTTGGATTGATTTTATGACAAAGGAGTAAAGTTCCAAGTGTGTGTACGTGTGTCCATGTCTGTGTGTTGTATACTGCTTTATTCTTCTTTACAGATAAGATATTGCCTTGCAGCTTTTAATGCTCAACTTTAAAACCTATGGGCATTTATAGTTTTAAAAGTTAACTGAAATATCCATAGGCATGAGGCATCTGATCCATCACATCTATTCTGTAGCCAAATGGAGAGGGAGGAGGGTATAAGGATGTTGTCCTCAGGCACCTCATTATCTCATGGTGTGCTGTATTTCTGGCTGGCTTTCAGTCCTGTCTGAAGAGTCCACCAGTAGTTATATGTTACAGAGTCCAAGTTCACCAGCACCACTGAATGCTTAGAGCTGTTCAGGTCTAAATGCAATCATTCTGCATTCTCTTTAAGACACATTATCACTGTTTGGATTATTGTCTTGTTATAATGTTATTATTTATTTATTCACTTATCCATTCTAGGAGAAAAAGAGAAGCAATTTGTGTTTCTTCAGAATCTTGGCAGAATCAGGCAACATAAAATATGGTGCTGTGGAAAGATGGGGAACAAAAGAACTGGAGATCTGATCTGGATGGACCAGGTCTAGAGTATTTGAGTGCCAATGAGTAGGAGAGCTTTGTAATGAGCAGGAGTTCCCTGTCCCTTTGCATCACAAGCTTGGCAGGTTTTGCTGTCACAGAGGCCATCAATGGCACCCTGTGTAGCAAGACGCTGAAATAAGAACTGTAAATATTGGCCTCCTACAAGCACACAATGTTGTAAAGTTTATCACAGTCTCACCCCAAGCACCTAATTTCTGAGAGTGGATTGCTGAAGGGCTCCTTGGGCCAGAGTTTTGGAGGTTATGTGTCAGTTCAGCAGGAGGAAAGCACATGAGCTTCCTGTGCTACAGTCAGTGCATGACCTACAACTAGCTTGTTCCCCAGGGGATAACACAGTGGCTTATGGAGGTAAGTCCAGGAAAGGAGGAAGACCTTTCTCTATCATTATAAACATAATAATTTTGTTATCCTATTTGTTCAGCAATCTGTGTTCTCAACTGCTTTCATATTCCAGGGAAAATTGTCATACTACAATTGGCTGTAAGAAGTTGGCAAATGTGATGTGCAAAAATAATGTGCTAAATGTGGCAGGGGGCTGATGTAGCATCCAAACAATCTAACGTCATGTAGAGTCCAGTTCATGAAGGCCACAATCAAAGCTTCTGTGACCACCTACTAAGCTGGTAGCTATAGAGATTGTTCCCTAGGAATTGTGCCTATGAACAAAACATTAATTTTTCCCAAGGAAAGTCCCCTTACACCTAAAATGATCAATTGCTTTACTCATTCATTCATTCAACAAGTATTTAATGAACACTTATTTGGAGATAGGCACTCCTCTCAATCCTGGGAATGCAGCAGGGAATGAAATATGTACTTACATTCTAGTGGAAGAAGACAAGCAGTCAGCAAGGTAAACAAATACAAGATAAAATATTTCAACTCATGCTAAATGCCAAGAAAAAATAAGTGCAGAAGGAAGATAAAAATGTGGGGTGCTTGTCAATTTAGACATACAGCCAAAGAAACTCACTGGACAGATGAAATCTGGGTCAAATTTCAAAGGAGGGGAAGAAAGAAGCCTTCTTTGCTTAAAATCTGAAGAACATTCTAGACTGAAAGAATAGGAGGTACAAGATGCTGAGGTGGGTGTGTGCTGAGTCAGTTCCAGGAGCATCAGGTAGACAAGTCTGAGAAAGGAAGTAGTAATAGAAAATAATATCAGAGAGGAAATGGGAGAGTCTGATCATGAAGGGCCTGGTGGGCATTGTATGAAATGTACAAGTGAGAGAGGAAGTGATTTGAGGGTTTGCACAGGTGAGGGACATGATGTAGTTAACATTTCATGGACACTGACAGGTGTGCTGTGTATAGAATGAAGGGAAGCAAGTGTAGATTCAGCAGTTACTGTGACAATCTTGGAAGTGATGGTGGTGGTTGGGGCCTGGATAGTAGCAGTAAACAACTAGGTAGATTCTGAGTATTTACTTGGGGGTTAGGGCCAGTGGGACTAAATGTCAGATCAGACTTGGATGTAAGAGAAAGAGGCAATGTTGATTCTGAGACATTTGATCGTGCTACTTGAAAAATGGAGTTGCCATTTCCTGAGATGGGAATACTGGAATGAGCAGATTAGCAGATGATAATGAGCCACAAACAACCTTCTTGAATATTTGCTTGGAGATTCAGATCCAGAATAAGGATGATTTGGGAAGCATTATAGTATTTAAAGCTACAAGATAAGATGAGATCACTCCTACTTACAGTGAAATTGTGCCAACTTTAATAAGCTTGATGAGCAGCCTCACCAGGTATGGGTGTGATGCCCAACAAAAGAGAGGTTTTCCTTCAAAAGGCTCCATATTTAAATATATTAGGTAACTCCAGAGGCAGGAAATCCAAATTCTCTTGGGGAAGTGTAAATACTTAGGAGGTCTGTCCTTTCCCAAGGCCTGGAGTCAGGAAAGAAGACTACCTAAGGGGTACCGTGGTTGTCTAAAATGGCATAGGGGTTATTTCAAACTCCTGGGAGAAAGGTGAACAGTATGGATTTGAAATGAATGTGATGATAAAAGTTTCCATGATGTCTAAACCTAGATACAGTTACAGTCTCCTTTTCTCAGTAACTATGTTGGCAAAAACTACACAGTTATCTTCAGAAACTTCTTCCTTGTAAAGTAGCCAGAAATGGCCAGCCTGTCCCTTAACTTGAAAGGAAGGAGAGGAAATGAGAAATGCAGAGAATCCAGGGCACCTTCCTGGCAAGTGTGAACCCATAGCCCCTTGTCATGAATGCTCTGGTACATGCTGAGGGTTTTCTCTTAACCCATAAGCAGGGCACCTTGGAAGCCTAAAGAATTAATGTCCTGGGTCTGTCCTTTGTCAGCTGCCTCACATGATGTAATTCTGAAGTTTGCTCTCTATTCCCTGTCAGGCTGGAGTCTCAGCTGCCCACAAGGGTAACCTACTCATTAACACACACACTTTGACTGCCTTCCCTGCTTTGTTTCACTTCCCAGTCTCTACCAGTGTTTCCTGGAATTGCCTTTAAATAAACCACTTACACTCAAGCCCTCCCCTTACTTATACCACAGGTACACAGCAGTATCCAAATGATGTATTTTCTTTCTCTGGACATAAAGCTTCCAAAATTATCACTGACTTTATATCAGTTTCATGCTCAATAACTGAAAAATCCCAATTTCCCTATTATGTTTTAATTCCCTGCTCATCTCTCCAGAATAATAGCCAATGCAACAAGCATTCATTTGAATTGTTCATGTGCTTTTTAGTCTTGACTCTTACTAGGTTATAAGTCCCTCACGGTGGTTATTCTATGATACATATTTTCTTCCTTACTTTGTTCCTAACTCATCAGTCTACATGTCAATTCATTAGTTTATACTTAAAGTTGTTTATGTTATATATATGAGTTCAAAGTTCATAATTCATATATGTTGTCAAGAATTAACATCATCACCTCAGACACATCATATACCATACAGGTTCAGCTGAAAATGTATCTTTGTTTGTTGGCAATTGACAATTATGTTTGCAATTAAATATAAAAATTTTAAATATATTCTTTGGTTTCATATTTGAGCATTCTGCTACACAGATCTTCTGGTGCCATAACATGTTTTATTATCCATGAGTCCATCTGAGTCAGTTTTCTTTAGAATCACAAAATAAATCAAGAGAGAATTGGGCACGTACACTCATTCTTTCAGGATATAATTTGAGCTGTTCTGGTAATTTATGAACTGAAATTGTTTGCTGTGCTTTGGACACAATTCAACAACATCAGTGGTCAGTGTGACTTGATTTTATGTTTTATACCATAGATGACAATCCAACTGATTTCATGCTTTATTTAGAGGATGGTTTTGAGGAAAAATAATACTAGTAAAACTCTAACATGTTCTTATAGGCTTTTCCCAGACATCTTTTGTGGTTTGTGGAAATGTGTTCATGATGATGTGTTAAATATTAAAAGCAGTGTAAAATTTAATTGAAATTTATAGGGCAGTTTTTCTTAATTTTTGGTCTATCATATAAGTTTTAGTGTGTTGCGCAAATGACAGAAGACTATATACATCCTTCTTTTGTTTCACCATTGCCCAGATTTAAAATTAAACTTGCTGACATTTAAAAAAAGTGTTATGGCACCTAGACATGAAATTCCAACCTCGGTTTGAATGGTAGCGGAAGGGCAGTCCATGGAACTAGCCCAAGGCAGGTATGCCAGTGCATGGGAGCAATTTCAAGATTGCCTTTGGCAGTTCTTGGAATGAATGCACATGATCAAGTAAAGGGACTTAACAGTAAGTTTCTGCCTAAAATACACCAGTTCTGGATAAAATGCTTCATATATATTTTCTTAGTTTTCTCAGACACTTTATGAAGGTGATATTATTTATACCCTTGGACCTATTAGGAAACTTTGCCATTAAGAGGCTTTGGTCATTTGGGAAGGTCACACAGCTAGTGAGTGGTTGAAGTGATCATGGACACTGTATTTGTCAGTCCCCCAAATCCATGCTATCTAGACATAACCAAACCCACTTTCATAGCATCTTAAGTTATTAAACAACCTCAAGTTTCCAGTCTAGGAAAATATGTCAACCATGCATGCCAACTTGTGTAGTATAAGACTAAATTGCCACTTGGTCTTATATTAAAATGTTATTTGGGTTAGAACTAATTAGGTCCCTTAATATGGAGTTGAACCTAATTATGTTAATACTGTGTGGTTCAGAGCAGCCTTTAAAGTGTGAGTTTCTACAAGGTAGGGCTGGGATTCATATCATGGGTCCTAACACCAAGCAGTCTGCTTGTCAATAACTCCATGAGAGAGTTGAATTTATTCATTGATTAACTTCACCACAAACAAGTATCTTTCTGGAGCAATTTTTAAATTGTGTATATAAATCCAAAGTATCCAAAAATCAAACCCCAAGGCTTGACATGGTTGAGAAGTCCCAGACTTCAAGTGTTAAGAAGTGATTCTGCTTGACTCCCCTCACTGCATTGTGTCCTGCCTCCCAGCCTCCAGTCCAACTCTAGCCTTTGCTGAGTTCACTGGCTTTTGCCCAAGGGTTACTGGATAGTACCTTGCTGAAGCTGCAGTCTTTTCTTATACTCTCTGTCCCAGGACTGCCCATCCTTAGGACTACCAGTGACCAAGGAGGATCACAGAAATAATTGGATAAAAGCTCCCCTCTTCCCTTTTCTAGGCCTGCCCAGCTTCAGTGGTTCACAGGTGACTGACTGACAACAGCACCCTGGGCTGGTAGACCTTCCTTTCTTGTCTCCCATTTCTGCTCCCTGGGACCACTTAACCAAATAAACCATGTACAAACTCCTTCTTGTCTCAGGTTCTGTTTTCTGGTACATGCAGGCTAAGACATTTATAAAAAATTAATTTATTGCTTATTTTTTTTTTCATCAAGGATTGCTTGGGAGGAGGAACTACATAAGTGACAGTTGCCCAGATCAGTGATGAAAATTTTAAAACAAAAGTTAGGAGAGCAATTAGCACTTTTAAAAACAGATCCCTTTTAATTTTTAAGAGCAGATCTCACTCAAATCCATCTGACTCTCCATTTTTACAATGCCTGATAAAGTTCTTACATTTTTTAAATTTATTGCTTAATGAACTTTGTCATACAGTGCATGCCAAACCACCTATTTATGTAATCACTTTGTGTTTCTCAGCAGCTCAGGCAAGAGACAATACAGGAGACACACAGTTCATAGCAAAAGGAACACACTTCATGTTGAGTATGGCAGCAGGGTAATCAAACATTACATGTTTGATTTTCTTATAACACAGTGATGAAAATACCCTGCATTTCCTGTCAAGAATAAGAAAACTACTTATCCTGTTCTCAGAAGGACCACAGTTTCAGAGCTGAGAAAAGCTACCAAAAGTTCTCCTTTTAGAAAATCTTTATTCAAAGTATTTCAATAATGTTTTTAGATTATAAGAAGTTTTCAGAGCCATCCCCATTCACATCTACCTATTTATTAAAATAGCCATTTACTTTACCATTGTCCCTCCCACTACCTACAAATTCTCTCTCTCTCTCTCATCCCCTCTGCTTTTCCCTCACTGCCTTCCATTAGCTTCTGTCTTTTCTACAAATCATATTTAATATGATATGTCCTTCGTAGATGCTTTTATTCTTCCCCAGCATAAACTGGCAATGAAATGTAAGAAAATATGGCCCCGTGAATTTCTGAACAGCCTTTATTACATATTTAAGGACTACAATTGCTAGTTGAAAAACATGACCTTGATTCATAAAATATCATAAAGGAATATTAAATTACATTCAAACCCTCTTAAGGTGAAAAAAGAGTATAAATAAGGTATAAGAACCAGTGAAACAAAACCCTGAATTTGATAAATGGGGTATTCTAATTCAAGAGTGCAGCTTGGGTTCCAGAAACCACATGTTGACATTTCTAAAAACTATAATTTCTTTTCTGTTAAAAGTCAAATTGTGGTGGTAAGAGACATTAAGTCCTGTCTCAGTGATGAGACCATATTGGCTTCCCATTTGCTATTTCTCACTGAATTCATGAGAGTGATGGCAGTTGTATACACAGAGATTGACATGATGTAACTGCACCACATAGAATACATCAGACCAATAAAATGTAAAGCATGTATTCATAAAATGTGTTAACATTTCCACCCCAAAACACTTGCAAATATAGGATTCTTAGCTTTATGGGGTTCAACTATGAAATCGGTATGTTCACTAGTTGATTTATTTAATAATAGAATGAATCTTCATTGTGAACTTAATTTACAGGGTGGGGGAAAAGTCAGTTTACAGTTGTGAGTATGTGAAACAGCTTATCCTTGTATTATTATTCATTAGTTATTGTATTATTTTCCATATGAACAGCTGTAAATCTACTTTTGCCTACTACTGTGTACATATCCCTATGCCAGCCATTCAGAGATCCAGAAAAGACTAATAAAGAGTTCTTGACCTCATGGTTTTTATAATCAAGTAATGGAGAACTAATTTTAGAAATCAAGTATTTAAATATATTCTGAATATATCTTTCTCCTTCTCCCTCTAGTCCCCCCATTCTCTTCTTCTCATAGGTAATCATTAAAATGTAGTTGATATGCATTCTTTTAATGGACATTTGTTCTTAAAAAGTTTTCATTTAGAAATAATTGTAAACTCATATAGAAATCAAAACAACAGTGTGCTTCCCTCAATGATAACATCTTATATAACCATAGTACAACTATCAAACCAGAACAATGACATTGTCATTGGTGTAATTCTACTAACTAAGCTGTAGACCTTATTTCGACTTTCATCAGTTTTTATAGGAACACGTTCCCTTCTTTTTTTCTTGGTGTATAGTTTTTTAAATCACATGTATAGATTCATCTAACAAACACCACAGTCAGGATACAAATCATCTCAAATAAATTTCCTTGTGCTACCATTTATTGTTGTACTCAACACAAACCCTAACCCTGGCAACCACAAATCTGTTCTCCATCACTATACTTTTGACATTTTGAGATGTTATGTAAAAGAGAATAATACAGTGTTTAACATATTGAGATTGGATTTTTTCACTCAGCATAACACCCTTGAGACCCATCTAAGCTGTGACTTATATTAACCATTAATTTTTTTTCTTGCTGAGTAGTAACCCACTGTATACATGTACCACAATTTGTTTATCCATTTACCCTTCTTGAAGGGTATTTGGATGTCTCTAGGTTTTGGTGATTATGAATATAGATGCTATAAATACTCAAATAATAAAATACAGAATTTTGTGGGAATGTAAGTTTTCTTTTTCTAGAATAAATAAGTGGGATTGCTGGTCATCTGTTTAACATTCTAAGGCACTGGCCTTCATTCTCTTTGCATACATTCGCTTATTAAATGGTATTGTGTTAAAAAATATTTTCTTTTTCACCCAGTGCCATGTTTTTAAGATCCATAGGTATTGCTATGTATATACCTAATTCACATATAGATTATTTAAATTGCTGCATAGTATTGCGAGGAAGCTCCTTACTTCAAGTAATCCTGTACTTAGTCACTTTATAAATCAAATAATTCTTTGAAAAATGTATTCACCCAATAAGTCATTTATTTAGTGAATTTAGGTTTCTACTTATTGGGGTTTTTAAATATAATGTGTACATTTATTGCTTCTGGGTTTGTTTCATGTTTTTTACCTATTGATGAAAACATTATCAGGTACTAACAGCAGCTGCCTAAGTTAAGAGCCAGGTCATGCATACAGTAGATTCCCTACGTTGTCTAAGAACACTTCAAGGTTCATAGCAGCAGAGTTCATTACCCAGGCATGAGGCAGCTCCATAGGCCCAGGCTCTTTCTATAGGCTGTTTTCAAACTAAAAACAGCTGACTTTGGCATTATTGGTCCCAATCCTATGGCTGAATAACCCAGAAACAACATGAAGTTATCCAGGAGCAGTATTATCATAAACAAATGGCTTGGAAAAATTAGCAACAGGCTTTAAGTACATGATTTCCACACAAGACTAGAAGTCACATATCCTCAGTCCTTCAGACACACAAAAATTCATTTTGTGGTATAGCTTTCTCATATAGAAAGGGATAATTTAGAAAAGGATAATTGTAGGAAAAGCCCGCAGGTTATCTAAATACTTCTACCTATACCAATCCATATTTTAGGTCATCAGTCATCAGTTGCTTCATTAAAAATATCTAAAAAATCTGGAAGTCTGAGATATAGGAGCCTGGTGTTTTTGGTGATTACAGGGTTGATATTGAAGGGAGAGGCTCAGGAGTATTGCTGTAAGTTTGATTAGGTCAAGTGTGAGTGTGCATCAGAATCACCTGGAGGTCAGGTTAAAACAAAGTGCTGAGACCTCCCTGCAGAGTTTCTGATATATCAGAGATAGGGAACAAGTCTATGCTGATGCTGCTGGATGATGTTTAGAATCTTTCCTGTGTACAGAATGGGACCAGGACCAAGCCCTGAGATCACAATTATGCCTGATTAATACGTATGCCTGTTCCAGTCCTCCTGATTTAGTTTGTATCCTCCAGACTCATAGAGGACCTCCAGAAATGTATTTGTGAAGTAATATACACCATATTTTCTTCACCTACATAGTTATGTCACAGCAATTACCAAACACTTGAGCTTCAACATTCTAGGCCACCAATTTCTTCCTTTCAGCCAGTTATCTATTCTTAAGTAATGCTCTCTATGCTCATATTAAGGTTAAATAGATTTTATTCCCTTCTTGTTTCTTTCTTTATTAAAATTATATAATGAGTGATGTCAGCAAGATGGCCAACTGGGAAGCCCCAGGTCCTTGCTCCCTAAAGGAGATATTAAATAGACAATAAATATTGGGTAAAATAACTTGATAGAAGCTCTGAAAATCAATTAAAGATTTACACACCAAAGTGAACTTACAATCAAGAAAAAGCCACATTAAAAACAGTAGGAGATTTCACGGCAATTTTATTCACCCTTGCTTCACTCCTTCCCCAGCACTATGCAGCATGGTTTAGAGAAAGCAGCATCCTGGTCTGCAAGTTCCTTCCACAGACCAGAGAAAACAGAGCAGACATAATCTGCAATGTTCTAACCTGTCTTGGTGTAGCCTGATCAATTAGTCTTTATGTCATTTAAAAGGGAGCACAGAAAGCTAAAAGCAACAGACTTTAGATTTCAGGCTAGCAGAAGCATGGATGGCAGCAGTCATGGCTGAAAAAACTGAAAGGGGACTACAGATCCACATACACCTTCAGCAAGAAATTACTGTTTGAGGAATATAATACAACATATAAATCTTTGAGCAGAAGCAAGGGCGAGACTCCTAGGGAAGTAAAGACATTTGAAAGCAGTCATGTGTATAGGAGAATCATAAAAAGCACACACACACAAGCCCAAGGAAGATGCATAATCAGAAAAGGCCTGAGATAACCTTAAACTTTCCTACTGGGTTGATTAGTGAAGATCTCTGATTAGTGGTTCTTGCATGGAGCCAGTCTGCAAAAACTGGGAGAGGTGGATTGTTTTAAATGTCAACCTTTTAACAAAAATCACAAGGCATGGAAAGAAACAAAAAAGCATGCCCTATCCAAAGGGACACAATCAATCTCTAGAAATCATCCATGAAAAAAATTGGCATTGGACTTACTAGATAAAGACTTAAAAACAATTGTTTTATTTATGTTCAAAGAGCTAATAGAAAACATAGACAAAGAACTAATCAGAAAAATGATATATGAAAAAAATGAGAATATCAATAAAGTGAAGGGACTAGCTAAAGGGACAAATGCCTCACTGACATGGACAACAGTGTGAGAACTGACTGTGGGAGTGAGGGGTAGGATAGGCAGAGGAGGGCAAAGAGGGAAAATTGGGACAACTGTAATAAAAGTAACAATAAAAGTATTAATAAAAAGTTGAATGTTTCAAAATGTTTGATAAATAAAAATAATTATAAAAAGGGATCAAATAGAAATTCCAAAGCTGAAAAATACATTAACTTAAATGAAAAATTCACTACAGAAATTCAATAGCAGACTCAAATAGGTAACAGAAAGAACTACAAACTTATAATGAGGCCATTTGAAGTTATCAAGTCTAAGAACCAAAAAGAAACAAAAAAAAAAAACGAAAGAAAAGTTGAATCTGAGTCATATGATGTTATCACGTGAACCATCATATGCGTTATGGAAGTCCCAGAAAAAGAAGAAGAATGAGAAAGGAGCACAGAAAATACTTGAAGAAATGATGGCTGAAAACCTTCCAAATTGTACTACACACACTTACACACAAACACACAAATACAAGAAACTCAACAAACTCCAATAAGGACAAGAACAAATGGACTCACACTGTGACACATTATAATCAAACTGTCAAAAATCAAAGACAAAGAGAACATCTTGAAGTGGAAAGAAAATATCCTCAATAAGATACTCAGTAGATTTTTCAGAAGAAATATTGCAAAACAAGACAGTGAAATAATATATTTAATAGACGGATGATACCTGCTTTTGCCAATTCTGTTTACCATAGTGTTGAAAGTCCTAGTCAGAGAAATAAGGCAAGAAATAAAAAGCACTTAAATTATGAAGAAAGAAAATTATGTTTATCTGCAAATGACATGATATTAAATATAGAAAACCCTAAAGAACTAATTATTTATTAGGCCTAATAAATTCAACATAGGTACATGATTCAAAATCAACATGCAGAAATCAGTTGTATTTCTGTACACTAATAATGAACAAACTGAAAAGAAAATTAAGGAATAATTCCACTTAAAATACCATAAAAAATAACAAAATACTTAGAAATCAATCTAATAAAAGAGGTAAAGGACTTGCACACTGGAAACTACAAAACATTGCTGAAAGAAATTAAATAAGATAAACATAAATGGAAAGACATTCATGCTCCTGGGTTGGAGAATTTAATATCGTTAAGATATTTAATGATAAATAGTATCGTTAATACTACCCAAAGTTATTTAAAAATTCAATTTAATTTTATTACAATTTTAATGATGTTCTTTTGCAAAAATATAAAAATTTCCTAAAATTTATATAATTCAAAGGGATCTTAAATCGCCAAAACAATTGTGAAGAAGAAAAAAAAGTTGGCAGTATCATACTTCTAGATTTCAAGACTTACCACATATTACAATAATCAGAACAGTGGAGTATACTATGTATAGACAGATATATAGACCAATGGAATAGAATTGGGAGCCCAGAAAAAAAACCTTTGCATATATGGTCAACTGCACATATATATAGTCAATTGGTTATCAGTGAGGGTGGGAAAACCATTTGGTGGAGATAAGATAGTATTTTCAACAAATACTGTTGGAAAAAGTGAATACCTACATACAAAAAAAAAGTGAAGTTCGACCCTTACCTTATAACATATATAAAATTATATCAAAATAGATTAAAGACCTAAATATTAAAAATAAAAACTAAAATACTTCTAGAAGAAAACAAAGAGGAAAATCTGCATGACATTGAATGTAGTAAATTTCTTAGATATAATACCAAAAGCAAAGGCAACAAAAGAAACGATAGAAAACTTCATCAAAATTAAAAAGTTTTGAGCACCAAAGGATACTATAAATAGAGTGAATAGCCAACCCATAAAATGCAAGCAAATATTACAACTCATTTATCTGACAAGAAATAAATATTTAATATGTATAAATTCTAAAATTCAACAATAAAAAATAAACAACTTCATTAAAAAATGAGCAACTTGAATAGATATTTCTCCAAAGAAGGTATACAAATGGCCAATAAGCACATGACAATATGTTCATAATCACTAATAAGGGAAATGCAAATCAGAGCTACAAGATACCATTTCACACTCATTAGGATGGCTATTATTTTAAAAAATAAAAATAAAAATAACAAAATACTTAGAAATAAATCTAATTATTTTGGGGAATAATGACAAATGGTGAAGAATAAATATAAGCTTTGGGGGTGATAACAAGTGGTGAAGATGTGGAGAAATTGGAATCTTTGTACATTGAGGTTGGGAATGTAAAATGGCACAGCTGCTGTGGAAAACAATATGACAGTTTCTCAAGAAGTTAAGAATAGTACTACACTATGATCTAGTATTTCCACTTCTGGGTATATCCCCAATACAACTGAATACAGAGACCCAAAAAGATATTTGCTCAACAATGTTCATAGCATCAACACTTATAATAGCCAAAATTAAAAACAACCCAAGTGCCCCAATGATTTCTGATCTGGATCAAAGATGATGATAATGATAATGATATTTATGATAGTATACCTTAAAATCCTTTTATATACATTCTTTTACTTCATAGTGGAATTAACTCTGTGAATTAATTATTTTCCCCATTTTCTAGATGGACCCTGTGGCTTGGTGAGGTTAAAAGAAAACCAGAAAGTGGTAGAGCTCATATTTAAACCAAACCTCTATACTCTATGTCTACTATCTTCTATTATGTTATGTTGCCCTATATACTGAAGTGAGTGTGCTTTTCATAGCTAAAAATGGGTCTAGACATGGAAACACAAAGCAATATTCTTGATGATAAAATAAGAGAACTTATTTTAGTGAGTAGGTTGATAAAAGCCTTATTGTTTTATAATTACCCTTTGTATAAAATGTTGGGGAACTGTAATGCATTCTAGAGAAAGAGCAAGGGAAAGAGATCTTGTAAAAAGTCCAGGTAGTGCATACTAGTAAACAGGAACTAAGTCTTTACAATCCATGATTGCTAAGTTAAGATGTGTCAAGTGTAATTATATTTATTTATTTTTTATTAGGTACAGTACTTTTACTGCTTAAATTTAGCCCATGTACAATAGTTATGTAGACTCTATAGGCTAGTTTGGGATTGTAGACCCTTCTGTCCCTCAACTCTTTCCTTGTGTTTTCTTTCTCCCTGATTTTAAATACATCAACTATGAATTCTACCATCTTGGGGCAGGAGCAGGGGCAAAGGTATGAGAAAGTTTAGTAATCCAACTTTTCTGATAGAAGAGAAACATCATCCTGTTAAATCAGAATTATTTGAAGATTCACACAAATTAATTGAGGGTCCATGCCCTGATACAAGCACTGAAGAGAGTACTGTGAATAAGAGGATCAGAAACTATCATCTCGGGTGTCTATGAGGTTGTGGGGGAGGACCATGCATGAGATAATTTCAAAGAGTAATAATTTCTATGAAGAAAATAAAACAATTGAGTATGTGTGTGCTACTGGTTGTAGATACATTGGACTGAGTAGTTAAGAAAGAATTCTCTTTGGAGGAGATATTGGAGCTGAAATCTGGATAAAATGGTAGTGCTAGCCCTGGGAACACTCAGGGAAGGGAGCTATAGAAAAGTGAATGGAAGTGCAAAGGCCCAAAGGTAAGCATAGGCTTGACAAGTTCAAAGAGTAGAAAGAAGACCATTTGATAGGATTATCATGAGTGAAAGGAAATGAACCTAGAGAGGGAGTTGGGACAGGCCAGGCAAGACTGAGGAGCCTCACTAGGTGACTGGCTCTGGTTATTTGTACATTGTGAACCCATCTAAGTGTTACTGTGAGGAGATTGAACTGCAGGGAGTACAGGTAGAAGCTATTATGCTCTTCAGATAAGAGTTGATAGTGAGGCTTCCTTAGTCACCATGTAACTGTTCCAGTAACATTGCAGGCCTTCTACTTGAAGCCTAAACTTTAAAAATACTCAGTCCAAGAGAGGTTCTGGTGAAGGAGAAGCATAGGTAAATGTGGTACTCAAATTCTTCCACAACCACATCAAAATTACAACTAAACTACAGAAAAATCATCATTCAGAACTGCCTGAAACCTAGTTTAAGAGAAATCCTACAACTGATGATACACAGAAGGAGACACATTGAGAAAGGTAGGAGGATTGGAGACATGGAATGAGCTGGTCCTACACCCATGTGTAGTGGATAAAAATCAGGAGGGTTGTCTAGACTATGAGGGTCCCCTGTGAAGAGTAAGGGGACTGAGCCCAGGGTTCCAGTGCTGGGAAGAGAAGTCCTCATAACTTCTGTCTGTAAAAACCAGTGGGGATTGTGGCTGAGTGAGATAAAGGCCTTCTGGAGTCTCAGGCATTCCTCTTAAAGGGCCCAAGCACAAACTTAGCTGGAGTTACTCACTTGAGTGCCAGCTCTGGGGCAGAAGTTTGAAGGGCACAAGGAACATATGAGGAGGCACTGAGGTGCCTGACATCAGGGTGAGACCTGGTGGGGCAGCTTTCCACCAGGTAAAAGTTATGGAAGAGGGCATTGTTTCTAGTGTGAGCATTTTCCCCACAGAACCGGCAGGCAGATGCCATATATGAGTCTCCATCAACTGGGTGAACACTGTTGGCCCCTCCCTGGTGATTCCCTGAGACCACACTGCACCAACTTGTAAGCCCACTCAAGCTGTTTCCAGTGTTTTTTTCATACCAAGGGCCTGCCTTGGGTCAGGCTTCAGATTTTTCTAAAATCTTTCAAACAAGCAGCATCTGGCCTTGGTGCCACATACATCTTTCCAAGTGCCCCTATTTCCAGGAACTAGTGGCAGCCAGCATTGGTTCACAGCTGAGCATCTCCTGGGCACCTCCAAGCCTAGCACAAGTAGAAGCCATCAGCAGATTGCTTTGTAGCTCAAACCAGGTGGTCCTGGGCAGGACACGGGTGGCAGTTGACCTTGGCCTTCACCTTATGAAAGGCTTCATAGCCATCTCCACAAGCAAAGTATTTAAGGTGTGGACTCAGTGGACACTAGAGCCCTGCTGAAGTATATCTTGCTTTGTAGGGCCAGCCCCATGCACAGCTGATTCTCCACAATGGTCACAGCCAGTTCGCACAGCAAATTTGCTTAGGGGTAAATTCTCCCCATTGATGAGCAAACAGTAATCAAGGCTCCTCTACAACAGAAGGATGCATACAGCCCATGTGAAGTGAGGATGCACCAAGAGTGCTCAGTTCAGGTGACTAAAGAGGCTGTACCACTGGACCCCACAGAAGCACCCACTGTATACTGCCACTCTACCAAGCTTGAGAGAAGTAGCTACCAAAATAAGAAGACAAAATTACATGTCCCAAATGAAAGAACAGAATAAAAATTCAGAAAAAGAACTACACAAAATGGAGACAAGCAATCAACCAGATTCAGTGTTCAATATACTGGTTACAAGGATCCTTAATGATCTCAATGATAACTTCAACAAAGAGATAAGAAACATGAAAATGAAGATAGAAAACATAAAAAAATCAGTCAGAAATAGAGAATACAATAACTGAAGTGAAGAATAAATTACAGGGGATCAACAGTAGATTAGATACAGCAGAGAATTAAATCAGCAATTTGGAAGATAAGGTAGCAGAAAATACCCAGTTAGAACAGTAAACAGAAAAAAAAAATCCCTCCAAATGAGGATAGTTTAAAGGACCTCTGGGACAACTTTTTAAACATACCAACATTCAAATTATGAGGTTGCCAGAAGAAAAAGAGAGAGATCATGGAATTAAAAACATATTAAAAAATGACAGAGGACTTCCCTAACCTGGTGAAGAAAATAGACATACAAGTCCAGGAAGTTCAGAGACTCCCAAATGAGATGAACCCAAAGAGGCCCACACCAAGACACATCATAATTAAAATCCCAAAGTTTAAAGATAAAGAGAGAATCTTAAAAGTAGTAAGAGAAAAGCAGTTAGTTATTTACAAGGGAGCTCCCATAAGACTGTCAGCTTATTTCTCAACACAAGATTTACAGGCTAGAAGGATTGGCAAGATATATTCAAAGTGATGAAAAGCAAGGACCTGCAACCAAGATTGTTCTACACAGCAAAGCCAACATTTAGAATTGAAGGACAGATCAAGAGCTTCCAAGACAAGAAAAAGGTAATGGAGTTCATCACCATAAACCGGTATTGCAATAAATGTTAAAGTGTTTTCTTTAAGATGGAAGAGGGGTTGTAGGAATGGGTGAAAAATGTGAAGGGATTAAGAAGTAAAAATTGTCTTGGTGGGTGTGACTTAGTTGGTTGCAGTGTCTCTGTAACTGAAGGGTTGTAGGTTTCACAGTCAGGGCACATGCCTAGGTTGTGGGTTCAGTCACTGGTCTGATCACATATGATCCCTGGTCAAAGCATGTACAGGAGGCAACCAATGATGGTTCTCTCTTCTCTCCCTTTCTTTCTTCCTTCCTCTCTAAGAGCAATGAAAAAAATGTCCTCAGGTGAGTATAAAAAATGAAGTAAAGGTTGGTAGTTACAGAATAGTCATGGGGATATAGGTACAGCATAGGGAATATAGTCAATAATATTGTAATAACTATGTATAATGTCAGATGAATACTACATTTCCTGAGGTGATAACTGAGTTATACAATGTCTAATCACTAGTGTGTATACCTGAAACCAATAGAGTATTGTAAGTTAACTGAAAGTGAAAAATAAAAAATTATTTAAAGTGAAAAACTTCGATCCATAGAAATTGGAATGTGAAGTTTTCTGAGTTGCTTGACACCATCAGCACTCTATACTAGCATTTTGATCATCAAGCTGTATCTCATTTTCTGTTGCTAATGCTAACCACATGAGTTTGGCAATTGGCATCGTATTTCTTGTGGCTGAAAGGTCAGACAGACTTATTTTTGTCCATTTCAAGTGTCACAAAAGTCAAAGTTATTATAAAGAACATTCATTTTTAATCCAGTATTCTGCTGAGTTGTATGTCGAACACTGTTCTTTATGACTAAAGAACACTAATGAAATTTGAGGCAATCATTGAAAAGATATAGTGCTACACTTATGTTTATTAAAGGACACCAATACTATTTGATTCCAAGGTCTCATTCATGAATGGCTTTGGCAAAGCATAACCTTGAAGCAATTTAAACTTTTAATGACCTTAATTATTATGTAGTGGGGATGCTTATTTCTAACTCCAGTTTGACTTCTGTGCTATGTCTAGCAATGAATTAATATTGTTTGTTTTGGGGGGGAGGAAGAAACTGCCTTAAATATAGCATTTGTGCAGTTTGTGTATATTACATGTAGGCATTGATTTCCTGTCATACTTTTGATTTGGGGACAGTATAAAGAGGCCTCCAAGGCAAGAAATGGATTTTGAGCATATATTATAAACATTTTATTTTTCTAAATGGAGAAAAACAACTAGAAACTTCAATAAAATGGCCTTGACATAAAGGTCACTTGTGTCATTCTGTGTACAGGGTTTTTATTATTGCCCTGTTCCCCTTATTTAGGTACCAACTGACTTTAAGCTTTCATTTCTGGAAAAGCTATTCAAAACCTTTTGGCCAGAAATGATCACACATGTTTCTTACATGTTTTGGAATGAATTTAACTGACTGTGTTTCTTCTTCTGGGGTTATTGGCATCCTAGTTCTTGTCTTGTCTCTTGTAAAACAATTCAAGCATGGAGAAGCAAGTGACATGAGCTTCCTCATTGGTCCTGAAAACATCTTGTGCAACAGTCCCATATTTAGCCATTGGCCGTATTTATTTTCCGGTCTCTTTAGGCCACTTTGTCCTTGAAGATTCAAGTTAAACAGGCTTAGGTGCAAGTATAATTTTACAGCCTATGTCCATAATCCAAATCAACCTAACTTTCACAACTTTCAAAATCAGTTGAGAATAACATTGTATGATTTATTTTAGGATCCAGAGAAAGTTGATTTATGAATCTTCAGTAATACAGATCTTTTTGGCTATTGTGAGAATTGGGGTTAATGCATAGTAAGCACCCATGACAGGGCCTGAGATAGTAAGTATTAAACAAATGGTGATCATTGTTATAACACATATCCTCATCCAGGTGTATACACATTCCTGCCTGGGCAATTGCAGAGTATCCCTAACAGGTCTGCCTGTCTCTAGTTTTTTTCACTTTATTTACCATCTTAAATAGCACTCATATTGGGTCATTCTGCAACTCAGACATATTTGGCAGTTTCTGCTGACTACAGGATCAAGTCCAAAATACAGCATGGGACAAAAGCAGGCTTACAAGTTGTGAGTATAGGAAACACAGAGTTTATTCTAGTATTGTTATTTATTAATTATTGTGTTATTTTTTCCACATGAACCTACTTTTGACCCACTGTGTATTTGGTTTGGCTTTCAGAATCACAAGCTACACAATCTGTACTTCATCCTTGTCTATATTGTAATCCCTGACACATTTATGCTTCTGATTTAAAGTTTATCATATTCTACCTTGTATAATAGTTTTTCCCTTGTGAACAAGCCTTATCTCCCCAACTATACATGAATTTCTTAGAGATGAATTACCATGTCTTGTTCTTTAAAAAATTTCTACTGAGAATCTCTTTGTATAGTTCCTCTTATATAGAAAATTTCTAAAAAACAACCTGTTCCTGACAATAATATTGTAGGCCAGGAAGACAGGCAATTTTGAATAACAAAGATGAGGAAAGGGGGCAATATTTTAGTAACTTTTGTGTTTTCTTATTTTTTCTTGAATCTTTCTAAAATTAATTGAAAAGAAAAAATATTTAACATTGACATAAAGGACAATTTACATAAAGCTTTTTGGATAAAGTCTTCAAAACTCTACAGGTTTTAACACATTTTATTTATTTTCAAATTCCAAGGAAAACATTTTTATCTTAAAGAAAACTGAAAGCACCACAGAATAAATTTCTTACTTATGGCTGCACAGTAAATTAGTGGGAGATTAGGGATCAGAATCAGATCTTTTTATCTCACTGTCTGGATACTCAAAAGAGAGAGATTAATGGAAGTAATTCTTGGGGTCAGGATGTCCTGGGAGTAGATTCAAAGGTTAGTTCAGTTTATATAATGGAACCTAATCCATCAAACTTGAAATACATATATAGACAAGTGTACTGAAAACATATTCTTCTGTTTTTGGTTTTTGATATAGTATTGTCATACTAACATCTTCCAAAAGGAATATTCTTTGTGGCTGCTAACCAAAATATAGCTGAAATAATGCCTCATATGGTTTTATTTAGCTTTTCTCAAATCTTTAATGTGCATTTATTTATCATCTATTTTGTGATATCTAAATTTTATGGTATATAAAAATGTGGCAACATATTTTGAGAGATACATAAAAGAAACAGAAGATTCATTTTGACTCTCAAGAATCTTTTATTTCCATTGAAGATATGATATACATCAGTCATTGACCCAAGAGGATCATATGCTGAGAAAGGTGGTAAGATATTCATATAGGAGACCAAATGAAAGGCTTTTAAAGTTTGATATAGTAAGGGAACACTTCATGAGTTTGTGAAAGGTAGAGGTGAAAGAACAGTTTTTTTTTTCTTTAAGTTCTCTTGAGTTTGAATCCAGGTGCTAACCCTTAATAGCTATGTAATCTTAGAAAACTTATTTCCTATTCCCTAGCCTCATCCTCCTCCTGTGTAAATTGGTAATAAACATAGTCCACTTCATTGAGACTTTGCATTCTAATATGAGGTCTGACATACACCAGGAAGTCAATATGTGGTAGGCTTCTCCTAAATTAAGGTAAGCCATAGTAAAATGTGGTGGAGTTGGAGAGGAAGGAATTATAGGTTGGCAGAACACAGAGCAAACTTTCAAGGTAAGAGGAAAATAGCATGTCTGGGACTTTTGACCAAGATGGAGATGTAGGTAGACACACTGTGCCTCCTTGGTCACCCAAAAAGGAAAACAACAAATTTAAAAACAAAAAGCAACCAGGACAGAAAATCAAACTGTATGAAAGTCCAACAACCAAGGAGTTAAAGAAGAAATATTCATCCAGATCAGTAGAAGGGCAGAGATGGGTAGCCCGGGTGGAGAGGACTCACATCAAGGTGGTGGGTGGAGGAGCAGGTGAGGCAGCAGCTGGCAGAGCAGATGGTCCCACTTTTGCATGCAGATAAACTAGGAGGAATAACCCAGGAGCAAGACACCATGCAACCCAGGGTTCCAGTGAGGAAAAATAAAGCCTCAAAATCTCTGACTGAAAAATCCTGTGAGGGTTGAGGTGGCAGAAGAAACTCCCAGACTCACAGGAGAGTTTGTTGGTGAGACCCACATGGTTCTAGATCATACACAAAGCCACCCATCCTGGAATCAGCACCAGAAGGGCCCAATTTGCTTGCGGGTAGCAGCGGGAGTGACTGAAAAGCCATCAGAGACAGAGCAAGTGGCATTGTTCCCTCTCAGACCACTCCCTGACATAAGCACCATAACACAGTGATGTGGATTGTCCTGCCCAGGCAAATACCCAAGACTCTGCCCTTTACTTCATAACAGGTGCCCCAAGACAAAAAAAAATGGCCGAAATGAAAGAACAGATCAAAGCTCCAGAAAAAATACAACTAAGCAATGAAGACACAGCTAACCTAAGAGATGCAGAATTCAAAACACTGGTAATCAGGATGCTCACAGAAATGGTTGAGTATGGTTGCAAAATAGAGGAAAGAGTGAAGACTATGAAAGGTGAAATAAAGGAAAATGTACAGGGAACCAACAGTGAAGGGAAGGAAACCGGGACTCAAATAAATGGTTTAAAGCAGAAGGAAGAAATAAACATTCAATCAGAACAGAATGAATAAACAAGAATTCAAAAAATGAGGAGAGGCTTAGGTACCTTCAGGACATCTTTAAATGTCCCAACATTCAAATCATAGGGGTGCCACAAGGAGAAGAGTAGGAACAAGAAATCAAAAACTTATTTGAAAAAATAGTGAAGGAAAACTTCCCCAATCTGGCAAAGGAAATAGACTTCCAGGAAGCCCAGGAAGCTTAGAGAGTCCCAAAGAAGTTGAACCCAAGGAATCATACACCAAAGCACATCATCATTACATTACCCAAGGTTAAAGATAAGGAGAGAATCTTAAAAGCATCAAGAGAAAAGGAGACAGTTACCTACAAAGGAGTTCCCATAAGGCTACCAGCTGATTTCTCAAAAGAAACCTCACAGGCAAGAAGGGGCTGGAAAGAAGTATTCCAAGTCATGAAAGACAAGGACCTACATCCAAGATTACTCTATCCAGCAAAGCTATCATTTAGAATGGAAGGGCAGATAAAGTGCTTCCCAGATAAGGTCAAGTTAAAGGAGTTCATCATC
>CM052544.1:80675403-80743637 GCA_028533065.1 Trachops cirrhosus | reverse complement strand
AAAAAAAAAGAACAAAAAAACAAACTAAGCAAACAACTAGAACAGGAACAGAATGACAGAAATGGAGATCACATGGAGGGTTATCAGCAGGAGAGTGGGGTGAGGAGAGAGGGGGAAAAGGTACAGGGAATAAGAAGCATAAATGGTAGGTATAAAATAGACAGGGGGAGGGCAAGAATAGTATGGGAAATGGAGAAGCCAAAGAACTTATATGTACGAATCATGGACATGAACTAAAGGAGGGGAATGAGGGTGGGAGGCATTGTATGGGGGGGGTGGATAAAATGGAGAGAAAAATGGGACAACTGTAATAGCATAATCAATAAAGTATATTTAAAAAAAGAAAAAATATTTCCCCACACACAAATGAAAATAGCATATCTGTAAATAATGAATATATCTATTTCACTACAGAACAATGGGCAATAAAGATGGACAGAGATGAGTGATAATGTAAGGACCTTGGGGAATTTGGATTTGTAAATAGCAGGGGATACATTAGGCTATTCTACAGGATCTGAGCTCTTAAAGAGGCAGCCTTTCTATATTAAGGTATAACTGAAAGCTCATATTATTAACTGTTGTGTTTTGTCTCAGTTTGAGGTAGTTTGTTTTTCCTAGATTCTTTTATATCTGAAGAGTAGATGAAGGCAAATTGCTGCAAAAATGGAAAAACTAGATTTGTCCATACAAATTAAGCAGTGAATGCAGATGAGAGCAGATAAAAACATACATTTTAACTTTAAAAGGAGATGGAATAGATTGATAAGCTAGATAAGGAGAGAAGGAAACATATTTGAGAGATATTTAACTATTGTCATGTTTAAGTGATGGTTTGGTTATAGGGAAGGATAGGAGAGAGGGAAAGTATCCAGAATGACCCCTGGGTATGTTCACAACTGGAGGAATGACAACTGCATTTCAGTAAAGAAAGAATTCTAGTAGGGAAATAAGCTAGCAAGTAGAGTTGAATTTTAAACATTGGGACTGAGAAGCCTTTGAGCTATCCAAGTGGAGAAGTCAGGCAGGCATTTCTGTAGTTGCACTTGGATGAAGAACAGTGGTTCCCAAACGGGGGATATTTTCCCATCTCTCCTTATCTGGCATTACCTGGGGACATTTGTCAATATCTGAAGTTTTTGTTTGCACAAATGGGAGGAGTATCACTGGTGTCTAGTGGGTACAGGCCAAAGACGTTGCTAAATATCTTACATCAGCCACCATCCTTTTTGGATCTGCAAAATAGAGAAAAGGGGTAGGTACTTGGTGGTTTAGGTTTTATGACAAAGCAAGAGAAAGCAATGATCAGACACAAAGCCAGGTGAAAGGATTGGTCCTATGTAGAAGGAAGGTAAGCTCCTCCCTTTATCAACGGAGAAGAAAGTAAGTGGAGGTAAATATGGAGACTTAATGGAAGGAAGCTAAGGGATTCCAAGTTTTTTTTTTTCTCTGAAAAAAAAAAAGGATGTTTGGAGAAGATAAAGAGGTGGATGTCTGAAGAATGTGGAGAAGGTTTGAGATAGTCCTTTTGGAAAGAGAGAGTAGGTCAATCAAAGGGTTACCAGGTAATGTTGGGGACAGAATAGGGTGGGCAATCATACATTTCTAATGGCACCAATCTGTTTTCTTGTTAGAATCATTGTGGCATTACTAGGTGGTGCTCAGCTGCTCTGGTTCAGCTGAAGAGCTAGGTTCATCCAGGATTGCAACTTTGCCGGATGCATGTGACAGGAAAAGAAAGTATCTTGGGAGTTTAGGATCCTGGTAAGGTATTATGGCAAAATGAAGAAAAGAGAAGACTGTCAGTCCTTTTATTCAAATAGGTTGTGGCTACCTTAAATTTAGAGAGAGACTCACAAGTCAACAACTATGGTAGGGAACTGATCTGAAAGACACAAAGAAGGATGTGTCTTGTGCCAGTAAAGGGATCACATCTGACTTTGTAGAAGGGATTAACAGTCTTGATAAATGAATTGGTATTTATTATATAGGCAGACTACCAAAATAAGGCAGAATGGAATCAGGTAAAGTTTAGTGGAGATGGAAAAGAAGGATATCCTCCCCCAAAATAACTAGGATTTTAGGCAGACATAATGTAACTTAACTAATGTACTCAAAATTTAAAATCTCCCCCCAAATTCTACATTTGTGAGAGGAAGTGCAACCACTATAAGTCTTCCTAGCATTTGTACAAAAAGCAGAAAACTCATCCTTCCTCTGCCTTTTCACCAAACAACCAACTTCTACCACTTGGAGCTATTGACCCCAAATTTGCACATTGGTTCAGTACCAGTTGGCTATTTTTTAATTTTAATTTTAATTTTTAAAAATTATTTTATTGTTCAATTACAGTTGTTTGCATTCCCCCCCACCACTATTTTTTTATTTTATAGTGAGTGACCTAAACTATATTGAACTCAAATCTCTCCTGTCATTCCAGGTAGTTAAAGACTAGGCAAGTACATTAATTCCTGCATATTATCACAGCAATTTCTGAACCCAAAGGGTGAGGTACTAAAATTATACAGAAGGCAAGCAAGTGGTTTGGCTTTCGTTTCTCACTACAACTATTCATTGTTTGAACCTGTTGTTAATTTTGTTTTGCCCTGTTAAAAAATTGTTTTTCAATGGCTATTTTCTCAGGTCAGTGTATACTAAACTTTTCCACTCTGTCTAGCCTGATATAACCCATTGCACTGCACTGGCTTCTCTAGTCTTAAGCCTGTGTATTCTGCAGAAGGTGGCACACAAAGATTAAGTGCAGAAATTAGAGAGGTCAGAGGGAGCAGTCAGGTCCACCTTTCTAGAAAGAAATTGGGACACAAGTCATAATAACTTCTATTAAACCTCACCTTTATTTTACTTCTCCCATTAGTGTTACCTTCTTCTCTTGTTCACATTGCTTTGCTGATTGGTATCAATTGTGGGTCACACAATCATATAAACATGAATTTTGTTTCTGTTGTTGCCTAACTGGGAAAACAAGGGGAAATCATTCAATTTTCCCCAAGAAGGTTTTCTTTATCTTTAAAATAAAAGAAATTTTAGAAGAAAATAATTTTAGTCCAATGTAGGCTCTCAATAGTTTGTTATATTATATTGTGTATTTTATAACACTAACCATGAATTTCAGTTAGTGTGGTTATGTTGTATTATGTAGTAGATTGTCAGCTCCTTAAGAAAAGGGATCCCAGTTTAGTCATCTCTGTACAGCGCGTATTATAATTCCTTGCCCATTAATTTATGTAAATTTGAGAATGATTATTTTTACATTTTACCCTTATAACAGAATGGCCTTTACAAGCATGGCAAATGAGTTCAGTGTACTGACCTTTTCACATCCAACAGTACATTCACTCTAAGAGTCACATATTTGATACATGAAATGAATTTAGATACTTATAGTTTATGATATTTGATGTTAATAGTTGAGGAATGATGTTTTTGGTTTTATGTAGTAAAACTATTTAAAATTCACCAAAGAATCACAAATTGCAAAATATACTTTACTTCAGAGTATCAAGTATAAACTTCAGATGGTAGGTTTTACTTTTCTTTTGACAATTTCTTAGGGAAAAAACCCATAAAAATAGGTAATGTAAGAGTGTTTTTGATCTGACACAATAATACATTTTCCCAGTGTATTTCTCTTTTCTCTCTCACTCTGTAAAATGGCATGTCACAGCAACCTTAATAGTTTTCCATAGAAAAAATTAGATACAGAGAGAGAAAACTGCCACAAGAGAAAAAAAAACTAAACAAAAGTCAATTTACAATTTCTTGGGAGGCACTGATCTTCTGTTTTGACAATAGGTACTGTACTAAAACAGTCTTATCCTACAATTTTAATATTGAAGCCAAATTTTATTATTCCCAAATGTTCTTTTTTATTGTAGATCTATATTGTTCTATTTGTCACATCTGATAACAGAGAAACTTATAACAACTCTTTTCCTGGAGAGTGGGAAGCGCTGTCTTGTATAAAATAGTGGTGTTGAGGTCAGGTGTCTGATGGGAATGGATATGTTTATTCTCAGAGAAAGTCTGTGTGTATATGTGTGTTCTCCATTTCAGGCTGTAAGCTATTTCAAGCCAGTAACCATTTATGCATCCATTTCCATGCATCCATGTATCCATTTTTGCATCCCAGGAGTCCAGACCACGTAGTAGGTTCTCAAAAAATATTTCCAGATGGAAAGCATAAATTCCATTTCCCTATTCTGAGATTTCTCCTTTCACAAAAAGGCAAAATTGTACTTTAGCTATTTCCTGGTTTGGAGCCCTGCAATGGAGAGATACCCTTTGTTTTTTGTTTGAGGTTGGAACAAACTGCTAAAGAGAACAGAGGAGAGGCACTGAGGTCAAATTATTTTGTTTATGTGATCACAGCTTCCTGGACTTTTTTCCAGTTCATAGTAGGTGCTCAACAAACACTTATTGATATGAATAGAAAAAATTCATTGGATTTTTTATTTTACCGGATAATAAACATTTATTGATCAAGATATTTATAATGTTACTTTTGACTTCAGTAGTCTGAGGATTATCTGTTATTTAGTGCCAATTTACCATGATTCCATAAGATGAAAGAGATGGAACAATGATTCAAGCTAGTCAGAGTAATGTTTTAGGAAGATGTTTACAAAATAGAAGATCATTGTGTCTGTCTCCTAGCTCCAAACCTAAAATGTTTCAATATCAGCAGAGATAAAAACCCAAGCCAAATACTGACTCAACTTAGTATCAGGCCAACTTTATACTGGTTGTAGTGTGTCCCTGACAGTTAGTGCTAGTAAATGGGATTATTACACAGTCCCTGTGAATAAATTACATCCTGGTACTAAATTTTCTGGAAATGGTGTTCTGTCTTTTTTTTTTTTATTCTTTCATTGTGACAAAAGACATCTTCCTCTGGCTCAGGGTTCTGATCTGAAGTCAGTCTCTGGGGCTCTGCTCGTTCTTGTGGACCTCTGCCACCAATCAGGTCTATACTGCTGAGTGATTTCCATAATGTTTTCTCGACATCATGCTTTTTTTGACTCCTGATGCACGGGCTGTGCACAGTAGTATCTGTCACCTACAGCAGTGGAGTGACCTCCAGATATTGAGTCTTTCACCACTGCCTGGGCTGAGCATGAATGAGACTAATGTCTATCAACGTCAAGGGCTGGAAAGCTAGGGATGACTTTCAATGAACTCTGAGCTGAAAGCTCCACAGTACCCTCTCTTATCCATAAAGATATCAGAGCCAATATTGTGTTGACAGGAAACACTATATAATATGAATCCTGATTTCTCAGATGTGATATGATTTTTTTTCTAACAAAAATGAAATGATTGGGGAATGTTTTAATTTACCAAAGTCTTGCTCAAAGAACTTACACTAAAACCCTGAACTCAAGAGAAAATAAATCTGAGGTTAGAAAAATGATGTCTAATTGGGGAAAAGGGATTGCGTTATTTGTTTATCTGTGCTCAATGTGTTGGTCACATTTAGTTGCAAAACAGACTAATTCCATGCTACTTTAGGTGTAATTGTTTTAACCACTCATCATCTATGATAGTACACCAAGTAATTCAGGTAAATATTTGAAATTACTGACTGTAACATTTTTCAGAAATGAGCAAGCTAAAAATGATCTCAATTTTTTTTGTTCCTAGTTTGTAACTTTCCAGAACAGATGTCTTCATATACTTTGACATAAAAGAGATTTTTGTTACTTTAGCAGATAGTGGAGGTGGTAGCAGTGGTGGGGGTGCATGTGTATTGGGGGGAAGAATAGTGGGAGAGAAGTGATAAAGACTAACTGGAACATTAAGAAAATACAATCAGTTCAGAGTGTCTGTGGGAGGAGTTAGGGCTACGGAAGTTTCCTACGCATTCACAGGAGCATACCAGAACTCTACAGAAAGAGCTCTATGCTTATAATAAAGCTCTATGGGTCAAATTTCCCCTTCCTTTAATTTCTTCTTCCCTTGGATAAATGCCTCTCCATCTTGGCATGCCAGGCAGAGTGGCTTGCCGTGTCTGCCCACAGTGGTTTGCAACATTTTCTTTTTTCTGAATAAATCTTTGTGGGAACAAAACACCTAGACAATATTAATTCTCAGCAAAGTAAAAATTCATGTTTAAACACAGTGAATTAATTGTGTTTATTCTCTTTTGGTATTGCACCATTTTGTTCTGTATAATATAGGAACAGTAATTATTATAGTATGGAAGAATCTGGAACAACAAGGTCACAAATATTTTTCTAAGGGTGGTATTCGAATGGCCATACAAGCAACCTCTTTACTTTGTACACAAAGAAACTAAGGGCCAATAAGATGAATGAGAGCAAAGCACTCTAGAACTAGAATTTATATTTCTGCCCACCATGTATGTAGACATTTACACACCCACACATTTGGATCCCTCTGTTTTGGGGGAATTATGTTAAGGTTTGTTGACAAAACACTAGTAAATCAAATGCTTACTGTTCTGAACTCTTTCACTCAGTGAGTGAATTGGCAAGGACAGCTTGTCTTCTGGGAAAGTGTCTCAGAAGAGAAAGGATATAGAAAGGAGAGGAAAAATGTAAAATGATGTGAGCAAAGATAGGATATAAATGATTCTCGAGTTTTTGTTGTAGGATGTGGGTAAGTGATTCTTACAGTTTAAAACATTTTAATGTAATAAGCAGCTGCTGTAAATGAACAAAATTCTGGAGAACTCTGATGCGTTATGTTCAGAGCATTAGCCATCACTAATTCAAGCCTTCCTGAAACAATTATTTCATGGGAGGTATGGTTACAGATTTAATTGACCAAGTGCCTCTCTCATGTCAGAAAAGAAAGATGGGTCCTTAACTATTATAAACAAATTTAATCAATCATGGGCTATTTTTAACAAAGGCTACAAAGTTGTCTTTACACTCTCTCTACCCCTCTAGCAGTTTTATTTTTTAAGCCATAGAAAGTAAATGCTTATTAAAAGCTTCCTGGCCAGCTATTCCTTTCAATTAGCAGTCCACTTAAGATCTGATATCATTCTGTTATTCCCTTAAGAGCCATTTTAGCTGCAATCTACACTTATTATTGAATTTGTATCAGAGAAATTCATTAGGTACAAACATTATAAGAATTTCTTTACACTTCCATTCTTTTAATTCAGTCCGAACCACTGTACCTCTGAGTCATATCAAATACACTTGGGGGTTGAGGTAAAGAACAGGTGGACTAGAGCAGGACCAGAGGACAGCAAAAAATGATGAAAGAGGAACTGGGTAATCAAACAGGTCAGCTGTGAGACAGGGATGAGGAGGGACAAAGGAAAACAGGAAGGATTAAAATGTGTTAGCTACAACACAGGGCAGCTGAGGAATTTTTTTTACATTTTTATTATATTTTTTTCATTATCATTTAGTCACCTTATATGCCCCTCCTCGCCTGCAATCACCCCACTGTTATTCATGTCCATGAGTCCTTTATCCTTTTTGCTCAATGTCTCCTACACCCAACCTTCTCCTGCCCTTAGCTATCATCCTGCTCTCTATCTACGAGTCTGTTTCTATTATGCTTATCAGTTCAGTTTGTTCATTAGATTCCACATATGATTGAAATTATATGGTATTTGTCTTTCTCTCACTGGCTTATTTCATTTAATGTAATGTTCTCCAGGTCCATCCATACTGTCGCAAAAGGTAAAACTTTCTTCTTTTTATGGCTGAGTAGTATTCCATCATGTAAATGTCCCATAGTTGTTTTATCCACTCATCTACTGATGGACACTAGAGCTGACTCATATCTTGGTAATTGAATATAACACTCCAATGAGCACAGAAGTGCTTATGTTCTTTCAAATTAGTGTTTTGGGTTCCTTCAGATATATTCCCAGAAGTCGGATTGCTGGGTCAAAAGGCAGATTCATTATTGATTTTTTGAGGTATCTCCATACTGCTTTCCACAATGGCCGTACCAATCTGCATCCCCACCAATAGTGCAAAAGTTTTCCCCTTTCTCCACATCCTCGCCAGCACTTGTTATTTGTTGTTTTATTGATGATAGCCATTCTGAGGGGTGTGAGATGGTATCTCATGGTGGTTTTATTTGCCTTTCTCTGATAATTAGTGATACTGAGCATCTTTTCATATGTCTATTGACCATCTGTATATCTTCTTTAGAGAAGTGTCTATTAAAGTCCCTTGTCCATTTTTAATTGTGTTGTTTGTTTTTTGGTGTTGAGTTTTATAAGTTCTTTGTAAGTTTTGGATATTAACTCCTTATCAGATATATCAGCAAATGTGTTCTCCCATTCTGTGGATTGTCTTTTTATTTTATTGATGTTTTCCTTTGCTGTGTAACCTACAGATTCAATGCAATTCCTATCAAGACTCCAATGATGTGTTTCACAGAACTAGAAAAAATATTTCAAAAATGTATGTGGAACCACAGAAGGCCCTACATAGTAACAGCAATCCTGAGAAAGAAAAACAAAATCACGCTACCTAATAGCAAACTATACTATAAGGCCATAGTAATCAAAACATCATGGTACTGGCAAAAAATAAATAAATAAGACACATAGATCAATAGAACAGAAGAGAGAGCCCAGAAATAAACCCACACTTTTATAGTTAATTAATATTTGACACAGTAAGGAAGCACATACAATGGGCTAAATAGTTTATTCAATAATGGTTTGGGGAAATTGAACAGATATATGCAGAAAAATGAAACTAGACCACCTTCTTACACCATACACAAAAACAAATTCAAAATGGATTAAAGACAAGTGTGAGATGCAAAACCATAAAAGTCATAGAAGAAAACATAGGCAGCAAAATCTTGGACATTGCTCATAGCAATATTTTATCTGATATATCCCCCCAGGCAAGGGAAACAAAAATAAATAAATGAACAAATGGGACTACATCAAACAAAAAAGTTTTTGCAGCTTAGTTTTAGTAAGTCATCTTTGTAAACCAAAATTAATGTGATTTCTTTTCAAGTACATCTCTGAATGATATATCTGCTTAGCAGAGTTTCAGTTTTAAATAGATTTGTGCTATAAAAAACTTTGAAGTAGAAGTTTACCTGGACAAGTTATAGCTTTAATTCTGAAACAAACGGATGTGTTATGTCCTCAGCACTACCCCATAACAGGGACTTGGGCCCAGCAGTGTGGGACGGTCTTGTTGAGGCTAGATCTTACATGTGACTGTTCTTTTCTTCACAGCCTGAGATGTGCTGCTGCTACTGGTCATAAGAGCAAGTACAGGGAAAATTTGGTGTTTGGATGGGGAACTTCCCTTAACAGACTTTTTTAAAATTACTTTATTGTTGTTCAATTACGGTTGTCTGCATTTTCCCACCACCACTCTCCCCAACCACAGCCAAACCCACGTCCCTCCTTTTGCTTCCATCCTCCCCCTTGGTTTTATCCATGTGTCCTTTATAGTAATTTCTGAAAACCCTTCTCCCATTCAATAGATTTTTAAAACTAAGAAGAGGTACATGTGAACATGTCTTAGAAGTTGGAAAATAGTAAGAGATATTATTGGACATTATTGTTATGATAACCCATCATAAAATGGTTCATCTGAGCCACAAGCAATGCTTATGTTTTAAAGAGTTCATTAATTCAAATAACCAGTTAGAAAGACTTCTTTACTTACTAGCTAATTGTCTGGCTTTATATGGCTATGAGCCAAGGCCAAAAATCTCAAGATGGCAGAGACTTCACGAAGCTCAGTGAGTCTTTGTGTGTGTATTTCAAATCAGCCTAAGCATGAGGGGCCATCCAATATTTAGCATCTTCAGAGATGCTACAGTGTTTCTGTGTTAAGGCTTTTATACAATGAAGAGTATTAAAAAATGGAAAATGTATTAAAAACTCTAGTGTTTCTCTAAGTTACTAAAGTCATGGGTAGCCACTTTCTCCTCTTAGTAGAATATTGGTTAAGCACATCTTGGGGATTTTCTGGACTGAAAGGCATAATGAGGTGGTTTTGTAGAATAAGTAGTTCTAATTTGAATGGGCTCTAGGTCCTTCCTGGGAATGAAGGACCTGGGAATGTAGCCCAAGGGTACAGTCACCAGCAGCAGACCTGTCCAGAAAGTCTCTTTTGGAGACTAGGTTAGTTATCTTTAAAGCTCTGTTTTTTTATTCAGCAATAGTACTTAGAAATCATCCTCACTGACACTGACCAACACTGGACAGGAAACTCAACTATTTATTGCATTTCCAGAAATCCTATCAGAGCCATTGGACTGTAAATTCCTGACATTTATCACCTGGGTTACTCATCTCTGCATCTTTGAAGCCCAGTACAGTGCTGGGTACACAGCATCTGGCCATGAATGAGTGCTAAAGCTAACTGCTAATGAAGTTAGTACCTATTGTTTCAAATAGGTCTCCCTGTCCCATTCCACAGGCATGAGGTTAATGCATTGCTCTAATCTGGAATTGTTTTTTTTACCAGAACCTTAGAAAAATTAATTTTTAGTCTTAATGATTGCTAGTAATAAAAATGATGCCATATAATTACCTAGGTCAGGAATGGCAAATGCATGGCATTTATGCTCTCAACTACTATCCTCGTATGTCCCTGCAGTCAACACTGACAGTCCATCAAGATATTCCTTCCAGGTAGGCCTCTTGAACCTCAGAGCCTTCTCCACCCTGATATAGCATTGCAAGAGAACCTGCCTTCCCCCCTATCTAGTTTAGAATTACCATTTTATGGATGGAAAAACTGAAGTTCAGACTATTAGATGACTCTCTCAACAGTTAGGTAGAGAGAGAGATTAGCTTCCAGACTTTGGCAGGTTGTTACCCATTGTGTTCTCTCTCTCACTTTTTCTGTTAAATAATTTTTGTTGTTATTGTTACCATTTGGGGTAGGGAAGGAAGAATAGGAACATAAAGATAATAGAAAAGGAAAACTTTATAAAGTAAATTTACTTCTCTAATCATGAGCAAAATGAAGGCTAACTGCCTTAAAAATTATTAATAGAAAAAAATGGAAGCTTGAAATTGTTTATTTTTAACTATTCCTAAATATCACTTCATAAGTACCACCCTAGATGCATACTTGCTGTCATATAAAATATTAATATGGAACAATTTGTATATGAATTTTTACCATGCTCACAGTATCTTAATAATAATAATAATAATAATAATAATAATAAAAGTAGTAGGAGGAGGAGGAGGAGGACTTTAAAGACAAACTTCTTAACACTAAAAAAAAATATTATGGTTAAAATATCTACTCCTTAAAAAAAATTCCTCTTCAACATCTTATCAGAAATACCAAGCAATCCTCCAGTAATCTTTTTGTAATAAACACAGTGTAAGGAGAAAGGAAAACTTAGCAAGAACAAAGGATTGTAAAACAGATGCAACCTAACATGTTTGGTTTGTAAAGCTACTACTGTTGAGCCAATCCCCAACCCTGTTCCTGCCTACGGACTTTGTAAGCGAATGGCTAACTGCCACATCTGCTTCTGCGTAAGGCTTGCTTGTCCGCCCGCCCGTATGTAAGGACTTAGCTGTAAGCGTTGGGCGCGACTCTCGGCAGCAGCCCTTGCGGGTACTGTGTCTCCAGACACTTTGAGAGTCCGCCCCTGCGCAGGTAAAACTTGGCCAATAAAGTAACATCTTTGAAACCCTGAAAAGTCTCTGTTCTCACGGTTGCTGAATGCAACACACAGTAAAGGCAAATTTGGCCATCAAAGGCGTTTTGTGTCAGCATGGCAGTTTCCTAAGGAGTTGAATGTCAGAACAAATGGTGCCACCTGCTGTTCCTCAGGGTCAGTGCCCTAGAGATTGTGAGCATGGGGCAGAAAGGGCCGGCGAGGATATCTTTAGCCCAAAGAAGACCTATTAGAACTATCAGGTCTCCTGGGGTTAGAACCAAATGCCTGAGGTTGAATTACCTCCGGTACAGGGAATAACATCCCTGACCTAAATTCAGGGCATTTATCTGCCAACTTTTGGAACAAGTTTGGCTCATAATTTCACTCACATTTTAAAATCTTAATTGTTATAATAATTGGGTCTGCCAAGTTTACCAGTCAGCCAAGATCTTAGAAGAATTTTAACCAAAGGATGGAATTTCCATGTGGTGTTGGCTAAATCCTAAAATTGCTTCCACTACTTCTGCTGTACCTCCTCCTTGGATTCATTTATGTGGGGACTGACCATATTTGGAAATCACCTATAAACCATAAGTTAACGTCATTATTGTGATTCTCACTGACAAGGCTTAGTCTATACATTGGAAAGACAGAAAAATGTAGGCATCCAGGGTTTAAATGAGTAGGCCAGAATTATTCCTAATTCTGCAGAAAAACAGAGGAAAATACCTCATTTCAATTCCAGTCAGACACTTTGAATTGATTGGTTTCCCAGAGGACTGTGGTTCTTTATTAGGAGCCCCAAGGATCAGGAGATCTAACTGGTGATCTTTCCCTAGTCAAACTATAGAAACAACATAGCCATGGCAACCTTCAAGTTACTTTTTACTGGTTTGCAGGCCAGCACTCAATCCACTGAGCCACACCAGTCAGAGCAATAACATCATTATTTTAATGTGAGAAAGCACATACAATTTTTAGTAGAATGGGCTCTGGGTTTGGATTTCCAAATTTCAAATCCCAGATCTGCCATAGACTAGATGTGTGATCTTTGGCAAGGTTATCACCCATTGTAAGCCTTGGTTTTCTTATCTGTAAAATGCAGAAGATAAAACTGCACATTTTATAGTTTATCGTGAGCCTCAAATAAAATAGTGTATATAAATAATTTTGTGTAGTACCTAATACATGTTAAAAACTCAGTAAATTTTAGCTCTTGTTAGTGTTGTTACTATTAGGTTAAAATTGAAAGAACTTAAGTTTCTGATTTTTTCTTTTCAAAGGAACTTTTCAAAATAACAGAATAAAGCGTGAATAATTTAGTGGAAGGGGCACTGGTAGTCTTGCTCTGCCATGGCTCACTAAGTTTGGACAAATTGCTTGCTCTCTCTGAGCCTCAATATATGAAATAAGAAGGTTAAAACTGTAATTTGGATTGATTCTGTGTCTGCTTACCAAGGCACATTAATTCATTTAACAAGCATTTATGGGGAATCCCTTAGGCTCCTAGGTTGAGTTCCCCAGAAGCAAACTCTGAGCTGGGGGTCAAGAAAAAGGGTTTATTCTGGGATACCCAGGAAAAACTTAGGAAGGGATGGGGAATTGGAACACAGAAGAAAAGAAGGTCAAGTGAAGACCCACAGAGGTTAGCTTAGGGTCAATTCTGCAAAGGGCACTAGAGATGATGTAAATCACCAGCAGCATCATGTCCATCTGGGGCCAGAGGACTAGGGTATTTATACCTCTATACCAATTGGTCATATTTAATATAGTCCACACTCATGTAAATTCTGAGGAACTCTCTGCTCTGTACATGAGGTAGCAAAGCAAATTCTGACTACCTGAGGGCAGCCCCTTGGCAAAAAGATGCAAGCATTGACTTTTATAGGAGAAGAAACTCTTAAGGACCTGATGTGCCTGAACTTAAAAAAGGGATCCAAGGGGACAATGATAAATTATTGACAACATCTGCAAGGTAGAGCTTTTCTCTCTCTTTATGGCACTTACAGTGGGGTGAGGGGAAGTGACAAGTAGTCACGCAATTAGAAAAGGGTAAATACACATAGGGTGCTGAGGACCATAGAGGTAATGGTCTTAATTCCACCTCTGATTGCAGGGAAGAGCTTAGGGAGGTCTTTTCGGGAGCAAATGAAGAAAGAGAAAGAATTAGATAGGCAAAATACAGAGGTGGTGATAAGTGAACATGGTCCAACCAGCAAAAGAGAACATGGCATGCAAGGAATTAAAATAAGCCCAATATATAGTAGTCCTCCCTATCCATAGAAAATATGTGCCAAGACCCTCAGTGGATGCCTGAAACTGTGGATAGTAACAAAACCCTAAATAATATACTGCTTTTTCCTATACATATATACCTATGATAAAGTTTAATTTATAAATTAAGCATAGTAAAAGATTAACAGCAATGACCAATACTAAAATAGACCGATTATAACAATTACTATAATAAAAATGGCATGAATGTGATCTTTCTGAAAGTATCATATTGTACTGTATGGGCAGCATGGAGGGGCTGGACAAAATGATGATTTGCATCTTAAGCAGGACACAGCCGGACAGCACAAGCCTTTCATCTCACTACTCAGAGCAGTGCACAATTTAATATTTATGAATTGTTTATTTCTGACATTTTTCATTTAATATTTTTGGGTTGTACTTGACTATGGGTAACTGAAACTGTGAAAAGAGAAAGTAGATAAAGGGGACTACAGTAGCCAAACTGAAGGAGAAAGGAATTAGGCTGGAGGGTGAGGAGCAGCTGAACTTCAAAGTGGAGAAGTGAGTCACATGAGTTCGTTTGTAGGGTCCTAGGGTCATACTCAGTTTGTGTAGGGACAAGTATCAGCTGAGAAGAAGATCCAAATTTCTTAATTTACAGTGAGATGATAACCTGTAAACTGGATCCTATTTTCCTCCTAACATCTATGAATTATAGAGAAAGAAGTTACTGGAGATACATGATTCTTTTCAAAGAATTGAAGCTAGGTAGATTTAAATTCTTTATAACCTTTGCATGCTGAAAGGTGAAGGAAAATTTATATACAGGCTAAAGCAACTAAAAATCTCTCTGTAATTTTGCTCAAAAAAACAAACATAAGAAGAGCTTTCATGGTGATTATGTTAATAATTTTTCTCATTTTGTGGTCCAGAGTAGTCTGCCATCTCCCAAATTAAACCTGTAGATTCTCATTTATATTTGCTCTGTAACAGCCTGTTCTAGCACAATTTAATTTTATGGTCAAATGATGATAATTATTTCAAAAAGCTTTTAGTCA
Source organism: Trachops cirrhosus (assembly GCA_028533065.1). NCBI lineage: Eukaryota > Metazoa > Chordata > Mammalia > Chiroptera > Phyllostomidae > Trachops > Trachops cirrhosus. The sequence continues at coordinate 80,728,719 of CM052544.1, read as the reverse complement.
TGAGCCTCTTGTGATTTTTAGTTGCAAAGGTAGCCACTTCTAAACCAGTTCTGTGTCTTTTAGATACGGATACAATAAAGATTTTGCCTGTTCCCACTTTTTTTTATAAGAAAAATCAAATATTTCCATCTGAAAATAGGATGTCACTTTTGGATATTTCTATTGGAACAGATTACTAAACTATTTCCTTAACTAAACTAGCTAGTTAAGGGTAATGCCAATAATTCAAATCTTGTCAACCTGCAATAAAACCTTTGTCTTTTTTAAGGTTCATTACATGACACTTCTAAGTAATAAGTTTGATGTTTTTTTCACTTATTTATATAAGCAATTACAATATTATAATTGCTTTGCATATTCTACAAGTTAATACAAAGCCCCAAAATGTGATTATATCTGCCACTTCAGAGATCCCTATTTTAGGATCACAGTTTAGCACTTTCGGTGGGATGTTTAACAGTAAGTCTTTAAATAGTCAAAACTACACATACTTGAAGGTATGATTATTGGATTTTAATGTGGATACCAATATTCCTCCGTTGGGTTTTGGTGAAACAATTCTATCATCAATGTAACTAACACCCTTCAGAAATTCTCTTTGCAGGAATTTCATAAGTACCTTTTCTATAATAAAGGTAAATTTTGTTTTACTGCTTTGGAATTAATTTAAATCTATCTGATAAAGCTCTAATCACTGGAATCCAAAGCCAGCTACAGTCTAGGTTCCTTTCTGTCATCTTCAACTTAGAGGTGTGATAAAGGCAAAGACCTAAGACCCATATTGCTGTGGTTGTTACAGGGAAATCATTTAGTCTAGTCCCTTAGGATAGTTTTGCATTTAGATCCCTTAAACAAGACAGAGCATTTGATTATTTCTTCTTAAAGAACTTCACATGACAACAGTTGGTTGGTTACATTATTCTCCTTTCTTTCTCTGGGTTTATGGCATTTTAATTGTGTTTTAATCTTCTGCTTTATATAAAGCATGCATAATTTCCATGGTAGATAGAATGTATGGAAGTAAAAAGTGTTATTATGCATTTCCCAGTCTGTTAGTGCTTTGATAGATTCCCTAATTCACTCTTCAAAATAAAATTGCTATATACATTGTGTTCATTTTACAACATTACTATCATGAGTAGGAGGACTATTTTAGAGTAGGATAAACGGTAATTGAAAAGAAGCAACAACATTGATTTGTATAAGCTTAGTGTCCAGCCCATCAGAAGATGCTAATTTAGAGCAGTAATTTTCAACCAAAGTGCTAGAAGAATTTTTAGAACTTGCAAAACCTGACTATTTAGACAGGGGAACTGTCCTCTTTTTCCTTACATTGTCAAATAAAAAAATGACAACCATCAAAATGCTCTCCATATTCAATTGTCTCTGTTCTTATTTGGTTAGTTTGTTTTTTAGATTCAGTTGATGATAGAGATATGTTTATTGCCATTTTATTATTCATAGTTTTCATCATCTTCTTTTTCTTAAATAAATCCCTTAATATTTCATATGATAATGGTTTGGTGATTATGAACTCCTTTAGGTTTTTCTTGGCTGGGAAGCTCTTTAGCTGCCCTTTGATTCTAAATGATAGCTTTGCTGGGTAAAACAATCTTGGTTGTAGGTCCCACTTTTCATGACTTTGAATATTTCTTGCCAATCCCTTCTAGCCTGCAAAGTATCTTTTGAGAAATCATCTGACAGTCTTATGAGAACTCTTTTGTAGGTAATTGTCTGCTTTTCTCTTGCTGCTTTTAAGATTCTCTCTTTATTTTTAACCTTTGGCATAACCTTTAATTATGATGTGTCTTAGTGTGCTCCTCTTTGCATCCATCTTATTTGGGACTCCCTGTGCTTCCTAGATTTGCATGTCTATTTCCTTCACCAAATTAGGGAAGTTTTCTTTCATTATTCTTTCAAATAGATTTCAAATTTCTTGCTCTTCCTCTTCTCCTTCTGGCACCCTTATGATGTGACTGTTGGAATGCTTGAAGTTGTCTCAGAGGCTCCTTACACTATTGTAGCTTTTTTACATTCTTTTTCTTCCTGTTCTGATTGGTTGTTTTTTCCTTCCTTTTGTTCCAAATCATTGATTTGATTCTCAGTTTTATCCTCTCTACTGTTGTTTCCCTGTAAATTGTTCTTTATTTTAATTAGTGTATCCTTTGTTTCTGACTGGATCTTATTTTATGCTGTTGAGGTCCTCACTAAGATCCTTGACCATCCTTATAAACAGTGTTTTGAACTCTGCAACTGATAGATTCCTTATCTCCATTTTGTTTAGTTGTTTTTCTGGAGTTTTGTTCTATTCTTTCATTTGGACCAAGACAGAGACAGAATCATGGATATAGAGAGCATTTTGATGGTTACCAGATGAGAGGAGGGTGTGGGGGCATAGGTCAAGAGGTAGTGCACAAAGCTAATTAGATAATTTTCTCCCTACCTTCTACATTTTACCTAAGACAGATTGTAGTCATGGCTCTACAAAGCAGCAAAGATAATTTTCTGTAATATGTTTATTGAAAATTATATTAAATAATTGTATGCACATGCAGTTGTAAAAATAATACAAAGAGATCCTTTGTATTTGCCACTCTGTTTTCCCCAATAGGAACATTTTGAAAGCTATAGTATATCTCAATTAGAACATTGACATGTACCAATTTACTGATCTGTTTTTTAAAGATTTTATTTATTTTTAGAGAGAGGGGAAGGGAAGGAGAAAGAGAGGGATAGAAACATAAATGTGTGGTTGCCTCTCATGTGCCCCCCCTGCACTGGGAACCTAGCCTGAAACCTAGGCATGTGCCCAAGACTGGGAATTGAACTGGTGACCCTCTGATTCGCAGGCCCACACTCAATCTACTGAGATATGCTAACCAGAGCTGCAATTTACCAATCTTATTCACAGTCCCAGTTTTGCTTGAACTTATTTATGTGTTTATATTAAGTTCTATACAATTTTATCACCTGTGTATGTTCATGTATAAACCACCACAGTCAAGTAGTGAACAATTCTATCATTACAGAGACCCATTTTTTCAATTCATTATGTATTTTTTGTTTTTTAAATATATATTTTTGATTATGTTATTACAGTTGTCCCAATTTTTCCCCTTGCCCCCTCCACCCAGTATCCCCATTCCCTCCAGCAGTCCCCCCTTTAGCTCATGTCCATGGGTTATGCATATAAGTTCTTTGGTTACTTCATTACCTATTCTGTTCTTAACATCCCCCTGTCTATTTTTTACCTATCAATTTGTGCTTTTTAATTCCTGCACCTTTCTCTCCATTTTCCCTTTCCTCCTCCCAACTTATATCCTTACAAATGATCTCCATATTCATGATTCTGTCTCTGTTCTTGTTTGCTTAGTTTGTTATTTGGATTCAATTATTGATAATTGTGAATGTATTGCCATTTTAATATTCATTGTTTTAATCTTCTTTTTCTTATGTAATTCCCTATAGCATTTTGTATAATAATGACTTGGTGATGATGAACTCCTTTAGCTTTACCTTGTCTGGGAAGCACTTTATCTGCCCTTCCATTCTAAATGATAGCTTTGCTGTATAGAGTAATCTTGGTTGTAGGTCCTTGCTTTTCATCACTTTGAATATTTCCTGCCAGTCCCTTCTTGCCTGCAAAGTATCTTTTGAGAAATCAGCTGATAGTCACACAGGAAATCCTTCATAGGTAATTGTCTGCTTTTCTCTTGCTGCTTTTAATATTCTCTCTTTATCTTTAACCTTTGGCATTTTAATTATGATGTGTCTTGGTGTGGTCCTCTTTGTGTCCATCTTCTTTGGGATTCTCTGTGCTTCCAGGACTGAAAATTACTGCTCTGTTAGCATCTTCTGATGGGCTGGACACTAAGCTTATACAAATCAATGTTGTTGCTTCTTTTCAATTACTGTTTAACCTACTCTAAAATAGACCTCCTACTCATGATAGTAATGTTGTAAAAAGAACACAATGTAGCTTCGAGGACTTGTATGCCTATTTCCTTCACTAAATTAGGGAAGTTTTCTTTCATCATTCTTTCAAACAGATTTCAAATTTCTTGCTCTTCCTCTTCCCTTCTGGCACCCCTATGATTCAGATGCTGGTAAGATCAAAGATATCCCAGAGGTTCCTAAGCCTCTCCTCATTTTTGAGTTCTTTTTTCTTCCTGCTCTTCTCATTGAATGTTTTTTCCTTCCTTGTCTTCCAAATTGTTGACTTGGTTCTTGGCTTCATCCTCTCCACTGTTGGTTCCCTGTAGATTTTTTTTATTTCACTTAATTCAACCTTCATTTCTGCCTTGGTATTTTTATGCCATTGAAGTACCTAATTACTGGAGCATCCTGATAACCAGTGTTTTGAACTGTGCATCTGTTAGATTGCTTATGTTGCTTTTTTATAACAACACCCACTTTCCTTCTATGTCATCCTCCCACTCCCGTTCCAAACTCTTGGCAACTGTTAAATCTGTCCTCTTGTTGTCATATCAAATATGTTAGCTGCAAAAATCAAACAGCATGTAACATTTTGTGGCTGGTTTCTTCACTCAGTATCATTTTCTAGGGATTCGCCCAAACTGTTGTATCAATAGTTCATTCTTCTATTTCTGAGTACCGTTCATGATGAATGTATTAGTTTTCTATCATAAACTTAGTGACTTAAACCATCACAAATATATTATCTTATGGTTCTCTAGGTCAAAGTCTTATATTGTTGTCATTGGTGAAAATTAGGTCTTGACAGGACTGGGAAGTTTCTGGAGGCTCCTTGACTTTTACTGCTTCTAGGGGTGGCCAGCACTCATGGTTCCTGATTCCCTATATCCATCTTCAAAGCCAGCAAGAACTGGTAAGATTTTCCTCACCTCATATGAATGCAACCTTCTCTTCACCTCTCTCTTCCATTTCTGAAGACACTTCCAATTAAATTAAGCCCATCCAGAAAATCCTAGGTACTCTTCCCATCCCAAAGTCATGTGATCAGCAATCTTAATTCTATCTGCAACTTTAATTTACCTTTATCATATGAGCTAACTTTTTTACAGGTTAGGAGAATTAGGATGTGGACAACTTTGAGGGACCATTATTGTGCTCATTACAAATGTATATACCACAGTTCATTTATCCATTCACTTGTTGAAGACTACCGGGCTGATTCCAGTTTTCAGTTCTTCCAAATAAAGCTCCCATGAACATTCGGATATAGGATTTTGTGTGAATACAAGTTTTCATTGCTCTAGTATAAATGTTTAAGATTGAAATAGCTAAATTGTATGGTGATGACATTTTTAGTTTTATAAGAAACTGTCAAGCTGTTTCCCAGAGTGGTTGTACCATTTCATATTTCTACCAGCAATATATTAGTAATCCAGTTTTCCCATATCCTTGCCAACAGTAGTTGGTATTATCACTATTTTTAATTTTAGCCATATTGATTGGTATGTGATGATATTTCATGTCATTGTTAATCATATTGAATGTCTTTTCATGTGCTTATTGCCATCTATATATCCTCTTTAGTAAAATGTCTCTTTATCTTTTGCCCAATTTCTCATTAGATCATTTATTTTTTATCTGTTGAGTTTTGAGCATTTTAAAAATATCTTCTACATACTAATTCTTTGTTGGACATGTGGTTTGCAAATGATTTTTCCTGTCAGCAGCTTAAATTTTTATTCCATTAACAGGGTCTTCTGCAGAGCAAAAGTTTTTCATTTTGATGTAGTCCAATTTTCCTTTTATGAACCATGCTTTTGATATTAAATCTATGAACTTATTGTATACTCTTAGATTCCAAAGACTTTCTCTCATTTATCCTAAAAATTTTAGATTTACATTTTATGTTTAAGTCTGTGATCCATGTGGAGTTAATTTGCATATAAATTGTGAGGTTTAAATTGAGGTTCATATGCCCAATTGCTCCAGTCACTTATTTAGTAATTCGAGAAAATGTGGACTTTGCATGTAGAAGTCCAGTTACCCCAGTAGCAATTACTCCTGTCCCAAGGCTATCTTTCCTCCTTGAATTGCCTTTACATATTTGTTGAAATCAGCTGAGCACATTTGTGTGGATCCATGGTCTTTTATACCATGTTATGTTTCCTTATATGTTTTTCTACGCTGTTTTATGAGCTGGTTTTCTTAGTTTCAGTTAGTTATATTTGATCTTCTTCAATGTGTCTCTGATACTAGAGAGTTAAATAGCCATCCACAAGGGATCACACTTCTGGAAATATGTCTTAAGAATCCCAAAACACCAACCAGAAAAAATATATGTACCCCTATGTTCATAGCAGCATTACTTATAATAGCCAAGGTCTGAAAACAGCCCAAGTGCATACCAGGACATGAGTGAATAAAAAGGATGTGGTACATTTACACAATGGAATAACACAGCTGTAAAAAACAAAGAAATCTTCCCTTTGCTACATATAGCATGGATGGGCCCAGAGGTTATTATGTGAAGCAAAATAAGCCAGTCACAGAAAGAGAAATACCATATGATCTCACTCATATGTGGAATCTAATGAACAAAATAAACTGATGAACAAAATAAAACCAGAGGCATAGATACATAGAACAATAGACTGACAGATCTCAGAGGGGAGGGGGTTGGGAGAAACTGGAAGAGATTAGCCGAAGAACATGCATACATATATGCATAGCCCATGGACACAGACAACAATGTGGTGAAGGCCAGGGTGGGGGGCAGAGGCTGATTGGAGGGGGAGAAATGGAGTTGCCTTCAAAGGGCCAAATGTAGAGCTCCGTGCCCCTAGTTAAGGAGTAGTTACATTTACACAGTCCTAAAATTACATTCGGCTCTTGGAAGACAACCATGAGGCTGATGTGGCCCCCAGTGAAAATGAGTTTGACATCCCTGCACTAGACAGTGCTATTGTGCTTCGTACTCACTCTCTATCACCTTCTCTAGACAGGCCTCACCCTCTAGTCTAAGGGATCTCCTTTAGCTCATAATTTCAATGACTGTCTGTGAGTTGATACCTAAATCTGTATCTCTGGCACAAATCTCTCTCTCAGAGTCCTAGAAGACAAATGTACCACATTTGAAACTGTATCCAGCCTCTTCCTTTATCCACAAAGCTGCTTCCTCCTATGTTCCCAATCTCAATGGATTGTACCATCTGACATTCAGTGCACACCACAGAATTTTAATCATCATACTGACCCTCCCTAGTTTTCATTCTTTATATCAAATCTCCAAATTCTCTAGATATTCAACTACATTTCTTTCAATGTGTTCCATCTTTTCTTCCTACTTTTACTATAGTCCAGATCACAATAATTCCTCCTCTTCTGTGCTCTCAATCACATCAACTCACTAGATTATCTTTAAGACATTATCTTTCTAAAAAAACAAAAACATGTCCTTGACTAAAGTCCTCAGTGATCTTCACTACTCCCAGAATCATGTTCACATTCTAAACTCTTTAGCACCTGATTCAACCTTCTGTCTCCAGTCTCACTGTTTGCTTCTCCCTCATGCTTTAATTTTTAACATGTATAATGCATATGTGTTATACATATGTACATATAGAGGGTGAGGAGGAAATGATAAAACAAATGTATTCATATATTAAACTTGGTGACTTTAAGGTAAAGGGTATATGAAATCTGTGTATTATGCTTGCAACTTTTCTGTACGTTTTAAATTATTTTACAAAAAAAAGTTAAAGTTCTGAGAGTTTTGATTTCCAGTTTTATAACTGTTGTCAAGAAAATGTAAGAGATTCTGTTCTCATTATTTGTGGTATATTAGAGCTAAAATTAAAAGGTGTTATAGAAAATCTTACAGTAAAAATATTTTGTTTAAAAATTGTTCTGTAAATGCTAGAAGAATAGATTATAAGTATAATCAATCATATGTAATGTTTAAAAGAATTCTGAGTGTATATAAAACAATATTATCAATGGATAATGGAATGGTTGATGGAACTTGACATGATTTTATTTTCTTCTTATTGTTTATGTTTTCTAATTTAATAAAACAAAAAGCTATATATTGGTTAATAAAATTGAAAATAAATCTAATGGTGTTTTAACAATAAAGAAAAAAATGAAAAAAGCAATCAGGTTCCATCTCCCATAACCTTGGCTGATAAGGTCTGGGAGTAAAGCACATTTAGACAGAGCCTACCTTAGATGCATCTCAGGTTACTTGATTGTCTACATACTTAAAGAGTCTAATTATGTCTTTTTTAGAGAGACAAATATTCACAAAATGAGATAGGTTTAAAAATTATGACAATTTTCCAAGTCTCTTTTCCTTATTTTCATACTTTTTTCAATAAAGCAACCCTAGCCTTTGCTCTGTAAGAATGTGCTTTTGTACTGCAATAGGTCATGATCAGATTATATGACAGGCACTTTATGCCAAATCTCAAAAACTTCTCCTAAATTCTGGATCTTATATACCAATGTCATATATTCTAGGCTTTTTGAAGATAGGGACCTTGTCCATTTCAACCTCTGTTGAATACCCAGCACACATAAAATATTTATTAGAATATTTAAATAAATATTTTATGCAGAAATAACACCATTCTAACTTATCTTGCTTAAACTGCACATTTTGTCTCTTTTAATTTGATTGTCAATTTTAATTTAGGATTGGATCTTGGTTTTAGCTAATAAAATTTTAGTTAAATATTATTCATTCATCAAATGTGATGGTTTCAGTCTGCATTTGGAGCCCCTCATAAGTATGTTTCCCAAGCACCTGAAACCTGTTCTCATAACTGCATTTACAGGACACTATTGCAATGGCCTCTTTGCTCAACTGCACCAACTCCCAGACCCAACCCAAGAGAACATAAACTTCCTGAAACATTTATTTTCATGTCTAGAATGCTGTGTGGTACAGATAAATTTTCAAAGAGTATTTTCCATTTGTTGATAAATTGAATTTGACATCCTTATTTTAAAATAAAGAAATAGAGATCTTAGGTGGTTAAACATTTTTCAGGATCACACAGCTAAATATCTGCAGATAATAAGTGTTGGAGAGGTTCTGGAGAAAAGGGATCCCTAGTGCACTTGGTGGGATTGCAGACTGGTACAACCACTATGGAAAACAGTATGGAACTTCCTCAGAAAACTAAAAATGGATCTGCCTTTTGACCCAGCAATTCCACTGCTAGGATTATGTCCTAAGAACCCTGAAACACCAATCCAAAAGAACTTATGCACCCCAATGTTCATAGCAGTACAATTTACAATAGCCAAGTGCTGGAAGCAACCTAGGTGCCCATCAGTAAATGAATGGATCAAAAAACTATGGTACATTTCCACAATGGAATTCTATGCAGCAGAAAGAAAGAAGGAGCTCTTACCCTTTGCAACAGTTTGGATGGAACTGGAAAGCATTATGCTAAGTGAAATAAGCCAGGTGGTGAAAGATAAATACCATATGATCTCACTTTAACAGGAATCTAATCAACAAAACAAACAAACAAACAAAATATAACCAAAGACACTGGAATTGAGAACAGGCTGACAGTGATGAGAGGGGAGGGAATATCAGGGGAAGGGGGGTAGGGTTTGAAGGGACTAGTATAAAGGACACATGGACAATAATAAGGGGGGTGGAGATGGGAGAGAGGTGGGGAGGGCTGGGGGTGGGCTGGGATGAGGGTAAAGGGCAGAAAACTGTACTTGAACAATTAAAATAAATAAAAAAATAAAAAAATATAAAATATAAAAAAATATCTACAGACAGTAATAAGAACCCAGACTTCCTCATTAATAGCCATTGCTCTTTCTTTTTAAATATAATCCTGTTGTTTATTTTGAACACCTACATATGTGCATAAACACATAAATGTTTTGGTCTATAACAAAAGCTGCAGTGAGTATGACAATTACAATTTTATCTCAGCAGTCCTGCTTGATTTTACAAATCTTAAGGTCTCCTCTGATCCTGCCTCTCCTCTGAGTCTTAAGCAGTTTCTAAATATCTAAAACTATTAGTTCTATCTTCTGATATCAACAGGAGCTCAACTGTGACCTTTTATGTATGCATAATTGACTCATTATTATTTATTAACTCTCTAAATTTTCACTGAAATTGGATTCCAATAAGTGTCTGTGTGGTATCTGCATGTTATCTTCATAAGGAAAAAATAATAATGATAAATTAGGCAGACAGATAAAAGAGCAAAAGGTCTTCATCAGTGAGATGACTTGTTTAAAATTTTAACAGATTATAACAGAAGTCATTAGACACTGCCCAATATCCAATCCACTCTTTTTTAAAGATAATAGGATCCAACATATTAGCCAGTCACATGGACATTCAGCTAAAGACTCCATTTGGTAGTGTCCCTAAAAACAGTAACTGAGGGTGGCCATGTGACTAATTTCTAAACACTGGAATGAAAATGGAAGTAATATGTGCAATATCTGGATCATTCCCTTAAAGGGAAAGAATATGCCCCACAATTCTCTCTTTTTCCTTCTGCTGGCTGGAATCCTGGTATGTTGGTGGGAAATGGAGCAGTCATTTTCAACGCAAGATGGAGGATGTGTGACAAGGATGTTAGGGCAACAAGATATAAGGAGCCTTGACCCCTGATGATTGTCTAGGCCCATATGAGCCCTGGACCATTTATCTTTGTTTTGTATGAGAGAGAAATAAACTTGTATGTTATCTCTGTCACCATAATTTTGAATTCCTATGTTACAGCAGACAAACTGATAGCCTATGAAATACAATCTTCATTTAATGCTATTAAATTAAAATCTGAATAGATTTATAGATAAATGTATTTTATTATTTATGGAAAATAATAAAAATAGAATAATCATTAACAAAAGCTACTTGAACATAAAGTGAATACATATAGTCAATAAATGTATCTCATTTATAAGCTATCAGGAATAATTAGTATTTATACTCACTCTATTGAATATTTTAATTATCTTTTTGGCAATGATCTTGGGAAACAAAATTCTAACCTAGAAGAAGCTTTAAATCCAGTGAGTACCAAGCAAACACACCCTGTAAATCAGTAGGTAACTTCTTATCTCAATGATCCTGTTTTACAGACACACTGCTCTTACCCCTGATTTCCTATCACTGTTTCACACAAACCCCTGCTCCAGCTAATGTTACAGTCTGATATAAGAATCACTTAATATTTTGTGGTTGTTTCTTTGTCGATGGTACTAGCACATATTAGATGCTCAATTGATCTGTATAGAAAGAATGTTAAATATTTTCTTCACCATGGAATACATACCCTCTACATCCAAAGGTCTGTCTTATCAAAACTAAAGTACAAGCCACAAATTAAATTTCCTCCAAGAAGCAGTACTTGATGCCCTTAGCTGGAAAAGACCTCTTTTTCTAACTTCTCATAACACTTTTTATGTGTTTCTCTCATCATTTATTACTATTTTCTATCAAAGAAATTCATGTTTATCTCCTCTTCCCCCACATGTAGAGCTTGAAAGCAATGGAAGGGGAGAACACATGACAGAATCATTTATCCATTTTTATATGGCCAGCATAGTGTCTTACACTTAGTGTTAGTAGTATTAACACATATATTATATAGTATATAACATGTGCATCATATATCATATAGAATGAAATACATATATTTTGCAGGCATATTTTAATCATAAATTTTCCAAGTGATTTTGTTGATTAGGCAGGGGAAAAGAATAATAAACAGTAAGAAAATAAGAAAGATATATTAATTCAATACTATTGTATTGACTTCTTAAGGAGCAAAGAGATATTGGATTAAATGAAGTTCATTATGGAAGTGTGGTTGGGTTACATTTTCAATGGGTTTGCATAAATTCCCTCACTGATATCCTGAGGGCTTCATTTTTTCCCCTTATGAGGGCTTCATTTTTTCCCCTTAAAACGAGAAACAAAGGTTGCAAATATTCACTTATTAGGCAACCAGAGCAGAGCAAGTAGTCCAAGTGGCAGAAGAATGCTAAGGAATACTAGAACAATAAAATTTCCAAATCCTTACATACTAGGTAAATAGATTGAATATGAGCTTAGAGACAAGGGGGGAGCAAGGGGCCAAGAATAAACCATTTCAAAGCTGTGGAGGTAAGGAATCAGCAATGAATTGCTGTGCTTGATGCCTTCTATTGAGGATCACTAGTCATCAGATGTTATCCCAGCAGTTTCTAGTTGGAGAGATGTGTGCCCAAGGCTCTTCTAGAGCCCCACACTCTCACTCAATCTAATTAGTCCAGGTAAAAGTGCCACTCCTGAGCCAAGATAAAGAGATTAGTGTATGTATTAGGGAGGTGGAAGGGATATGGATATCTTAGAGTGATAATAACTGAAAGAAAAACATGTACTTGACCAACATAGGAGTAGTTAGTTTGAATTTGGCATTAAGAAGGGACTGCAGGGAATGCCTTTCTCTGTTCAAGAGGTCCTTAGAGAAGATGAGTTTTAAATTAAGTATTTATGAAGATAGTAGAGAAGAAGACCTAGAAGGGAATCCTAGATTGGGAAGCAAACTATAAGAAATGAGCAATCCATGAGGAAGAAGACTATTGATTGGTATTGTGAAATAGTGAAGATAATGAGTAATAAGAAATAAAATTGAAGATATATAAGGTAAGTTGAAATAAGGCTTTGAAGATTCTATATGGGTCCAAATATTCATATTCCTGTTTCCTAGTGTCTTGGGTATGGGAAATTTTAATGAGTTAATATTTAAAAAAAGTCAAAGTTAAACATTGATGGGACATTCACATAGTTAATCCAATGACAGCTAAAAGGCATAGCTTAAATTCAGACATAAAAAAAAAATCAAGAATGGCTCTAGGTGGTGTGGCTCTGTGGGTTGAGCACCTGTCTGCAAACTGAAAGGTTGGTGATTCAATTCCTGGTCAGGGCACATGTCTAGGTTACAGGCCAGGCCCCAGTTGGGGGAATGAGAGAGGCGACTGATTGGTGTTTCTCTTACATATCAATGTTTCTCTCCCTCTCTTTCTCCCTCCCTTCCCCTCTCTCTAAAAAATAAATGTTTAAAAAATCAAGAATGGATTGATATTTTTCCTGAGTGTTTTATTTCACAATTGTTGGTCTAGATTGTCATATCAAGTTGATTATGACAGAATAAGTCAAATCAATATCTTAAGCTCAGATTTCTCATTCAACCCTATAAGTGCTCATCTATACAAAGAAACACATGAACAAAAATAGTTTACATTTAATACATGAAAGATTTTAGAAAAACTGCCCCAAATATTATATTCTCCTAAAAGATATATAAAGTCTTTCCTGTTTCTTCCTAATATGGAAATTAAAATCTGTAGCTTTACTAGAATACTATAATTTTAATAAACAAGGCATATGAAGTATTTGTTTTAATAACATACAAACTGTTTCTCAGATTTTAAGCACATATAAGGATAAAATTTATATGACTTGTTTTACATTTTCTTCCCCAGAACGTAGCCTGTTAATCATGCCCAAAAAGAGAGAGAATTTCTTTTTTTTAATGTATTTTTTTCCATTACCATTTAGTCCACTTGTATCCCTTTCCCCTACACTGTTGTCTATGAGTCCTTTTTCCTTTTTTGCTCAATCGTTCTAGCCCCTAACCTCCTCCATTTAGCTATCATCCTGCTCTCATTTTTTTGAAATATATTTTACTGATTATGCTATTACAGTTGTCCTATTATCCCCCCTTCATTCCCCTCCACCCTGAACACCCTCTCCCACCCACATTCCCCCACTTTAGTTCATGTCCATGTGTCATAAGTTCTTTAGCTTCTACATTTCCCCTACTATTCTTCCCTCCCCCTGTCTATTTTCTATCTACCATCCATGCTACTTATTCTTTGTAACTTTCCCCCCTCTCTCCTCCTCCTACTCCCCTGTTGCTAACCCTCCATGTGATCTCCATTTCTGTGGTTCTGTTCCTCTTCTAGTTGTTTGCTTAGTTTCTTCTTGTTTTTGTTTCAGGTGTGGTTGTTAATAATTGTGAGTTTGCTATCATTTTACTACACATGTTTTTTATCTTCTTTTTCTTATAGTAATTTTATCTTATATAAACTATTAAACATTATCACAACTCAACGCTTATAATTTCACTTGTTTCTTCTTCTTATAAAAAAGCTTCTGTTAAATGATTTGGATTTTAAAATACAACAAAAAAGGTATTTGTTGACACTAATTAACAGGTTCTATGACCATGATAGAATTGACTAGAAATCAATAACAGAAAATAGTAAAATCTCAGAACACATGGAAACTAAACAATACACTGCTAAATAATTCATAGGTCAAAGAGGAAGTTTCAAAGAAAAGAAAAAATACATAGAACAGAATGAAAATAAAACATTTCAAAGTATATAGGATATGGTTGAAGCAAAATTAAGAGGTAAATTTATAGCATGAAATCCTCACATTAGAAAAGAAGAAGAGGCACAAATAAAATTTTCTGCTTTCACCTCAAGAATCTACAAAAAGAAGAGTAATATGAACCTAAAGAAAGCAGGAAAAAGGACATACTAATGATTATAGCTGTTATCAATGAAATTGAAAATAGAAAAACAATAAAGTAAATGAAATAGAGTTGATTTCTTGAAACAATTGTTAAAATAAACAAATCTTTACAAAGTCTGATAAGAAAAAGAGAGAAAAGGCACAAATTACCATTATCAGGAATGAACACAGTTATGACTTAGAGACCTCACAGACACCAAATGGATAGGAGGGAATGGTGTGATTCTATTTACATAAATCCAACAAATTAGATGAAATGGGCCACTTCTTTGACAAACATAAACTATTATAACACTCATATGAAATAGATGGCTTGAATAACCCTAACTATGAAAAAATTGAATTCATAATAGCTAATTTCATTGGAAATTTTAGAGTTAATGTCAATTCTATATAATCTCTTTTAAAATATAGAAGAGGAGGGAACACTTCCCAGTTCACTTTATAAAACTACCATTACCTTGATGCCCAAACCACAGAGACAGCACACACACACACACACACACACACACACAATGCTACAGGCTAATATTACTCCTAAAAAATAGACTCAAAAATACTTTAAAAAATATTGACAAAGTTAAATGATACATATAAAATTATATGCCATAATAAATGGTGTTTATTTCAGTGATGCAAGATTATTTCAATCTTTAAAAATCTGTCAATATAATCTGCCATAACCAACTAAGGTAGAAGAAACACATGATCATATCAAATGAGGTACAAAAAAATAACTGACAAATTTTAACAGCCACTTATGATATTTTTAAAAATCCTCAGAAATAGAAATAAAGAAGTTTTTGGGAGCATCTACAAAAAATTCTATTTGTTACTATTTGCAGAAGACATGATCATCTACATAGAAAAATCTCAAAGATACATTCTCTCCAAAGAAACACATTCCTAGTACTAATAATTGGTTTCAACAAGGTCACAATATACAGGATAATATACAAAACAACTGTAACTCTGTATACTATAAATAAACATCTAGAGACTAAAACTAACATCATTACCTCTTGCAGTCATTAAAAATGAAATACTTAGATATAAATCTAATATAATACATAGAATTATATGCTGAAAACTATGAAATGCTGGTAATAGAAATGAATCCAAATAAATTGAGAGATATACTGTGTTGTTAAATTGAGAGACTCAGCATAGTGAAGGTGTCAATTTTTTCAACATTAACATATAGTTTAAGAAAATGTCTGTAAAATTCTCAGAAAAATTGTTTGTAACATAGTGAAGACTTTTCTAAAATTTATATGGCAAAGCAGAGGAACTAGAACAGCTAAAACAATTTTGATAAGAACAGCCCTCACTAGTGTGGCTCAGGTGGATATGCATTGTCCTGCAAAGCAAAAGGTTGTTGGTTTGATTCCTGGTCAGGTCACCTGCATGGGTTGAGGGTTTGGTTCCTGGTTGGGGCACATACAAGATGCAACCAACAGATGTTTCTCCTTTACATCAATGTTTCTCTCTCCCTATCTTTCTCCTTCCCTTCCTCTCTCTCTAAAAATAAATAAATCAAACCTTCTAAAATTTTTTTCATTAGAAATATAAAGTGAGAGAAACCAGTTTACCCAATTTCAAGACTAATTATACAGTTATAGTAATCAAGAACTGTGTGAAGAGGAATAGACACACAGAGCAATGGAACAATATGGAACTTAGAAATAGATCCACACAAATATGCCCAAACTGGTTTTTTACAATTATACAAAAGCAATCAATGGAGGAAAGATAATCTTTTCAACAAATGGTGCTGGGACAATTGGATATCTAGAGGTAAAATCAAAAACAAAAGCAAAAACACAAACAAAACTCAATCTGAACATCAAATTTTATATGCAGATTAACACCAAATGAATTCTGGTCTTAAATGTAAAACATAAAATGATAATTTTTCTAGAATAAATATAGAAAATATTTAGAAAAACACAAGAAATCTTCATGGTCTAGAGACAGGCAAAAAGTTCTTATATTACACTGAAAGCATGAGCTATAAAGGAAGATCAATAGATTATGTGAATATTAAAAAATTTTACTCTGAAAACGACCTTGTTAAGAGGATGAAAATCAAGCTATGGTCTAAAAGAAAATATTTACAAATCCCCTATCTAACAAAGGCTTAGTATCTAGAATACATAATGAACTTTGCAAACTTAGCAATATTAAAAGAAAACAATTCAATTGGAAATTGGGCAGAAATACGAGGAGACTTTGTACCAAAGAGGATATACAGATGGCAAATAAGCACATAAAAAGATTTTCCACATCATTAGCCATTAGGGAAATGCATATTAAAACCACAATGAGATATCACTAAACACTTATCTGAATGGTTAAAATTTAAAAAAAAATTAAAAACCAACACTGCCACATGCTACTGAGGATGCAAAGAAACTGGATCAGTCAAATACGACAGTAAAATGCCATAGCCACTCTGGAAAATAATTTGAAAGTTTCTTTTATTTAAAGATTTTATTAACTTATTTTTAGAGAGAAGGGAAGGGTGGGAGAAAGAGAGGGAGAGAAGCATTGATGTGTGGGAAACATCGATTGATTGCCTCTTACACATGCTCCAACTTGGGACTGAACCTGCAACTCAGGCTGTGCCCTGACTGAGAATCAAACTGGTGACCTTTCGCTTTGCAGAACCGATGCCCAACCAACTGAGCCGCACGGGCCAGGACTAATTTGACAGTTTCTTATAAAGTTAAACATACAACTTCCATATGACCCAGAAATTGCACTCTTGAGGATTTATTTTGGGGAGATAAAAATTTATGTTTATACAAGTGGGTATGTGTTTATAGCAGCTTTACATAACGTTAAAAAGTTGGACACCACATGGATGCCTTTAAACAGGTAAATGGTAAACAAACTGTTGGGTACACTCATACCTTGTAATACTACTCAGCAATACAAAACTACAAACTGTTGATACAAGGAACAACTTGGATGAATCTCCAGATAACTGCACTCACTGAAAAAAAGCCAGTGCTAAAAGTTTATATACTGTATGATTCCATTTATATAACATTCATGAAAAGAGAAGAGATTAGTGGTTGCTAGGGCTTAAATTCAGGGTGAGAGTAGACAGAAGTTGTGTGGTGGTGAAAAGGCAACCTGAGGGTCCCTATGTCAATGTTAATATCCTGGCTGGGATATTGTGCTCAAGTTTTTCAAGATGTTACCCTTGAGGGAAACTGGGTAACAGGTACAACAATCTATCCTATATTATTTCTTCCAACTGCTTGTCAATCTATAATTTTCTCAAAATAAAATTTAAATTATTAAATACAACAAATAGCAGTATAAATTCATTACTATTTGGTACACTAGAAGGGTGAGACTAAAATTATTCTTATATGTGAAAAATAATATCTAGTGTCTTTTCAAAAAGTAGCTCAGGATCCACTGTAGAAGTACTATTTTGAAGTTTTTAAGCATAAGATTTTTAAGGTTACTAAATAAATTTTACACCCCTTAATTTTCTTGGCAACACCTTTAGCTATTATTTTTTAATTATGGCAAAACAGCAAAACCTAAAATTAAGTTACTAGGCATAGCAGTCTTCACAAGCAACAGGCTCTTTGTTGAGTTCTTCAAAGGTGAGTTGCAGTCTTGGTGTGAGACTGAGTACGGAACATCCCCCTGGTGGGGACACAGCACTCCAGTTGATAGAATTTGCCATAATCTTCTGAGAGCAGAGCTGTAAAGGACATCTTGTGCAAAGAAAATTCAGTCAGGTTCTAACAGTAAGGCAGTTACTTTTTTTCCTGCTAGCTTGGATGATTGCTCAGATGAAGCCTCTTTCAACAGTTTAGTTGACAGGATTTTAGCAACAATACACTTCTCTTCAACAGGGCTTCAAAATCCCACAGGCAACGCCCCTCAGGAATGGCATTCTTTATAAGGCCCTTGGAAGGACAGGGGTGGGAGAGGAGGGTGGATTGGCTGTGCCCCTCTCCCAGAGAGCAACCTGTTTGCAAAGAAAGCCTTCTGGGGAGCCAGCTGTATCTAGCTGTGTTAGTACAGCAGCACCTGGTGAGGACAGAGCACATTCTAGAATCCATTTCCACCATCACCCTTCTCTCATTAGGTAAAAGGTTTTCTTTAGCTCTGGGTTCCCTGACAGGAATGCTAAAGGCTCTTAGGAAACGTCGATGTGTCTTGCATATTGAGGACTAGTATTTGGAGATTCCTAAGGCCCATTTTCACCAGCACTTCAGGCTTATGAGATGCACCTGATATGCAATCTCATAAGCAAATGCAAATGCACTTAGATCTAAATTGGTTTTCTAAATATGGCCTGGAAATTCAGCCCAACTGCAAGGTTGCCCTTTTGAAATCTCCAGTGACCAGAACCTGATTACTGTCAGTGGAAATTAGGTTCTTAAATAGGATCACAAGGAAAGCATTCCACTGACTGACACATGGGATATTGATGATGTGCAATTTAGGGGGTTCCCCTCCTTCCTTCCCAATGTCCCATCTCCATCTGTCTCACCATGGAAAAAGTCCAACCTTGTCCTTAGTAAGGCCAAATCAAAGTCAGTGTCCAGAGTTTATGTTTTGTATTAAAGAAAAGTCCAGTCCATCATCTGGCTAGCTTAGCATGTGTTTCCAGCTGTAGTTCACTGATGAGCTCCAGTATTGAGACTCCCACCTGGAGGCTATGGACCATGTGGCTGCTATGGTCATGGAGAGAACAGGTATGTGTATCGTGTGTAAGTGCTTGTCACAAGCAAGAGAGAGAGAGAGCTTTTTGTTCCCCTGGGGTTATAACCAGGAACTTGGGTTTGGGACAGCTCAAGTGCTTTCTCAAAGTGACCAATCAACTTCCCAAGTTTTTTCTGGCTGGATAGGGTACATCCTCCAGTTAGACTGACAGACCTCTGTGGTCCAGCACCTCTCTTTGCACCCCTTAACAATCTCAGAAGGGGCAATGTAGGAGTATTAATTCCCTTGGTGGAGCAATGCTATAATGCCCTGGGGTGTGAAGCTGTAGCTTCCTGGCCAGCAAGCAGGCTTTGGCTTCCCAGTATATTAAGCTCAATTTCTAGTTGCCTTTACTTTCTTTCCTTTATCAGTATCTAGCTAAACACTAATGGTAACATAATCATTTGGTATACTGATGTATACTATTATTTACTTTTTTGATTTTTTAAAAATATAAATTGATTAAAAATGTTTGTTAATTTGTTCTTGTATTTTTTAATTTAAAATGCTTTCTAGGTTATTGGAGTTTTGTTTTCCAGGAAATATTTGAAATGCCTCAAATTGTCATTTAAATTTCCTACCTCAAAATATATTTTTTCTCTTCTGTACTTCAATGGTCTACAAAAATACAAGATTGGAGAGCCTCTAACTGACTAGATTTTGTTAGTTTACACATATTACAGATATGCGAAGAACTAGAACTAATACACCTTAAAAATAATTTGTAAAGCATGAGGAGAAAAACAGAGAATCTAAACATGAAAAACAATGTAAATCAAGAAGTATCACAAATCTATGCAGTATTTTTGGAAGTGTGGATAAAAAAGGGGGCCACATATTAAATCTGACGAACTCAGGAGAGTTCTGTATGGTGGCTTTACAAACCCAGAGACCAAAGTAACCATATAGGATGGTCTGAAATTAAAACTTTCTAACTAAAAGCAGTTCATGGAAGGTGGTAATGACATAGGGTAGAATTTTTCCCTAACATAACTGAGTCTTCACCTTAACTGAACCTGTGTGTTGTCTTTTTGCATCTAAGATAACACACCTGATAACATGCCTTTGGAATGTGAAAGTAATTTCCTTTTTTCAGGACCCCTCAAAGCACAACCACTTCACCAGACCAGAGACCATGAATCCCCTCATTGTTATTGATACCATGTTAACTGTTAACTGCTAACTCTCCTATACCCACAAGTGTAAAAGAAGTATGTGTCCATTTATTTTACTTTTTATCCAATCCCAGAGATTCCCTCCCTCCCCTTTGCTTTCTCCTGCCTCTCTGATCTGTCACCAGCAGATTTCGTGTAACCCCCTTACACTCCCTCCTTTGATTGTAATGTGTAAAATAAAGAGCAAAACTGCAATTTTTTCAGAGCATTTTCTCAATCCATTGAGATTTTGCTTCCCAGCAATTGTCAGTTTGGCTCAAATAAACTCATAAAAATTCTGAAAGGTTTGGATGTTTCTTACCTTGACAGAAGTAAATAACCTAGACTAAATGACTTTCTTGACTAAGACATAGTTTAAGGATGACATTTTTGGAGGGCATTAATTTGATCCAAAGCAAAAATTTATGTCAGGTCATTTCATGTATCTTTTTTGGGGAGACTTAGATCTTTTAACGTTAGACTATAAATACTTTTAAATTCTGGTATTTTGAAGAAAGGCTGTTTTATTTGATGGATGGTGTATATTGACAAGGAGAAAATTTTGAGATGTGAATTGAAAGTGGATGGATAGTGAGAGAAAGAGACAGAACTGTTAGTCTGTTAGTGGCTGTGGGCCAGAAAACAAGAGACTGTTCACATTCCTTCTCTGTCTATTGGAACTTCAGATTAATTTCTAGGTGGCTATTTCTGCAGATTATATATCCAGGCACCCTCCAGTCCAGGAGTCTCTGCCTCTTGTTCACATGTGGTCTTTCCAGACTGCTGCACACAGCCAATCCACCCAGTGGACATTTCTTTATTCGAATTCTGTGCTTATCCCAGAGCTAATTCACCTAATTCACCTTCCCCCACCCCTTTGCCTATAGCTAGTGTAAATTCTACCAGGCAGCTTGGCTTACATCTCTCTTCCCCCATCTCCCTACTTGAAGAATAAAAATGATTGCAAACTGTGAGACAACAGACATGTTGTGTTTCCTACCAAGTCATGCCACTGGTGGTTTAGACTCCATGCCTCTGAACCGGTCTCCTCCTCTTCCTTCTTCTTCTAGCAATGGCCTAATAAATCCTTTCTTTTAAGATGGCTTTTTTGTCATTGAAGTTAAAATGTTTTGTTTAATACTACTAATCATAACTTAGGAAGTTCCCTATCATATATGTTCACTGAAGGAATAAATTCGAAGGCTGTGTGATCCCAGAAAAAGAGGACAGGGAAGAACCTCCCACATGGCATCAACTTTCAGCTGAAGGCACATTGCCAGGAAGGCTTGCAGATCTGTTTCCTGGACAACACTGGCTGCTGGCCTCATTCCCAGGGACCCATGCCAGCCCCGCTGTCAGAGGGCTCTTCCCACCAAGAATGCTCACTTCTGCTTCCCTTTGGGCTCCCACCCAAAACACAGTCCTCCCAATCCCATATCCCTATGAAGCCAGGACACATGGCCTCATCCCCTGTGCTTCCAAAGCAAAAAGGCTGTTACTTGCCGCAATGCCTTTGAATGATGTCTGTTCTGAGCATTCACAATAGGGAGAATAAATGCAGCCAAATGTCCAGTGATAGTCCTGAAGACTAAGCACCTCCTCTAAGTTGCCTTCTCTCTCTTTCCATTTTTATAAGTTCTATGCCTTCCTTCACAGCCCAACTCCAGCCTTCCCATCTCCTGTTTTTCCCAATCTTACTGTGGTGTCATTCCTTTTCCTCTTTCTGTCATTTTATTTTCAGAACCAGAACCACTCATTTCACAATTGTTGTTTTAAAACAGGATACCCTGGGGAAAAAATCTTCTTTATTTTGCATTGAAACTTCTTGACAAAACCCATGACTTTTTTTTTTTTTACTTATGAGAAAAAGAATGTGATTATTATTGCCAGGCAATGCACTGCAGGGCTCTGTGCAGCCTCCTCAGAAGACAGATTTATACATGCAATGGGTGAAGAATCAATAATGTCTGCAGAATTCCTGTAAGCCTCTTCATGTTTCTATTAGAAAATAAATACATGCTTGCTTCTCAGTGTCCTGAATGAGGTAATGTCAGCTATCTTGAATAATGTAAGTAAGAAAGGTATGATAGGTTAACATCAAGGACAGCTGTTGCATGGGTGACAAAAGGTTCAGAGCAATTGCTCCCATGGGCCTATAAATCTTGGCTGTAGCTAGGCAAAGCCATCTGCATGCTCCTCAAGACCAAGTGAACTATATGAGCTTGGAGATTTGAACTACCCCTGATGAAGAGGTGGAAGCAATAAGTGTAATGTGAAAATACAGAATAAAAGGACAGAAAAACTTGAGTGGTTTCCCTTTCTGTTTTATTTCAATTAAAAAGAAACAGCAAGCCTAGCTCTAAATAAACTATTTATACATTGCTTCCTTTTCTTATCTCCCTCTCTTTCTCTCTCTCACACACACCTCCAACTAAACTAATTGAATTCTTCACTTACTCAAAAATGTGTGCACTATATTTTTAAATCTTACTTTTATTGTTTACACTATTATACATGTCCCCACTTTCCCCCATGTTTGCCTACCTCCACCCAGCCCTTGCCCCTTTTGTCCTCAAGCCATGACTACATTGTTCTCTGTTACCACATTTTTTAATGAAATAATTTTTTCCTATTCAAGTTCTAACATTAGAGATTTCCTACCTCCCATCCTAAATCTCAAGAGTCTCTTTTCTCTCTTCTCCCTACTCACATGAATTCCTTTATGGAAGGATAAATGGTGTTAATGTTCCTAAGCAGTGAATAATTTTGTAGAATAAGATAATCAATTTTACTTCATGGCTATGTGTGCCTATTTGATGTACTACTTAATTATGGCAGCCCAACTCAGCTGAGATCAGAGAACCAGAGTGGGAAAAAGTGGGAGATATGTTCAAAGAGGGAGCCAGGAGCCATGGGACTTTCCAACCACTGTAAATACTTGGACTTCTACTCTGAGGAAGATGGGTTGTGATCTGACTTGTGTTTTAACAGGATCAATCACACTGCTTTGAAAATAGCTGGAAGGTTGGGGGGTTGGCAAAACAAGAAATTATAGTGACTTAGATATGAGTAGCTTTTGAATTAGTAGCAGAGGGTTGGATTCTGGATTTATTATGAAGATGCAGTCAAATGGACTCCATAATGGATTGGTTCTGGTTTGTAAGTGAAAGAAAGAGTTAAGGCTGATGCAATAGTTTAAAAATATGTCCACACAATCTTTGACAATCTCAGCTCAGAAGACAGAGACTAATTCCCTTCCCCTGAGTGTGGGTTGGACTTAGTGACTTGCTTCAAATGAATAGAAAGCAGTCGAAGTGATGTGTGACCCACAAGACTAGGGCATAGAGGCACTGTGGTTTCCTTATTATAGGTTCACTCTCTCTAAAGCACTGGTTTCTAGAGGAAGCCAGCTCCCATGTTATGTGGGCAATCAAGCAGCCTGAGGGAGAGCCTATATAGTGAGGAACTAAAGCCTCCTGCCAAAAGCCAGTGAGGAAATGAGGCTTCTTGTCAACAACCGTATGAATTGAGCCATCCTGCATGTGGATCCTTCAGCCCCAGTGAAGCCTTTGGAAAATGTAGCCCTGCCTGAGATGATGTCAATAACCAACTGAGAGCCCAAGCCACTCAGCTAAGGTGCTCCTGAATTTCTGACCCACAGAATTGCAAAAAATAAATATTTGTTTTTTTAAAAGTCAAATTATTGAATCATTAAAATTTAATAAAACAACAGTTATAAATACTAATAAGGGTTCAAATTATATAATATAGTAGTAATAAATTCATTGCTATAATTCTGTATTTTTCACTTGATAAATGAGAAAATATTAGCCATAAAGAAACTCAAATGTCCATGTTACTAAATGGCCAATAATTTTGCAGAAGGTAATCAACTTCAGCGAATGAGTATGTACACCTATTTGTCATGCTACTTATTTTGACCAGCAAACCCAGCTGAGATAAGAGCATGATTATGTAGAGCAAACCAATATCATCAAAAACCAATGTTTTCAAAAGTAAGAATAATATTTAGGAAATTTTGTTTAGAGAAACTCTTAACTCCTACAGAGAGAAAAACTAAAACACAAAGAAGTTCTGTGCTTTTTCTAGAGGCAAAGAACGATTTTGTTTTTCTATTTGTTTGTTTGTTGTTTGTTTTGGTACTTATACTCAATTGAAACCTGAGCCATTATGAATCATGAGTCTCTTCTGGATATAAAGCAGAAGATGGTAGAACACACAGTTCACCATCAAGTTCATTTTAAGAAAACCATTAATTCAAATTTAGAATAAAATCTTCTCAGACCAATCTAGAACTGTTAATTAGGAGAGTTTGCTGTGATGGTCAACAGGGAGTAGATGAATATTTTGTTCAAACCTAAATGTATTATAATATTTTAATGTAAAGAATGGTAATTATTTAGTTCTGTTTTTCCAAAATTTTACTAATTTAAATAAAGTCATCAACACTTCCTATCATCATTTTGGCCTCTGAAAAATTTTTATTTTCATATCTAAAACAAAATATTTTCCAAGAAATCCCAAATATCTTACTAGTTTAAACTGATGGTAATTCTGTTAAGAATGATTATGAATGGTCATGCCACAGAAAAGAGCTAATATACTTATATATTAAAAATACTTACACACATATATTGAAAATGGAAATAATCAAGTGAAGTGTAGGCTTACACTGTTTCCCTTTGTATGTTCTCATTTTCAATGTCGTGAAAAAATTAAGGGGGCTGGATAGTGCATATGGCTCCAGGGCTCCAGGAGGAAAACTTTCTACTCATGTAATAAAGCGTTTATTCATGTTATTAAACAATGAATGGGTTAACAATGAGATCAAGGAAGTAATCAAAAGTTACTTGAAGATAAGTGAAAATGAACACACAACAATTTCAAATCTATGGGACACAGCAAAAGCAGTCCTGAGAGGAAAGTTGATAGTATTACAGTTCTACCTCAAGAAGAGAAAAATATCTCAAATAAACAATCTAACCCTATACCTAAACCAGAAAAAGAATGACAAATATAGCCTGGAATAAGTAGAAGGAAGGAAATACTGAAGATTAGAGTGAAAATAAATGACATATAGACTAAAAAAAATACAAAAGATTAGTGAAACCAAGAGCTTGTTCTTTGAAAAGATGAACAAAATTGATGAACCTTTAACCAGACTCATCAAGAAAAAAGAGAGTGGACCCACATAAATAAAATCAGGAATGAGAGAAAAGAATTAAAAATTGACACCACAGAACAAAGGATTGTGAGAATATACTATGATCAACTTACTATGTACCAACAAATTGGACAACCTCAGTGAAATGGATAAATTCCTAGAAACATACAATTCTCAAATACTGATCAAGAAGAATCATGAAATTTGAATAGACCAATTACAACCAATGAGATCAAAGCAGTAATCAAAGAAGTCCCAACAATCATAAATCCTAGACCAGATGGCTTTCACAGGGGAAACATTTTACAAAACATTCAAAGAACTAAAACTTATGCTCAAATTATTCCAAAAAATATAAGAGGAGGGAAAACTCTCAAGCTCTTTTTATGGGGCCAGCATTATTCTAATACCAAAACCAGATAAATACACTACAAAGAAAGAAAATTATAGGTCCATGTCTGTGACAAACATAGATGCTAAAATCTTCAACAAAATATTAGCAAACCAGATCCAACAATACATTAAAATGATCATACACCATAATCAAGTGGGATTTATTTTTGACATGGATCATTGGTACAATATTTGTAAATCAATAAACATGATATATCACATAAACAAAATGAAAGATAAAAATCACATGATCATATCAATGGATGCAGAAAAAGCATTTGATAAAATCCAGCACACATTTATGACAAAAACTCTCAGTGAAGTAGGAATAGAGGGATTATATGTCAATATAATAAAGGACATCTATGACAAATCCATAGCCAACATCATACTCAATAGGCAAAAAGTAAAAGGGTTTCCCTTAAGAGCAGGAATAAAACAGGAATGTCCACTTTCACCAGTCTTATTCAACATAGTACTGGAAGTCCTAGCCACAGCAATCAGGCAAAAAAAAAAAAAAAAAAAAAAGAACTATAAGGCAGATAAATTAGAAAAAAGGAAGTAAAACTGTCATTATTTGCAGATGACATGATATTGTATATAGAAAACTAAAGACTTTTCTGAACAACTACTAGAGCTAATAAATGAATTCAGCCACACACAAATGAATTCAGCAAAGTGGCAGGATATAAAATTAATATTCAGAAATCAGTGGTATTTTTAAACACCAATCAAAAAGAGAAATTAAGAAAAAATACATTTATTATTGCAACCAAAAAATAAGGTATCTAGGAATAAATTAGTCAAAAGTGTAAAAGGCCTATATTTTGAAAATTATAAGATACTGAAGAAAACTATTGAGAAAGCACAGTGTTCATGGATAGGAATAATCAACATCATTAAAATGTCCATACTACCCAAAGCAATCAGTGCAGTTTCTATTAAAATGCCAACGGCATATTTCACAGAACTAGAACAAACATTCCCCCAAATTTATATGGTACCACAAAAGACCTGAATAGCCTCAGAAATCCTGAGAAAGAAGAACAAAGTGGGAAGAATCATGCTACTTGATATCAAACTATCTACAAGGCCGCAGTAATCAAAACAGCATGATACTGATACAAAAACAGGCATATATGTTAATGGAACAGAATAGAGAGCACAGAAATAAACTCATGCCTTTATGATCAGTTAATATTTGAAGATAAGAACATACAGTGGGGTAAAGACAATTTCTTCAATAAATGATGTTGGGAAAATTACACAGACACATGCAAAAAGGGAAACTAGACCATAAACTTACATCATATTCAAGAATAAACTCAAAATAGATTAAAGACTTAAATGTAAGTTGAAAAACCATAAAAATCCTGGAAGAAACATAGGCAGTAAAATTTCAGACATTTCTTGCAGCAATATTTTTTCAATATATCTTTTTGGGCAAGAAAAACAAAGGAAAAATAAACAAATGGGACTACATCAAACTAAAAAGCTTTTGCAGAGCAAAAGAAATCATCAACAAAACTAAAAAGGGAATCCACTGAATGGGAGGATATATTTGCCAATGATACATCTAATAAGGGGTTAATTTCTAAAATATATAAAGACCTTGCAAACTTCCGGCCAAGATGGAGGTGTAGGTAGACACACTATGCCTCCTTGCACAACCAAAATAAGGACAACACCAATTTAGAAACAAAAAACAACCAGTACTGACAGAAAATTGAACTGTATGGAACTCTGACAACCAAGGAGTTAAAGCAGACATATTCATCCAGACCAGTAGGAGGGGTGGAGTCCAGCAGCTTGGCAGAGAGGGGTCTTGGCAAGGTGGCAGCTGGTGGATCCAGCGAGGCAGCAGATTGTGGAGGGGCACAGCACTCAAGGCGGCTGGCAGACCAGGTGGTCCCACATTCATGCACAAATAAACCAGGTGAAACTGGGGAGAGAGACAGACCGCACAACCCAGGGCCCCAGCATGGGAAAATAAAGCCTCAAAACACCAATTGAAAACACCTGTGGGGGGCTGAGGTGCCGGGAGAGACTCCCAGCCTAACAGAAAGTTCATAGGAGAGGCCCACAGGGTCCTAGAACATATACAAACCCACCCACATGGGAATCAGCACCAGAAGGGCCCAATTTGCTTGGTGGAAGCAGGGGAAGTGACTGAAATCTGGCAGAGAATGGAAAAGTGCCATTGTTCCCTCTCGGACCCCTGCCCCATATACAGCACCACAACCCAGCAACTGGGTTGCCCCACCCCAGTGAACACCTAAGATTCTGCCCCTCACTATGTAACAGGTACATCAAGACAAAAAAAAATGTCCCAAATGAAAGAACAGATCAAAGCTCTGGAAAAAAATACAACTAAGTGATGAAGAGGTAGCTAACCTATCAGATGCACAGTTCAAAGCACTGGTGATCAGGATGCTCACAGAATTGGTTGAATTTGGCTGCAAATTAAATGAAAAAATGAAGGTTATGCTAAGTGAAATAAAGGAAAATGTACAGGGAACCAATAGTGATGGGAAGGAAACTGGGACTCAAATCAATGGAGTGAACCAGAAGGAAGGAAGAAACAACCAAACAGAAAAGAATGAAGAAATGAGAATTCAAAAAAATGAGGAGAGGCTTAGGAACCTTCAAGACATCTTTAAAAGTTCCAACATTTGAATTATAGGGATACCAGAAGGAGAAGAGGAAGAGCAACAAGTGGAAAAAATTCTTTGAACGAATAATAAAGGAGAACTTCCCCATTCTGGCAAAGGAAATAGATTTCCAGGCAGTCCAGGAAGCTCACTGAGTCCCAAAGAAGTTGGACCCAAGGAGAAACACACCAAGGCACATCATAATTACCTTAGCCAAGATGAAAGATAAGGAGAGAATCTTAAAAACAGCAAGACAAAAAGAGAGAGTTACCTCTCTTTTTGGAGTTCCCATCAGACTGTCAGCTGATTTCTCAAGGAAGACCTTGCAGGCAAGAAGGGGCTGGAAAGAAGTATTCCAAGTCATGAAAGGCAAGGATCCACATCCAAGATTGCTCTATCCAGCAAAGCTTTCATTTAGAATGGAAGGGCAGATCAAGTGCTTCTCAAATAAGGTCAAGTTAAAGGAGTTCATCATCACCAGGCCATTATTATAATAAGATGTTAAAGGAACTTATCTAAGAAAAAGAAGATAAAAAACCTGTATAGTAAAATGACAGCAAACACAATTATTAACAACCACACCTAAAACAAAAACAAAAACAAACTAAGCAAACAATTAGAACAGGAACAGAACCACAGAAATGGAGATCACATGGAAGGTTATCAGCAGCGGAGTGGGAGGAAGAGAGAGGGGGAGAAGGTACAGAGAAAAAGTAATATAGATGGTAGGTAGAAAATACACAGGGGAGAGTAAGAATAGTATATGAAATGCAGAAGCTAAAGAACTTATATATATGACACATGAACATGAACTAAAGCAGGGGAATGTGGGTGGGAGGAGGTGTACAGGGTGGAGGGGAGTGAAGGGGGAAAAATGGGACAACTGTAATAGCATGATCAATAAAATATATTTTTAAAAATAAAGACCTTACACAACTCACCAGGAAGATAATCAACCTAATTAAAAATTAGGACAACTGTAATAGAACAAAAAAGAATAATAATAATTAAAAAATGGGCAAAGAACCTGAATGGGCATTACTCTGAAATGGACATACAGATGGAAAATAGACCTATGAAAAAATGCTCAGCATCAGTAATCAGAGAGATGCAAATTAAAACCACAATAAAATATCTACTCACACCTGTCAGAATGGCTACTGTTGATCAATTGATATTATCAATCCAAACAATTGTTGGCAGGGTGTAAAGAAAATGGAACACTTGTGTACTATTGGTGGGAATGCAGACTGGTACAACCACTGTGGAAAACAGTTTGGAGGTTCTCCCAAAAATTAAATATGAAACTGACTTTTACCCAGGAATTCTACTTCTGGGATAGATCCAAAGAAACGTGAAGCACTGATTTGAAAGAATATATGCACCCCTATGTTCATTGCAGCATTATGGACAATCATCAAGATATGGAAGCAACCCTAGTGCCCAACAGTAGATGAGTAGATAAAAAAGCTGTGGTACATTTACATGGTGGAATATTATGTGGCTGTAAATAAGAAGGAAATCTTACTTTTTGTGACAGCATAGATGGACCTGGGGATTATTATGAAATAAGCCAGTCAGAAAAATATAAATACCACATGATCTCACTCATATGTGGAATCTAATAAAAAAATAAACTGACACACAAAATAGAAATAGAGTCATGGATGCATGGAACATACTGACAGCTGTCTTAGGAGAGAGGGGACTGAGGGCTGGATGAAAGAAGGTGAAGAGATTAGGCAAAAAAGCATATATATATACATATATACCTTTTTGGCATTATATATATATATGTATATATATATATATATATATATATATACATGTACACACACACACATACACTTTTTGGCATTGTGAGAGGCTGCGTTCATACTCAGTGAATTTTTTTTGAAGGCTCAACACATTTGCCCATCATGATGGGTGATTTACAAGTGTACCTGCCCACACTGCACTGAGTGTTCAGCAGTTTTTCACCAAAACAGCATGACCCCTGTGCCTCACCCTCCCTATTCATCCTATCTCACCCTGAGCAACTTTTTTTTTGTTTCCCTTGGATGAAAAAAGCCCTCAAAGGGAAACATTTTGCCTATATGGAAGAGGTGAAAAAAAATGGCATAAGCATTAAAAGGCATCAAAATTGATGAGTTTAAAAATTGTTTTGAGCAGTGGAAAAAGTCTTGATAGGTATATTATATCAAATGGAGAGTACTCTGAAGGTGACTGAAGTTTAAACATATAAAAATAAATACACAATTTTTTAATAAATAATTTCTGGGTTTTTTGAGTCCCCCATTGTGTAACCCATAGACACAGACTGTGTCGTGATAATCAGAGGGAAAGGGAGGTAGGGGTAGGTGGAGCTGGGCAAAGGGGGTTAGAAATAGCGACTGAAAGAGACTTTACTTGGGGTGATAGGTGCATAGTGCAGTGTGCTGACAATATTTAATTAAGTTGTATACTTGAAACCTGTATGGTGTTGTCAACCAGTATCACCCCAATAAATTCAATAAAAAAATAATGTGGTTATACAAGCTGATTAATGGCAGGAAGTTAACAACCAAACATTTGTGTTTAAGTAATAGAAAACCCTAAATTAATATAAGAGCTTACCTTGCTGGTTTGCCTATTTGCATATTTACTCAATCTCAGATATACTTTCAATCCATGCCTGATGTTGCAGTACACACCTAGCAAACTCTCTTTGTGCCAGAAGGAAAGAGAAACAATGACTAACAATTATAAAAACAGTTTGGTGAACTCTTAGACTCAAAATACACCATTAGATCAGGGATATTGGAATATTTTCTGCACTTTCTTGATACAAACTTAATAAAATGACTTTACTTTTATTTTGAAAATGAGCAATCCTCTCATAAGGTGGCTTGTGTTTGAATGAAACACAAACATACATTAAAAAGACAACAAGAAATGACTTGACCATCATTAATGATACTGTTACCGTTAGAAACCTGATGCATCTCTTCAAAATCAACAGAGGCTTTGTTAACTCTTTTCATCTTATGCTCTTATTACTATTACCTCACCTTTGTGAAAAGACAGACAGATGGCTTTAATCTGCAAAAAAGTACTGCTGCTTACATCTATTTCACTCATATCTAGTAATTTCTGTCACCTCTGAAATGGTAAATATCTCAAGAAGCAATATTGCCAGCAATTGACATCCCACTGGAGAAAATGAGAGTCAGTTTATGATGAAGACTTGCTCACACTGGGTGACAAGGTTGAGAGGAACTGTCCCCAGCCCACCGACAGCATTTGAAGAGGTAGCCCTATCAGAAAGTAAAGTCTCTCAGGCAGTGGCAGGCTTGAACCCGTGAAACATGACAGGTGGGTTGAAAGTATATTTGGTCTACTAAACTACATAATTTGCTACCCTTCTTCTCCTATATCAAAATATATAACAGGTCCCCTTCAGCAGCTGGCTCACTTAAAGACTAAGCAGAAGGGCATATCACAATTGAAACAGCTTGGGTGAGTTCAACAAGCTGAGAGTAGAGCCACTGAAAATATTACTTCAGCATCATTTGCAGCTGTACAGACATACAATAGCAGAGATTAATGGAGTGGAGTCAGTACCTTAGAATGTAGGCAAGCAAGAGGAACATGGTCCGAGCCCTGCATTTTACACACATTGGTGGTTAAAATGTTTCAAAATTCAGGGAGGTAGTTCTCTATATGGCTTGCCTATACTCTCCAGACAGGAGTCCACAGCTGAATGCCTTCAAATTTTGTTATTTTGCTGCTGGAGTTGATGTTCTTTGGTGTATGACAGTGTGCAGCAAGAATTTTTAAAATGTGCAATATCTGACTTGTTTAGTCAGGAGCACTAACCTCTTTTCCCTTTACACTGTCAAATAAAAAAAAAATGACAACAGCCAACACAGCAATAGCCATCCAGTGTGAATGAATCAAAATTATACCTATTTTTGTTAGATCAGCAAAAATATATATATTTTTGGTGTGCTTCAGAACTTTAGTAATTAGTTTATGTGTGCTATGAGATGAGAAAGGTGAAAATCACTCATGTATGGGGAGGATGGAAGCAGGAGAATCACGTGAGTGAAATGAACAATGAATTAATATTTGAGTCCTTTATCTTTGAAGGCATGGACATTATAAGTTCTTGAAGTAACAAAGAATTATTTACCAATAACTACTATAAGTCCATTTCTTTTTCACTTCTCTTCATGTTCCAATTTATGGCTCCTGAGATACTCATGAAGTAGCATTGTATCTCAAGAGTTGCCCGTGGAAGCAGAACATTTTGAAATGTCAAACAGGTTATTACAGAATTAAATTTGTATGTATGTAGGTATAGCTTGTAACATGAGAGAAGTGGCAGGACAAGACTTAACTATATCAATCCAGCTGTTGTTTCCAGAGGTGGTAAAAATCATACTTTGTGACAATAATTTATGTAATGAAATTAAAGTATTTTGTAATATTTTATAAAATAATGACAATTTATCATACACAACACATAATTTTTCAGTAAAAGCACAATTTCTAAATCAAAGTATCATTTTTAAAAATTCCATTGACAATCTCAGTTGGTACTTTCTTAAAGGAATAGTTTCTGCAAACTGAAATAAATGAAAACAATAAAAAGTACAAACACCCAACAAAAACTGCTAATTTAACAATATCATGTTCGTAACAAAAGTTTCATGAAGATATGATATCCTCAGAATGTATGATAATAGCAACATATTTAGTGATACAATTGACATAAAGATAAGAAAAATAATATTCTGGAATAAACATAATCTGTGAGTTATATATGCTGTATTTTATTATTTAGCAAATGCTACTGATCTATAGCCTCATATTTAGACTTATGCATTAATAATTAAGCACAAGCCCTGACTGGGTAGCTCAGTTGGCTAGAGCATTGCCCTGATACACCAAGGTTGCTGGTTTGATATTTGGTTAGAGCTCATACAAGAATCAACCAATGATTACGTTAATGAGTAGAAAAAAAATTGATGTTTCTTTCTCTCTCTCTCTCTTCCCCTATCTCTTTAAAGTCAATAGAGAAAACTTAAAAAAATAATTAAGCTCAATCACCAATTCCATTTTGATGACTATCAGTCACATATAAGCAATATAAACAATATTTACAAGTTTTTGGTTTGACATTTTGAAGGTAATTTATCAAGGTAGGAGGATGAGCAGAATAAGCCATATTTCATTTAATAGTTGTTAAGATTGATTTATGACTTTTAAATATTTAGACATGATACACTGGCCTCCATCTGTGCTCTTGCTGTATAGCCTCAAAATGTTTTAGGAGATACGTGTGTGTACATACACTAAGAAAATAGTTATTGGTGGGTATACTCTTCTATTTCATTAGTAACACCTGAGCATCATGGAAGTATACATGCCATATAAAAAACAAATGATGGTATCTAAGAGATGCACATAATTAAAAACAGTCATTTGGAGGATCATATATGGTCATAGCTCATACTGACCTCCATGGGAGCTAAGTGTGCCCAAGGGCAGGCTCCACCCATAAATCCTGGGAGGTAGTCATCTATCATGCATTGCTTAATAATGCAACTTGGCTTTTAACTGGCTTCTCCAAATGCTGTAAGCCTCAGCTGTTCACAGAGGCAGCCGATGAAATCTAGTCCTTCAATTTAAATCCTCCATAAACAGTTACAAAAAACAAATATTCCATGCTAATACTGTAATTTACATAGGTCTAAATTAGGCATAATTTTAGACCTATGTAAATCCTGTAATTTTAGACCTATGTAAATACTGTAAATTTACATAGGTGTAAATTTAGACAATTTACAATTGTCTAAAATGCAATTTATTTTTCTATTGTCCTACTGGATTTATTTTATTCTTTCTCTTTCCAGTTCAGATACTGGATGTTGATGTATCTCTGGAATTTGTAAAATAAATCAAATTGCCCTGTTAGCAATTATTGCAGAATAGAATAACAGTTAATTTGTTATTTCTTGTTTCTGTCTTGACATTTCAAAATCAACAATTGATGTGTCCAGTATTTACTGAAGTAGTATAAATCAAATTTATCTCTAATCGCTTATTTAGAAAACAGTTAAGAAAGATGGTTGACTATTTTACATTAGGACTCTCAGAAGTTCTGAGGCTCTAATGAATGGATAGGAAATAGAAATCACTTGCAATTTTTATCTTTGCATTGCTATCTACAAATTACTGTGAAGAGTTGCAGTATGGGTTCCTAGTGATCAAGCTATTTTCTGCAAAAGCTACATGATGAGGACTGGTTGTTGATTTCTATATGAAGTTAGTCACTGGTCATCACCATTGTTACATTTACTATCTATGTTATACCTCCTTAAGCAAATGGACTTTGAAAGGCAAAAACCTTCTTATGCATTTGTCAGACCACTGACATAATTTTGTCCCAAACCTGCTGTTTTCAAGAAAGTAAAGTATATTGCTGAGAAGCTTGATTTCTCCAGGTAGAATCACATTCAGCTTTCCACTATTAATCATCAAAGCAATGTATTCCAAGAAACTAAGCTTTGAGGGTATTGTGTTAAATTCAAACTAAAAGAACCAGAAAAATATTGGCATTTTAAATGCTGTGTGAAGTCTAGTTCAGTCACTAGGGGCTCACTGTGTGATTCTGGACTTTGTAGTAGGGCGAATTGTTTCTACCAATTTGCCAGAGGCCTTAAAAATACTACTACAGTTGGCCCTCCCTCCACTCCTTATCCACAAGGGAATGCATTCCAAGAACCCTAGTGGATGCCTGAAAACTATGGATGATACTGCATACTATATGAGGTCTGTCTGGAAAAAATCTAGCCCTTAATATAATGAGAATGGTTTGCACGACATTGATGTAACCTGGCAGCCAAGGAGAGTAGACTGGACTGCACATATGTGAGCAATGATGACATCACTGCATTAGTCACTAGGGGTGGTAGATGCTGTTGAGTGAGATTATGTAATGTGTAGCTGTCACATTCAAAATGATTGAGTGAGTAGAGCAACAAATCTGTATCAAATTTTGCATTAAGCTTGAACATTCCTCTGCAGAAATTGTTCAGATGATTCAGAAGGCTGAAGTGAATTTCCGATCAAAATGGCATCATAGGCAGACATGGCTTGCCTCCTCCCACAACTACATCAAAATTACAACTAAAATATAGAACAACCATCACTCAGAACCATTAGAAATCAAGTGGAATGGAGGTCTGACAACTACAGAATTAAAAGAACCACATCCATCCAGACTGGTTGGAGGGGAAAAGATGTGGAACAGGCTGGCCCCACATCCACATGTGGCAGATAAATGTTTGGGGGGGGTATCTCAGGAGGGAGGAGTTCCAGTCCCACACCAGGCCCCTGAATCCAGGGTTCCAGTGCCAGGAAGGTAAGTCCCCACAATTTCTGGCTACAAAAACCAGTGGGGATTGAGTCAGTGGCAGAAACTGCTGTAGCCCCAAGTGGTTCTTTTTACAGTACCCACACATGGACTCACCTACTCAGATTCACTCCTTCTGAGCTCCACCAGCAGGGTAGCAGCTTGAAAGGCACTAGTGGCATATAGGGAGGAACAGAACTGGCTGACATTGAGGCAAGCGGAAGCCATTGTCCCTTTTCTGAACCGTCCCCCAACAGAGCCAGCAAGCTGGCACCATATCTGAGACTCCATCAAACTGGCTAACACTGTTTGTCCTGGAGAGCCCCACCCAATTTACAGGCCCACCCAAGCTGCTTTTCCATACAAATGGCTGGTCTTGGCTCATGCTTCACAACTTCCTAAATCCTCTCAAAAAAGCAACAGTTGGCCTTAGTGAGCCCCAGACCCAGCACTAGCAGCAGCCAGCTTAGATTCATAGCTTGACTTTGCCTGGGTATCTCCAAGTCTAGCACAAGTAGTAGCCATGTCAGATTGCTTTATTTTTTTTTAATAAGATATTGGTTATTTTATTTTTTAAAGATTTTCTTTATTTATTTTTAGAGAGGGTAAGGGAGGGAGAAAGAGAGGAAGAGAAACATTAATATGTGGTTGCCTCTCACATGCTCCCTACTGGGGACCTGGCCCACAACCCAGGCATGTGCCCTCACTAGGAATCAAACTGACAACCCTTTGGTTCGCAGGCTGGCACTCAATCCATTTAACCACACCAGCTGGAGCTCAGAGAGTTTTATACTTCATGCAGGGTGGCCCAGGGCAAAACACAGTTTGGGACTGACTTTGCCTTGTACCACCCAGGAAACCCCAGAGCCTGCACACCCAGTAGGTAGCTACAGACCATGTCAGAGCACCACCACCATGCTTCTGCACAGCTGATCCTCCACAGAGGGCAGAAGGTGATAGTCAGTGGTCACAGCTAGTCCTTGCAGCTGATTGGCCTGGGTAAATCATTCCCATTGACCTGCCAATATCAATTAAGGCTCAACTACAAGAGGAGGGTGTATTCAGCCCACATGAAGGGCTTACCTTGAGTACCCAGCTTGGGTGATAGGGGAGGCCGTTCCACTGGATCCTACAGGACACCTACTACATTAGACCAAGCTACCAAGACAGTGACTCATAGCAGCTCTACCTAACACATAGAAACAAATACAAGGAGGGTGCCAAAACAAGGAAACAAAAAACATGGCCCAAATGAAAGAATAAATCAAAACTTCAAAAAAAAAAGAGCTAAATGAAATGGAGTTAAGCTATCTATCAGATGCAGAGTTCAAAACTCTGGTTATAAGGATGCAAAAGAATGAAGATAGTATAAACAGTATCTGAGATAACTTCAAATGATCCAACATTCAAGTCATAGAGTTGCCAGAAGAAGAAGAGAAAGAGGAAGAAAGTGGAAATCTGTTTGAAATAATAATGAAAAAAACTTCTCAAATTTGGTGAAGGAAATAGACATTCAAGTCCAGGAAACACATAGAGTCCCAAACAAGATGGATACCAAGAGGCCCACACAAAGACACATAATTATTAAAATGTAAAAGGGTTAAATATAAATAGAGAATCTTAAAAACAACAAGAGCTACAGGAGAGTTCTCATAAGATTCAGCTGATTGCCAAAAGAAACTTCGTAGGCTAGAAGGGATTGGCAAGAAATGTTCAAAGTCATGTAAAGCAGGAACATACAGCCAAGATTACTCTACCCAGCAAAGCTATTATTTAGAATCCAAGGGCAGCTAAAGAGCTTCCCAGACAAGAAAAAACTAAAGGAGTACATCATCACCAAACCATTATTATATGAAATGTTAAAGGGACTTATTTAAGAAAAAGAAGATCAAAATGATGAACAATAAAATGGCAATATATACATATCTATCAAAAATGGAATCTAAGAATCAAACTAAGCAAACCAGAAAAACAAAGATAGAATCATGGATATGCAGAGCATTTTGATGGTTGCCAGATGGGAGGGGTTTGTGGGGGAATGGATTAAGAGATGAGGGGATTAAGAAGTACAAATAGGTAGCCACAGTATAGCCATGGAGATGTAAAATACAGTATAGGAAATGGAGTATCCAAAGAATTTATATGCATGACCCATGGACATGAACAATTGTGAGGTGATTACCTGAGGGAGTGGGGGTGCTGGGTAGAGGGGGTCAACAGGGGAAAAATCAGGACAATTGAAATAGCATAATCAATAAAATGTAATTAAAAATTTTTTAAACTGTAAAAAAAAATAAAAGGTTGCAGCTATGGGCAACTGGTGATTGGCACCTTCATCACAACAATGTGCCAGCTCATGCAGTGTTTTGGTGAGATATCAAATCACCCAGGCAACTCAATCCCCTACAACAGAGACTTGGTGTCCTGCAACTTCTGGCTTTTCCCAAAACTAAAATCACCTTTGAAAGGGAGAGATTTCAGACCATCGATGAGATTCAGGAAAATACGACAGGGCAGCTGATAGCAATTGGAACTGTGTGAGGTCCCAAGGTGTTTATTTTGAAGGGGACTGAGGTGTCATTGTCCTATGTACAATGTTTCTTGTATCTTCTTCAATAAATGTCTTTTTTTCATATTACATGGCTGGATACCTTCTGGACAGACCTCATATATACTATGTTTTTTCCAGTACATATCTACCTATAATAAAGTTTAATGTATAAACTATGCACAATGAGAGATTAACAACAATAAAATAGAATGAATATAACAATATACTCTAATAAAAATTATGTGAATGTTGTCTTTCTTTCAAAATCACTTGTACTGTACTCACCCTTCTTTCTTCTTGTGATAATTTGAAATGACACAACACCTACATGATGAGATGAAATGAGATGAATGACATAGGCACTGTGTCATAGCATTAGGCTACTCTCAGGGTTACTTGAACACAAGCACTGTGATGCCACAGCAGTTGATCTGGTAATGGTGATTTCAACTAAGTAATAGGCAGAGACCATACGTGTATGCAGTGTGGATATGATGGAAAAACAAATTATTTACCCCCTGGGAGGGGTGGAGCAGGGCTGCTTGAGATTTCATTATGCTACTTAAAACACTGAGCAATTCAAACTTATGAATTGTTTGTTTCTAAAAGTTTTCACTTAATATTTTTGGACCTTGGTAGACAGGTTGATGGTGGTTAACTGCAACTATGGGAAGCAAAACTGTGGATAAGTGGGGTGGGGTGGGGTACTGTATTAGCAGCACTGTTAAGGGAGGTTTGGAAGAATTTATATATAGATGAGCCATTAAAATGTTAACATGAACAATCTGTAGCATCATAACAGGATGAAGTAGAATCAAGGATTCCTCTCTATCTGGAAAAGGATATCTTAGAAAAGCTGGCCCAGTTAGATGGCTCTGGCCAATGGTCCTCCTAAATGGATGAGGTACTTTGTGGGGACTTTTGGCAAGGAAAAGTACTTCACATTTTCAGTTAGGGTCAACCCTATACAGCAGCTGATGTAGACTAATTTGTATAAACTAGATAAGCTTGGGATTCACTCAATAAACTGGTAGATGTGAAATTTTCTTGGCTATGCAAATTGCTCAAGGAGAGAGACACATAGGAGTAAAAGCAATATCTAGCTGAAATACCAAAAGCTATTTTATGACAGAATATCAATGCTGCAGATCTAGATTCTGTGCTGGGGGATGTACTTCCATAATGACCAGTTTGTAAAGAAAGATCCTTGGGTCTAACATAACTAAGACCCTTTTCAGACATCATCTAGTATTATTACACCCAAACTAACAATGCTGTTTATATTGCTCAGCTCCAAATAAATACATGTATTATATAGTATCTTGGAGGAGTAAAGACTTAAATTTCATTTCCCTATGTAATTAAAAGTCAAATTTCATTATTATATTTCTTTTTAAAATATTTAAGGTGAATTACTCTTTACACTTATTATTATAAAATCTATTCAGATTATTATCTATAATAATAGCAAATATTATAATAGCCTTATAATAATGTTATATTTTAAAATTATATGCCTTAAAACTATTTTTAGATATTTTATTCTAAATATCTATTAATAAAATACAAAATGATGAATACTTTCAAAATTAAAATGATTTTCTTTTAAACTAAATCATCTCTATCTTTCAAATATTTTGTATAGCATTTCATTTTATAGAAAAGATTTCTGCAAAGTACATAAACTTATCAAATTTAAAACAAGATTTTAGAATTCCAGGGTTCTAATTTTCCCTAGCACAAATGATATAATTCTAGATTAGTTTTAATACAGGAGTCCTATTTTTAACCCAAGCACACAAAAAAGGAGCTTGCTCTCCCTGCAATAGGCACTTGTAAAGGGTTGAATGTGTCCCCCCCAAATTCTATGTTAAAGCCCTAATTCCCAGTAACTCAGAATATGACAGAATTTGAAGCTAGGGTCAATTAAAATTCATTATGTTAAAATGAGGTCTTTAGGTTGAGCCCTAATCTAATATGACTGGTGTTCTTATAAGAAGTGGAAACTACGACACAGACATACACAGAGGGAAGACCCTGTGAAGACACAGGGAGAAGGCAGCCATCTGCAAGCCAAGGAGAGAGGCCTCAGAAGCAACCAATGCTGCTGACACCTTGGCCTTGAACTTTCAGCCTCAAGAACTGTGAGAAATCTACTAACAAAGGCATAATTGGTCAGTGAAGGCATGACAACACACTCACACACACTGCTCTTTTCCAGATACCATATTACCTTCATTCTATCTTGTTCTTGTTACACTTGTGGGAAAAACTAAGCCAATAGATATTGTAATGCCTTCTCCCATTGAATGTGATTGCATGTCATACACCTTGGAGACAAGCTGAGGCATTATAGGCATTTTTTATTGTTGTTGAAATCCAGTTAACTGGCCCAGAGGGTAGTGGTATTATTTATCAGGAGTTTATGTCTAATAGTTTTGCTATCTCCAGACATAAGTAATTGAGAAAAGTAAGTCATTCCACAGCTAATTAAAATTTACTCTAAAACATAGTTCTTGGAATCCTGTTTTAAAGGACAGAATAATTATCTATTCACCATAATGGCAGCTACACATAGACATTTCATCTGTAGCCAATCTTAAGGGAATGAGAATGTTTAAGCATTTCTTGTGTTTGCTGATTTAAGCATGACTTGGGGGTAGTGGAGCCAGAAACTAGGAAAAGGCAGTTTGACACCAATTTATGAAGGCGTGGAAGACAGATTCAGTGAGAGATCCTGGGGGCAGAGCTGAGGCTGGCAGATGAACGATTAGCTAAAATCTGGTATGAAGTGCCAAGACCCTGTCAGAGATGTTCCAAGGCAGCAATTTAGGAAGCAGGCTTTGATCAAAAACGAGGGATTGTCGTGAGCTCTGTGGCAAATGGAGGGCCCATACATTCTATTGAAAGTCTTCTCCTTGCCACTGCTGTTAATGAGCTATTCCAGTACACAATGGCTTTATCTGGAAGCATCTTTAAGGCACTACACACAAAATTCTAAAGTTCATTTGCTATCCAATTGCTTGTTAATCTTGGGTACAAAATTACTCTAAACCTTTTTTAAAAAATTGTTGTTCAAGTCCAATTGTCTCCATTTTCCTCCGTCTACTCTCCCCCACCCCACCGCCCCCCACCTCCCACCCTCAATCCTACCCACCTTTGGTTTTGTCCATGGATCCTTTGTACATGTTCCCTGATGACCCTTCATCTTCTTTCCCCATTATCTCCCTCCCCACTACCCTCTGGTTACTGTCAATTTGTTCTTTGTTTCAATGTCTCTGGTTCTCTTTTGCTTGCTTGTCTGTTATGTTGATTAGGTTCCACTTACAGGTGAGATCATATGATATTTGTCTTTTACCACCTTGCTTATTTCACTTAGCATAATGCTCTCCAGTTCTATCTATGCTGTTGTGAAGGGTAGGAGCTCCTTCTTTCTTTCTGCTGCGTAGTATTCCATGGTGTAAAAATGTACCACAATTTTTGATCCACTCATTTACTGATAGACACTTAGGCTGCTTCCAGCACTTGGTTGTTGTAACTTGTGCTGCTATGAACATTAGGGTGCATAGATTCTTTTGAATTGGTGTTTCATGGTTCTTAGGGTATAATCCCAGTAGAATTGCCAGGTTGAAAGGCAGTTCCATTTTTAATTTTTGGGAAGTTCCATACTGTTGTCCCAAGTGGCTTCACCAGTCTGCATTTTCACCAACAGTGTACTAGGGTTCTCTTTGCTTCACATCATTGTCAGCACTTGTTCTTTGTTGATTTGTTTATGATGGCAATTCTGACCATTCTGATTGGTGTGAAGTGGTACCTCATTGTGGTTTTAATTTATGTCTCTCTGATGGCTAGTGATCCTGAGCATCTTTTCATATGTCTCTGGGCCCTCTGTATGTTGTCCTTTTAAATTTTTTGTTTAATATAAAAAGATTTCAATTGTGTACTTGCTCTAATAGTGGTGGTACTTGACTTATTCTTATATGAAGATGACCCTTGCCACTTTTGTAGCTGCTTTTCTTGTGGAGAATGGTATAATTTCTTATTTGTTACTCTGTTAACAGTTGTTTCTCTTATGGTCTATTTCCAGTCAAACACCTCTGTAACAAAGTCTCTACCCTATTCCCTGCCACCACCATGCTTACACACAAAACAGAAAATTCTCAATGAACATTTCTGTCTTCAGAGATAGAATATACAAATAGCCAGAGGACATATATAAAAATAGAACTTTGAGTCACAACCTACAGCAATACTGCCCAGGATACCAGCCCTTTTCCTACAATAAACAACCCAGGAAGCTAGTGGCTATAAGTCAGATTTGTAGGAAGCCAGATTGCTCTCTAGTGACAATCCAGGAAGCTAAACAATAATTTCTGTAATAATCAGTCCCAAATGGCCAGGACTTGATTAATAACTGACAGCTTCTCTATTCTGTCCCTGCTTCCAATTTAGGACCAACCAAAGAGAGGCCAATGCACTCCTTTGCCAACTCCTGACTACACCACTTCTCTTTTGCTCAGGTACAGCTTCCCCACACCAACAGCCTTTAGTCAGGGCATGTGTGCTGAAAACCTTCCCTTTTTTGCACTATAAAGCTTTCCTCTCCTCTGTCTACCTTTGAGTCTAACAAAATGCAAGTAACATGGCTGACCCCCTTGCTATAACAAGATCAAAACAGTCTTTGCTTTTCTCATTTAGATGGTCTGCATTTATTTCCACTTTTCCTTCTCCGATTTCTCTTTATTGCTACTTCTTGGAGCCCTTAAAATAAGAAACCATCAGCCCTGGCTGGGTGGCTCAGCTGTTTGAAGCTTTGTCCCATTCACCAAAAGGTTGCCTGTTCAATTCCCAGTTAGGACACATACCTAGGTTGTGTGTTTAATTCCTGTTTGAGGCTCATATGGGAGGCAACTGATCAATGTTTCTCTCTCATGTCCATGTCTCTGTCTCCGTCCCTCTTGTCTCTCTCTCTCCTTTTCTATCTCTCTAAAATCAATAAGCATATCCTTAGATGAGAATTTTTATTAAAAGAAGCCATCAAAGATACATATACTTAGCTTTGCCTTCCATGGATTTATTTTCCTTTAGGGTCAAAATTTACTTTATTTAGTAATAGTTGCTACTGCTTTCCAACTCCCTCATTCCCTTAGTTTTATATTTATTAATGATTAACTTTGAGACATTATGTTCTCTTAAACTAGGAAGGAAGCAGTGAAAAAGAGGAGACCTCACAGGTCAAGAATATAGGACCAAATGATTTTCTATATGGGAGGGATGAGAAAGAAGAATTACAAGTCAAAGATGGCTGTGATGTAGTTTGAAGCCCAATGACAGGGAATATGTTCATGCTTTCAAAAGCAAAAAGTGGCAGTCTGGTAGAAGGGCCATGTAGTAGAGAGTTCTAGCTGTCCACCAAAATGAATGCTCGCTATTCTTCTTGAGCATACAAATAGAACCCATGTCTAAACCTTGCTTATTCTTAGGTATGATCAGAGGGTGATGTTCTGATTTATGGAATTGAGTGCAAGTAACATGGACTACTTTGGGCCAAAAACTTTAAGGCCAAGATCTACTCCCTCTTCATTCCCTGTTCCTGGTTGAGATGGCCATGTGCATAGTGGTCTGGAAGCCATGCGTTGAAGGAGGAATAGATGACCTTGTGAAGAGAACCATCAGCAAAATGGAGCACCTATCCTGATCTTTTATCTGTTCCACACTCTACCACTCTGAATAATTTTGAGACTTCTTATTAAAACAGTTTAGCATGCATTATCTAATGTAGGCATGCTTGAATCATATATTCTGAGAGGAGTAAACTCAAACAATGTTACTTGAGTACCTATAATGCTGCAGATATTATGTTAAATCCAAGGAATATGAACCTGTATAATGCATGGTGCCTCCTTCAAGAAGCTCACATGGAGATGATCACATAGGCAAGCAATACAATATGATTAACACCCCACAAAGCTGGTCCAAAGCACTAAGGATATTTATGGAGAAACA
Organism: Trachops cirrhosus; assembly: GCA_028533065.1. Taxonomy (NCBI): domain Eukaryota; kingdom Metazoa; phylum Chordata; class Mammalia; order Chiroptera; family Phyllostomidae; genus Trachops; species Trachops cirrhosus. The sequence continues at coordinate 80,684,125 of CM052544.1, read as the reverse complement.
CCCAACTCTTCCTGTGAGAGTGAATAAGACTCCAAGATTGAAGATATTTGGGCTGCCACCTGAAGGACTTGAGGTTTGCCAAGTGGCCAAGATCTCAGGAGGGATAATAACAGAAGGTAGGAATTAAGGTAAAAATGGAATGAGTGCTGAGCTACAGTATTGCAAGGCACAGATTAAGGACCTGCATAGAAGCCAGGTGGACTTTAGACATGACTTAATCCAACATTTATCTGATGATCAACACCCCGCTACAGTCTCCCAAGAATGTGGCCTCATCCTTCTTGAGGAGCAACCTGAGTGCAGTGAACTCATGGCTGCACAAAAGGGCCCATCCTCTGTAGAACACACCCATGTGTAAGATATTCTTGTTTATGAGTTAGAGCAAAGAGCTGGTGACATAGTGAGAATGATTAATTCATGTTGGCCAATTGTTATTAATATAAGGTAAAGATAATGACAGCAATGCCAATGACTCCCAAATTATACTTCCCCCAAAAGCAGGACAATTGTGCCTCACACTTACAGAGTTGTTGTGGGGATCAATGATTTAATGCTGGTTGAATCAATATTAGCACAGTGCTAGACACATTGAAAAGGCTCAACAAATGCTGTTGTTGCTATTGTTATTATTATTACAATTGATTGTTGCATGTGTGAATATTGCTTCCGTAATTAGATCATTTACTTTTTAAAAAGCAGAGGCCATATGCTGAAATTATATTTTGTTATTATTTTACTAAATTTATTGGGGTGACATAAGTTAATAAAAGTATATAGGTTTCAAGTGTACAATATATAATACATCATCTTATACTGCATTGTGTTTACCACCCAAAGTCAAATCTCCTTCCATCACAATATATTTGATACCCTTTATCATCTACTTACTTCCACCCAACACCTTCTACCTTTGGTAACTACCATTCTGTTGTCTATGTCTATGAGTTTTTGTTTGTAAGTTTTTAACTAAATGCAGTACCATTGATTTTTTTAAACCAGCTGCTCTTTATTTGGACACCAGCCCAGCTCCCACAGAAGAGTGGAATTGAGCAGAGGGCACCAAGAAATGAGCATGGGGTTGGGGTGAGAGAGGTAGGCAGAGCCACCTCACCAGGGACACTCTGGCCTCCTGGGTGGGTGCAGGGCCTTGTCCAGGGAGGACAGGACTAACATTCTTTTTATTTCCTATGCCACTAAGGATGGGGATTCACTTTTGGTAGGTATGTAATAAATTAAAAAACCTGATTATATAATATGCAGAAGGTGGGGACGGCTGGGGTGGTGGGGAGGGATGGGGGTAAAAGATAGAAAACTGTACTTGAACAACAGTAAAATTCAAAAGTACTTAATAAAAAAAAGAAATTGTCCATACCACCTATTAACATATCTATGATAGCACAGTTAGAAGTATCAACATCAGTTACAGACTGCCCTTCTTTATGGTGCTACATTTCTTCAACATTTTACCTTGAGGCTACCATTGCTATTGTACTTACTTACTTTAAGATAAAAATAAATTCCTTTTAAAACTATTATCTTGTAAAGTTCTCATTGCTAGATCTCAGTTAAAATGCTAAAAATGTGACATGCTTTTTTTTCTCAAAATGAAAATTAGTGGCTCTAATTTGGGGAGAATCTGGTTACCCCCTCCATTCACATTAATCTCACAAAGGTAAGAGTATAATGTTCTCATGATGACAAAATCAATAGACCCATGACTGTTCTGCCAATGTCTTTTCATAAGTATATATTATTCATTAGTTGATGTAATGAACATTCAGTTTAGGGAAAAGCCAAACAGCACTACTTTTTTTTCTCCAATTAATCTCTCAATCTTACATTTACATTAATTTCCATACCTCTTTTATTCCTCAGCCAGAATTTTTTTCTATGTTAACATTATTTAAAAAAAGAAATAATGTTGTCTCAGTTTATACCTAACTATAAACTATTCAGCAGGTCAACAAATGTTTTATAAGACCCCTCTTCTTCCTGTGGAACACTTACATGTGTAGTAAAAGAAATAATGCCACATGAAGCACAAGGGCACGAATAGTGTATCCTCCCAAGTTCAGAAAGTGTAAAAAATCCATATTTTTGATTATAAAATTATTAGTCATTTAAAAAATATTGAGAATATATTACAAAAATAGATAAAAATAGATAAAAAGAATAAAATCTAAAAGCGTACAACCCTTGTAAGAGATTGGTTACAATTTATGCCTGAAATCACTTAGTTATGTAATAGCTAATTATATCTATCTTATCTATCTGTCATCTATCTATTTATCTATCATCTACTATAAGAAATATGTCTCTTTATTAAGTCACTTTGGGAATGGTTTGTTTCAGTAGCTAGCATACAGTCTCCAAACTAATACGGGTTCTCCGTCCTAGAGACTGTTGTTTAAGTTTTTCTGGGTCTTAATTCTTGAACTGCAAATTAAGGATAATAATACCACACCATTCTATAGGATTGTTGTAGCAAAATAAACATTATATGTAGATGTTCTTTGTAACCTGTACAATGTCATATAAATGTGGCTTATTGACATTGGACTTCTTGTGTGGTCCAATTTTATTTATCTTATTTGTAATACCTGATAGACACAAAAACCTATCATATAGTAACATACAAAATACAAATTTCCATTCTTTGTTTGAGTAATCCCAATTATATTTTATTTTTGTCTGAGCCTCTAAATTAGCCCTAATGATCTTTAGCTTCTCTCCCTTTTCTTTTCTTTGTTCACTTGCTATTCTAACCATCTTCATGTTCTGGTTGTACTGAAGCCTATGAGTTCTTCCCTCCCCACCCCCATCAGAGGACTCCATCTTCCTTTCTTCTAGTAGTTATTAAAGTATTATCTCCTCTTTGAGAATTTGATGCATGATGGGAGAAGATATAGCAAATGCATTTTGATATTCATTGTTATTGCATATAGCAATAGCATATAGGCAAAACTGAGTTTGGCCCTGCAAGAGATACATGTATAATGTATATTGAAGCAATTGTAGACTTCACATGACACAATTTCCTAGTCCTTATTTCCTGACATGCTGGAGAATACCCAGTAGAGATAACAATTTGCTAATTGTTTGTAAGATGATGGATCTCCACATTCAGAATATTTTTCCTAGATTGGTCATAGAACTGATAGGACCACCAAGATTGAGGCTCTGGAATATAATATATCTGTCAATACTGAAGTCCTATTTGCTAGAATCCATGACATGAAGGATGCAGGACAGAAATGGGCTGACAGTAAAATGTACAGGTGTCCAATGGTGTTCTTGTACATTAGTAAAATGAATGGTCAAAAAATGCTTCAAAGCCATAATTTAAGATAATACAGATGGTATGTGGATTTCTGGGAAACAGCCGTAGCAGGTAGAGCCATCTGGAAACTAGCAGAAGAGACTTTTTTGAGGGGGAAGACTGGGATTCTTCACATATATCACCAGGTGTTAAAATTATATCTTCAGAAGCAAACAAAAATTATGTATGTGTGTGTCTATACTATATACTATACACACACATATAGATGTGCGCATGTATATGAAATACACACATTGTATCTATATTCTATATAGACAGAATCACACACAGAAGAGTGATGAATAATGATCATATTCATGCATCGCAATTTGCAGACTAGTTAATCGTTTATGTAAGAGTTTCTCCCTTGTAGAACAAGAAAATATCTTCCTTGTGGACCTTGAAAATATCTTCTATTTACATGGTTTCTAGCTAAAATTACACATATACAAATTCACACAGTTTTATATATTAGGTACTAATTGTGGCTGAAAGTTTGACTTAACAATACATCTTCAGGACAAAACACAGCTGTAAATAAATATACTGGTTGTTCAAATTACACCAAAGGTATTAGCCAGAGGGCATTTGTTTATCCACTTATTTATTTATACATCAAATATTTATTGAGGGCCTGTATTTTTGCACATAGTTCTAGGCAAAGTCCCTGCTCTCATGGAGCTTGTGCTATGGAAGGAAGAAAACACAATAAACAAATAATGATAAAATCTGCCAGTTGCTGATTAAGGCAAATAAAAAATATAAAGTAGGGTAAAGGGAATTGAGGATGGTGTAGGGATGGTGAGGATTAGAGACAGAATATTTATTAACTGCTTTCCCATCTTTGGGTTAAAAGATGTTATATAAATAGCATTACAATGATTGAATATGCATTATTTACATTTGCATACAATTTCAGTTTCAAAATCATAATTATCTATTTTTATATTTATGTCTGCATTTATCCCTTGCAGAGAATGTCTGCTTACTAAATCTGACTGATCCTAAGGAGGCAAGCAGGGGAGGGGTTGAAAAGAAGGACATCAGGTCATGTAAAGGAGACATGGTGGGACAGGGCACAGAGCATTGCCTCAGCATCACCTTGTGATGGGTTATATTTTCCACAGTGATATGGGGGGGGCACAATATTGCCCACCCCCTGTGTTTTCCTACAGAAAAACACTGTCCTTCCCCCATTGCACTTTGGACCACTGATGAATTTAAGCAGGAAAAGTAACATAAATAATTTTTAGTTTTAAAAAGATCATTCCAGGGTTAGGATAGACTGAAGTGGTAAGACTCAAGGGATGAAGAGCAGGGGTGGTCAGAGGGATTGACTGGAAATCAGGTAGAAATAAGGTAGATGCTGCAGGGTTTAGAAACTGATTCTGTGAGTCACCTGTGGGGAAGAGAGAACCCTAGAAAGGTATGGTCCACCTTCTGGGTTTCTACTTTGGTGAGAAAGGAGTTAATCTCAATTATGATCTAGCTTCTTGGATCACAGTGATCTAAAATCTTTTGGTGCAGCCATCCAGCCCATGAGATGGCCTTTTGCCCACAGAGGCTTCCTTGATCCCATATCTTGATCAGTGTGGACTTTGAAGTGTGACAGAATAGAGTTCTAATGACAGCTCTACCACTGTCTTAGTCAGCTCGGGCTGCTACAAAAAATACTGCAGATTGGGCAGCTTAAACAACATAAGTTTATTTCTCACAGTTTTGGAGACTGAGAAATGCAAGATCAAGGTACCGGCAGATTTGGTTCTTGGCAGGAATCTCTCCCTGGCTCGCAGGTGGCTGCCTTCTTTCCATCTGCTCAGATGGCCTTTCTTGGTGAATGTGTGGTCTTGGAGAAAGCTCGGGTCTCTATTGCTTTCTTTAAAAGGAAACTAATTCCATTATGAGGGCTCTACCTTCAGAACCCCATCTAAACCTAATCATCTCCCAAAGGCCCCACCTCCTCATACCATCACATTGGGGGACTGGGTGTCAATATATGAATCTGGGGGGGGGGGAACAAATATTCAGTACATAACAAATTATTAAATTATTTGGTCTTGAGTAAGTTACCAAACCTCTCTGAGTCTGTTTCCTCCCCATGAATTTATGGGAAAATAGTATTTCACATACTTGCTGCATGAATTAATTTTGGCAATTTGCATGAAAGACTTGTTCAGAGAATATGCTTAATAAATGTCTGTTTCATTCTATTGAATGTTTTATTAATTTATTTATCAATATCCTCCCTCTTTATTCATGTCCATACTATATTTACATATATATCCTCTATTAATATTATTCAAAGTTACACTCATTTTGAAGTTTATGTAAAACAGTTTTCAGATGATATTTGGCAAGTGTTGGTTTTGACTTTCTTCACTTAAGTTCCCCAACTTAATGTTTTCATGATCTCTCATTTTATTAAAACTAATAAATACTTTGTATGAATATACTACTTTTTTCTTTAGTCAAGTATTCTCTTCTTGGAAAGAACTTAATATTATTATCAAAGATGACTCATATTCACCCTGGCTGGTGTAGCTCAGTGGATTGAGTGCAGGCCTGCAAACCAAAGGGTCAGTGGTTTGATTCCCAGTCAGGGCACATGCCTAGGTTGTGGGCCAGGTCCCCAGTTGGGGGCTCGTGAAAGCAACCACACATTGATGTTTCTCTCCTCCTCTTTCTGCTTCCCTTCCCCTCTCTCTAAAAATAAATAAATAAAATCTTTTTTAAAAAGATGACTCATATTCTAAAAGAGTGATCCCTTTAGCCTATTAATGACCAAAACCTATTTTTAAATTCCTTGCACTTCCTATCCCTCCTGGAAAGTCAATGTGATACTTACCAAAGGAAATCTGCTCAGCTGCCTGTTTCCAAATCTCCATTAATTTCAAATTAATTTTATTTCAAAGAAAGCTTGAAACTTTATCTTGCATGTTTTACATGAGCCTAGAGAACAAATCTGAAAGGTTACCAAAAGCCTCCCTTCCATCAGTTTTGAAAATCTTAACAGTTTTGTTTCTATTACTCTTCAGAAAATGCAGGATTGGCTTAGTTGCAAAGGAACTCAAAATAGAAGCTCTTTATGCTAAACTTTGTTGGAGCAATACATATGCTTGTGAAAGGAAAACAATTCCTTTAGCATCATAGAAAGAAGTAAAACCTGATAAGTGTCCCTGACATTTGAAAACATATTTTAGGTTATTTTGAGTCATAGAATGTAAGAGCCAGTTAGATCTATTTATGATTAGACCTATATGTAGTTACACCTAGAATGATGGACCTTTGAAGGACTTTAAGGTCATGTGGATGGAACCACTCATTTTCAATGGAAAATTAGGGGAGATTAAGTTCCAGAGAAGTTCAATAATTTTCCAAAGTCACATAATCAGTAATTGTCAGAATTAGAATGTAGGTACTCTGACTACTTCCAGTCTCCTCTCCTTTCCTCTCTATATTTTTCTCTCCTTTTTCCCTTTAATATAATATGGTTTTCCTAAAATCCCACCTCCCTGGGTATGATGATAGAAATATTAGCCAGCCTTTTTCATGCCTTTCAGAGAAATAAATTTAATATCTCTAAGGCAAAACACACCATTATTATTTATTTACTAATTTAATTGAGGTCACAATAAGTGATGGAATGGAAATGAAATACCATGAACAATTTTAGGAGCAAATTGTAAAAGAAGAGATATAGCCTGAATCCCTGGTAAACTCTGGTTCTGGGAAATAGGCTGAAGTATGGACATAAAGAAAACAATAGGAACACATTTATCCTTACATTATGTAAGTATTCATTAATCACCAACCATTTAGGCTAGTAGAGGAAATAGACAGTAAAAGAGATAAGTAAATATAGAGAATCTTAGATATTGGTAAGTGCTAAGTAGAACATATAAAGAAGGAACGGCAATAGAAGATTCATACATCAGTTGCAGGTGTGTGTCTTGGGTGAAATTTCAAACAGGATGACTAGGGCAGGCCTCACTGAGATGCTATTTGAAAAATGAATAAAATTAGGTTCAATTAATCTTACAAGAATTTCTCATTTCTAAGTGAAGTAAGTCTATTAGAATTCACAAATATTACCATTAATTAGTATAAGCTTTCAAATTCTATACTAAAAATGCCATAAAAATGAGCAGACTGGTGGATCAATAGGACTAATAATTTACAACATTACAGTGCAATAGCCTTGGAAGAAATAAATCACCTCCTTCAACTCTCAATGTGTTTCACTATCACATGCATCAAATGAGGGTTCCCACTCAAGGCTGCTCGGTTTCCTCAGAGCATGGGTGTGTCTGAGGGGCTCTGGATGGCAGGAGGGGCAAGGTCTGGACTCAGATATACCTGAGAACAGCCCAACCTGACCATTTCTCTAATAGCTCTGTAACCTTGAGCAGAATTCACTAATTCTCTGTGCTCCAGGACCCTCATGCACAACAGGGTAGTAAGGACTAAATCAATTAATATGTTAGTAGTTACCATTCATATAATTTTATTAAATGCCAGATATAGGGTTAAGCCTTTTATATATTATCTAACTTAATGAAAGCAGATATTATCATCAGCTCAGAACCATGGATGCTAAGGGTTAAAACCGTTAGTTTTTTTAAAAACAAAAGCAAAAAAATGAAAACAAAAATCCTGAACCCAGAATCATGGATCCAAAGCCCCCAGGGAGGTTCATTACTAGGCTGCATCCCCTGCCCAGGTGTTTGCTCTAGGGGTGCAGGTGCTGTGAAAGGAGCTAAAGCTCATAGAGTGCTTGATCAACATTAACTTCATCTTTTCCCACCTCATGCACTGTGTTGTAGGATATGGCAACTTAAAGAATCTCAGACACTTTCCAAATGTGACAGTACCCCTATGAGCAGACCATAACATGCCTGTTGAACTAACCCCTTCCCAAAGGCTGGCAAGTACCCACCACTAAAAATGAGAATAGCCATGCCATTAACCTGAGGTGAGCCCTCTCCATTGATGTGTATGTATGGTTTATCCAGTAAAAGAATGCTAGGGCTTAGTGAGGTAATCAGTGCTATGTGTGTTCAATGTTTGGAACACTTCTTATAATCTAGCAAAATAATGGAGATAAATACTAGCAATGTCTATAGTGATCCAAAACATGCCTGCCAAATACAGAGTGAAAAGGGTTAGGAGAGTTGTAGAGTTTCCTGAAATTCAGCTAGAAGCAAGCATTCTGATAAGGGAAATATAAATGTAAGGTGTTCCCATACAATAAGATGGAGAAGGAGAAGAGGAAAAACAACAAGTGGAAAAGATATTTGAACAAATAATAAAGGAGAACTTCCCCATTCTGGCAAAGGAAATAGATTTCCAGGAAGTCCAGGAAGCTCAGAGAGTCCCAAAGAAGCTGTACCCAAGGAGGAACAC
>CM052544.1:80637273-80674903 GCA_028533065.1 Trachops cirrhosus | reverse complement strand
TCTATCAGTCCAACAATAAAGTTTAAAAGGGAAACCCATATGTATATGAGATATATAATAGATATATATATATATAAATAATGTTGATCCTATACATATTGCATAAAAGTTTAAGTTTTTCCACTAGAAGAACAGATAGGGGCTGCTACAGGATGTTTAATATGTCCTGCAGAGGAGTGGCCAGCAGCATTTTCAAATTCTCATAAGCAGGGATTTGTTCTATGATTCTCTCCCCTACTCTCTTTTTCTCTTCCCCTTTTCCTCCCTCTGAATTGCTCTTTACTTACTTTCTCCTCTACTGTCCTCTCTTTCTTGCTGTTTAAAATACCTATCTGTCTCTTTTTCTTTAGAAATATTTATTTTTATATATTAAACTATGAATATACATTGATTAAATAAACTCTTTTGATGGCATTCTGTATTTTACAACTTGTGAGTTGATGGTTTCCTCTTATTCTTAAGAAAGTCCTAGGAAGCTTAAAGTTGTAATATATAGGCTTTAATTTGCCCCTTACCATTGGATCAATTTCCTACTTATGTTATGTAATCATCCCAACCAGTCATGGTTTATGCTACAGAACTATCTCAGAAGTGAAATTTCTGTCCTTGGTGCAGGTGACTCCAACATTCCAGTCTAAATGTCTTCTCTGAGCTTTAAGCTCAAATACCTTTAGTGTTCAACAGGCATCTCAGACTCAGCTCATCATCTCTACCTCTAAACACCCATTTCTCCTTTGGAATTCTCACTTTAGTGGATTAAATTATCTTTCATCTAGGTGTGCAAGGTAAAAATCTCAAACTATCTTAAATTCTTCCCTTAAAGTCTTAAGTTCTTCCCTTAACTTCAGTCACCAACTTCTGCTGATATCATTTTCTAGATATTTCTCAAATTACCACCTGTTCTCCATCTCAACCTGCACAGCCCTGGTTCTCAGTTTTTCATACACATTGCATGGCCTCATAATTTACCCTCTAGCAACATAAAGCTCCATGAAGTCTTTGCCCAATTTTGTTAAGTTTGCTTTTGGGATACTTTACTGTTCCCTCTCCTGCCCAGGTCATCCTCCAACTTCCCTGACCTCCTGACCCTTTTACACTCCACCTAGGCACAACCCCTCCAGGAAACAACCCCTTCTCTGTCCACCTGCTCCATGAGACCAGGGCATTCTGGTCACACCTCTATCATTTTACCTCTCTCTCTCTACTGTAATTACCTGACTACATGTCTCTTTTACCATTTGTCTGTAAGCTTGCTAGGGACAGAAAACATACCCTTCATACACTTTCTGTCTCCAGCCCCTAGAATTTTACCTGGCACATAATGAAACTCATTTTATTATTATTAACTAACATCACTTTAAATTTAGTCACTTATTTATCATGTACTAATTGCTTTCTTTATGCTTAACACTGTAAGTGCTAACAATCCAAAACAAAACACTCTGTATCTGCCCTCATGATGTTTTCAAGAAAGTATTTATTTATTAATTTGGTAACTTGGTAAAAATAAAAAGTTTTGGGGATATATGCTGGAAATGTGGAGGAAATGGTCAGGGTAGCTAATTTGAAAAATGCTACATAATACTCTTTATGTACTAGGCACTGTTGCAACTACTTTGCATATTTTCTTCTCAGTTCTTACTCTTGGCTCTTAGAAGTAAAATAACTTGCCTAATGTCATACAGCTGATAACATTTAAAACCAGATCTCTCACGTTTCAAAATGCAGCCCCTTCACGATCCAGAAACAGAAACAAAAACATATGTGTGGATCACAGTTTGCTGCAAAAGCCAATGAATGCAATAGTAGAGACATGCAGGTATCTAATGGGAATGTTTCATTTACATGCAAGACAATGTGCAGATTAATTAAATACCCATTAGTTATACTTGTTTTTAGCTTAACTCCTCATACTGGCTGTGGCAACACTAGTTTTTTCATGGCATCCAAAAACTCAATGTGGCTGTCATCTATGACATTGGTTAATAGAAAATATATAGCATTACCATGGAAATGCAGTTTGTTGGATAAAATCTTTGGGGGCCCATGGGGAGAAGTAGTAAGAGGAGTTCTTGGTAGTGAGAACATTTGTAACCATAAAAAAGGCAGTTGAAAGTTGTGGAAACACTTTGCACCTGGACTCCATTTCCCAGAGCAGGGGCCACAGCATGAGGACTGATGGGAGGACAAGGTACCAGGATGTGAAATGACTGGCTGATTTTAGGTAGCAAGTGATTCTTAGGTGCATGGGAACAAGTTTGGCACATTCCTTCTCCAGCCCCGAGTACAACCTGAACCCCCTACTCAATGCCTTTCTAGCACCAGGAGCAAGATTGTCTAGGAGCATTGCTGGTATTGATGCTGTCTTTATCAAAGTGTAAACATTCATTTCTTTTTTTTTCTTTATTTTTAATTGTACTTTACACACAAAATTATATGAGTTTCAGGTGTATGACAGAGATTCAACATTGATATACCTTATAAAATAATCACCATTAATAGGTATTGTAACTATCTGTCACTGTGAAGAGCTATGATGCTAATCTATTATTGACTATATTCCCTATGCTGTGCATTATATCCCAATGACTTATTTTATTTTATTTTTAGTGTGTTTTAATTAAAAGTATTGGGGTAACATTGGTTAATAAGATCATATAAGTTTCAAGTGTACATTTCTATGATACACCACACAAAGTCAAATCATTTTCATTCTTTACTACTCTCCACCCCCTTCTCTCTGGTAACCACCATAATGTTGTCTGTGCCTATGAGTTTCAGTTTTATATACAATATATGAGTGAAATTATATAGTTTGTAGCTTTTTCTGACTGACTTATTTCTCTCAGCATAATATTATCAAGGTCCACCCATGTTGCTGCAAATTACGGTATTTCATCTTTTCTTATGGCTGAGTAGTATTCCATTGCATATATGTACCACAATCCTTTATCAAAGGACACTTTGGTGTCTCCACATGTTGGTCACTGTGGATAATGTTGCAAACAATATAGGGTACATATATCAATGCAAATAAATGTTTTCAAGTTTTTTGGGTAGATACCCAGAAGAGGGATTGCTGGGTCATACGGTAACTCTGTCCTTAATTTTTTGAGGAACTACCATACTGTTTTCCATAGTGGCTATATCAGTCAACATTCTCACCAGCACTGAATGAGGGTTCCTTTTTCTCCACAACCTCCCCAACACTTGTTATTACTTGTAGTGTTGATAAGTAACATCCCAGTGACTTATTTTATATCAGAAAGTTTGTATTTCTTAATCTCCTTCCTTTTTTCTGCCTGTCCTCCGACCCTGAACATTTATTTTTATTTTAAAAAAATCCAGAAAGGCACTAAAAAAGGAACATTTATAGATTTTTGCCTGAAAAAAAGAAAGGCACTTAAAGTTTGTTTTTATCCTGTACTTTTTGAACTGCTATAAACCTAATCCATGACAGCTGTGTGTAATGGAGATGCGTGTGCCAATTGTAACAGGATTACATACACTGATTATTTGGTTGGAATAAGCAGTTCCAGCATGTTTAAAATTCTTTCAGGCCCATTCTCATAGGCACTGTACAAGTGAATAACAACATTTCATATTTGAAAAGGAAGACAAGGGCCATGCCAGCAGAAAAATCATACCTCATCTCTCTCTCTCTCTGGCACAGCACAGACAGAAGTAAGAAAGAACAAAGATAACTCCAGTGAAAAATTTAATTTATATCAATTTCACAACTTCAGCACAGGAACTTCTTCCACATGTTGAAAAGATAAATAAGACCAAGCAGAAGTGGTAGAGGAAAGACAAGGTGTACAAGAGAACATGACATAACATTTGAGAGAGCCTCACCAGACACAATGCTGTGTCACAAAGACAATAACCCTCTCTCCTCCTGGCTTTGATCTTGCTGAATAAAAAGTGACTTGCTGCCTGCATTAAAGTTCATCATAAATCTTTGAGATAAACCTCTTGCAACAAGATGCAGTCTATGCAGTGCCTGAGACCAAATGTTATGGAACTGCACCAGCCTTTTATTTTTTATAATGGTTAGCCTGAAAAGTTTAAGGGGTTAAATATTGTTCTGTTGGAACTTTAATTGTTGCTATAAAAATAAACAGTAAACATTGAATATGAAAGTTACCAAAAATGTATGCTTCTCTACCATCTATGTGATAAATGGTATAAATCCCAGGAAAATAACATGGTAGTATGTTACCACTGCTTTGCATTTGGTTTCCGTAGAGGACAGACATTTAGTGGTAACTTTACTAACAGTGAGCTGAGAAAGGAATAGAATATTTACATAGGAAGGAAAAAGCATAGAATAGCAAGCAAAATTTTCAGATCACCCTAAAACTCACCTTTTTTGCAAATTGTTTCTGCACACAGAACACTTCACAATGTGATTAAAATCAGACAGATTTATTTGAGTTGTGGTTTCTCCTCTCCCTTGTTCTTTTGTGCATAACAATGTACTTGCTCTGGTTTTAGGAAACCTAGAGAACAGATTAACTTTCTCCTGGATATCTTCTATCTGAGTCTAGGTCAGGCTGGAGGCCATAAGCTTCAGGAATAGCCTATGCTTATCTCACTCTGTCTCAGCTCTTTCTGATTTTGACTCTCTTTCACTCTCTACTCCATCCTCTGCCTCAGATCCTCTATCTGGACATGGAAATGAGTGAAATCCCAGCTCATTGCTTATATCATCTCAGAGGTATTGAAAGGTGTCTCTTCCTTCAAAGAAGGCTTTCCCATATACCAACTAATAAGTAATCAGTACAACACACTTTCTGGCATAAACAATACGTGTTCTTACTTACATAGGACCCCTGAGGCAGCTCATCTTTGGAATGACCCTATTTGGTGGGGGCAAATAATCAGCACTTTATGCATAAGACTGGACTGACAAATCTTATAGATGTCAGATTATTATTTGCAGCACCTGATTTTCCATCTGGGCAAAGTAGGTCCCATTGTGCAGTCAGTCTCTCATGCTGTGTAGCCCTTCAGCAGACACTTAAATATCTGCATTGTTCCAAGCTTAGGCAGTTAGGGTACAATAATAAAATGAAAATAGTCCCTGCCTTTTGGGGTGCATGGTTGAGATTCTTCAGTCTAGGAAAAAAACAGGAAAATCAAAGGCAAATTGTTCATACAGTTATACATCTGCATTTTTTTTGAATAGGAAATTTCAACAGACTTCCTCAACTTGATATAAAAAAATCTAGCTGAGAAAAAGACATCATGGACCAATTTGCTTTTCTTGCTCATAGTGCACAGTTCTGCTGCTTTAAACAGCTGTCTTTCTCAGCCCACAGGACATACTGAACTCAGGTGGGGAAATTTTCTACAAATGCACACAATTTAAATCTATTGGAAGAGGAATGGAATGTTCACAAAGTTTTATCCATTCTATTCTAATGTAGGACAAATATACATTTTGTACCTGGAAGGAAACTGATACTTCTACATATATACAAAACCTCTGGTACTCATGGGATTGATTACCAGTGAGTATAATATGTTGTGAAAAAAAATGACTCTTACAACCAATAATGACAAACAGAACAGGTTATGATATGAAACTGACTAGATATTGAACCAAGGCAGGCTTAAGAATGAGAAAGCTAATATATTTGTCTTACAGACTGATAAACTACTTTGGCATATTTTCTTACTGGAGGCTCAAACCAAACATTTGTGAAATCCCTAAAGGAAAAAAAGGAATGTTACCGTCATTACTGTATTTGAAAAAGGGCATAAGGGGCAAAAGTACTAGAACAATGTCTTCATGCTCATTCTGATCCTCCTAAGCAACTGAATTAAAATCAAACAAAGAATAATGAACTTTCTTCATGCTTAGAGATTTACAGCTTGATTTTTTTTAATTTTGTGGATTTTTCTTTTTACTAAAACCATTAATAGAAACAGCCACTTACTATCTCTCAAGGTATATGGTTCTACAGAACCCCTTCTTTTCTAGCTCTATAATTATCTCATTCAATGGTGTTTATACCTTAAAAAGGCTAATAGGTTGACAGTGATAGCAAAGATAGTATTCCATATAAATGTTGCAGAAGAGCTAGCTGCCACTTATGTGAAATTTGAAATTCAACATCCCCTTTAGGATTCAGTAGCTGAAAGCTGTCTCTGATTCCATTTATCTTAACCTTAAATGGATATGTGTTATTTTCAGAGGTCTGGACAACACCAGATAGTGATAAAACTGGTGGACTGGTGGGAGCAGGTAACAAAAAAGGACCACATCTATAATTAGACCCTTACTGAGAGCTATACCTAATTCTATTCTGATAACTTTTGAAGGTATATCTGGTTCCTTGTTGGATCCTCAGCACTACCACAGTGTGTTCAATAAATATTGTGGAATCTATGAATATACTGTTCTCCTAGAAATAAGGATGAATTATGATGACCACAAAAAATAGCAAAATACCAACTTGTTGTCAAAGTGAATAATAACAAAGTTTACATTACTTTAAGGCAAAGATCATGTATTATTTGAATTATTCAAAAAGGATAGCCTCATGTGTACTATCTTGTCTTCATTCTATTTTAATTGAGCATTCTAAAATTGGCATTTTTAATTGATATTAGTTATTTTTTTCGATTTCAAACAAGAGGATCACAAACCAGAGGGTGTATTAGACATGAAAAACTGAAAATGCTGAAATTATACCCATTAAAAATTGTTTTAATTTAGGAGATCCCATAGGTAGTTGGGCCAGATAGGGTGTCCTGGTTGACCTGAGATGACAACTGTGGGCTGGGTCCCTGCAAGGAAAGCCTAGACACCCTCACATGACTCAGGGATCTCCTCCAGTGCTCTCAGGGAAGATCTTCTTATAAAGCTCTAAATTAGACATCCAAAGATACAATATCATGGCATTCGGAGCTAGACTGTGGAAAAGCAAACAAAAAAGAAGAGATAAAAAAACAGATGGATGACCTGTTTTTGTAGGCATTTCTCAGGATCTGTGCATTTCTTTATAATAAATAGTTCATACTTCTTAAATATCTACAATAACTTTCTAGTCAAACCACTGGAAACCTAAGATGTGTTCTTGGAAATAATTATGAAATTTTAAAATGACCTTAGAAAATGTATATTAACAAATGTCATTAAGATATTAGTGGATGAGAAAGCACTCATGCAACTTGCTCATGCTATAAAAAATACATACTTAACTTTTCAGATAATTTTCTAGAAGATATTTAAAAAGTATTAATAAGTAATTCCTCATTTATTAAAGTTTTTTGTTTCCCAGTCACTTTCTTACACAGTAGGATACCTCAAATAAAATGATACTACTTATTGATGTATAATTCTATACATAATGAAATTACATAATGGAATTAGTCAATATAGATATAAAGTAAGAATAAAAAAACTCGACACATTAATTCTACAGGATACTAACTCTAAATAGGACACTTAATTTGATGTGGTTACATCATTGGCTGATTTCAAACAAAGTCTACTTCACTTTTCTGAAGGTCTTTGTGGACATTTTTTGGTACATCTTCAACTGATGCTTAGTACAGTGGAGATCCCAGGCAGTTGGAAAGAACATTATTATTGATAGAAGTTAGGAAAGCTTAAAATTCATATGGCAATTTGAAATTGTCAACCTGTAAACCATGTGAACAGCATTGTGCACACAGGAATGCCTTGGGTGGACAGGGCTATGCCTGAGAGCCAGGAATTCAGAGACCCAGCTGGGAGGTCACATGAAGTGAGGCCTGGGCAGCCACTTTGACCATGTATAATCTTAGTTGACAAAGCCTGTCTACAGAGAGAAGAATGATGTAGCCACGAACAACAACAAAAGAGACACTAAAGCCCACGAGGCTCCACTCAAAATGGCAATGTTACTTCTAATGAGTTACTCCTGAATTTCAGGTCTAGTTTTTCATGAATATTGGTTATATTCATGTTCCTGAATTGAGTGACATAACCCTTTCATTGGCTTGAGTGGGTTTCATTTTGTTATAACTAATTAGTTGCTCACCAGAATATGAACTTCATGAAAGCAAGGACATGGCCTGTTTTGATCATGACTTAAAAACCATACTTAACAATCACCAAGATGGTTGAATGCTTTGCTTAAGTAGAGAGAAATACTCCAGAAGAATCCAGGAAGTAAAGATGGTGAGGAAAAAAGTGGAGCAAGGCATTGAATACTGGATAGGACTTAAACTAGAAGAGAAGTGGAAGAAGTTTTAGGCAGATCAGAGCACCAGCAAAGTGGTACTCTTATGAAATACAATTTCATAATTGTATTTAATCAACATTTAGTGTGTCCCTATGCTCCAGGAATTGTGCTAAGTGATTTCACAGACATAATTAATGGAATAGGTTATCTCTAAATGCCTCAACCAGTCCTCAAAAATACAGTCACCCTTTCTTTATGTCTCCATTGAGACATGATAGTGAAGTGGAAAGGAGTGACTTACAAATCAGTCTGAGATCATATTTCTCTAGACCACCTACTCTGAGACTCCAGCCTGCCTACCTTGGTGATTGTAGTGCTTTATATAAATTTCAAATTGATAGGGATGGAAGACAATCTCAGAAAAGCAGAGGAAAAGGAAATAACAAGTTTAACTTATGTGAAGGAATATTAAGTTTGAAAATATGCTGATATATATCTACTTGTATAAACATGTTTAAATTATTCACATGCAAGTTTCTCTATAAAACATGCAAAAAGCAAGGATAAATGAGGCAGAGTGACTATATGAGTACTTCAAGAAGTAGAAAAGTTCTCTATAAACACAAGGCACTATTACAGTTATGTATTATTTTGATATACCATAAAACATTCATCATTGAATGAAGAACATGGGGGGAAAGGCTATGTGTAATGCAATTTGATTTTCAAACTTGGATGACACATCTACTAACTCTAAGCTCTCATGCTAGTAGAAGCAATCACATATAAGTATAAATGTAAAATAAAATAAATTAGAATTACAGAACAGAGGATAAATGCTCTTTGGGGGATAAATCATATATTTAGGGAGAAGATATAGCATTGTGTGCCTATGAAAGGGAAGATAAAAAGTATTGAAAACTTAAAGATTAAAAATATTGGGCTTCATGTGAAAGATGACACATGTTCTAGGAGGAGGCTTTCAGGATCTCTCCGTTGCATCTTTAGTTGGGGTAAATAAGAATAAATAGAATAATGTAAGTATTCCCATTCTTGTTACTCAAAGAGTAGCCCAGTAGAACTGTGTGATTCATAATAGAATAAGTAAAGCACTGTGCTTATAATTGTGAATGCAGGAGAAGAAATGAGATCTTTACTCAGGAAGACAATGCAAAGAGGATGGAAGCATAAAGGTGACAGAAGATCTCAGCACCATCTCCCTGAGTGTTTAGTAACATTTCTATGTTAAGAGAATATGGAAGTTAGAATAAGAGGACCTATGTTTCCATCTGATGATATCCCTTTTGACTGTATGGGCTCAAAAAGCCATTTCCTTTCTCTGGTAAAATGATGATAGTAATGGCTCTTGCTCTATGCAAGAAATTGTGAAAATCAAAAGAGCTAATGTTTGTAAAACTACTTTCAAGATTGGTGTTATATAAAATCCATCATTAAAAACATTTATTTGAGGAGTCCTAGGGCAAGGTTGGGGCTGGACAGTTTGGCACATAGTGTAGTTTAAGTGACAGAAAAGGGGTCGCCTTCCCATATAATTCTAGGACAGTGTCTACCTCATAGCCCCTTACTCAAACCTCTATTGCTTCTTTACTATTTGGAGGCACATTTTCACTTTCAGAAATTCCCTTACTATTCATATTAACCCAATTTCTTCTCTTTGACTTAAACTTATTTGGGGAGAAGAATGACGAGGAAGAAAAGAGAGCAATAATTGGGATGATTTCCCATTGCTCTGGTCTCCCAAGAATGCCCCTGTCTTTCCCTCATATTCCTGAGGATTTTATGTGACTCTTCTCCAGACAAGATGTCTTCTCTCTCTCTCTGCAGGTCTGCACTCAGCTCACCACTAGGGATCTCCTTGTAGAAATCCAGAACCCAGTGAATACAAAGGAATCTCAGTGATGCCCTGGGAGGTGGACTATGGCAACTCTAGTCATTTACATGTTACAAATGAGGAAGTTTGGGAAATAAAAAGTTGAGTGATTGATTCAAAACACCACTCTGAGTCATTGATGAAGCTGTAAATGGAATCCAAATCTTCTCAATCTGGACTCAAAATTCAGTGAAGTCTTTTTTCTTGAAACCTCCCAGAATTCTCAATGCTCTCAATGGTCTTTGGAGGCATTTGCTTTATACATCTCAGATTGAGAAACAAAGGAAAACTTACATGCCCACTATTAATTGTATCCTTGTTGGGTAGAAGAAACCCTTTCAAGGTATTAGAATGAAGAACTCTTCTGTTTCATAAGCCACAAAGTCCAAAGCTAATCAGTCTACTTGATTTCTCAGCAGGATATTCTTTCATTTTTTTTCTCCAAATTATGTGTTCTGGCTGCTGACATGCTGGGAAAACCATACCCATGTTCTTTTGTGAAAAACTCTTTTCCTATTTCTCCCTAATTTCTGTGTTGCCTTAATGACCTGCCTCAGGTTGTGTCCATTGCTACTCAGGCATCAAGCAACAGGAGATTCTCATTCATACCAACCCTGCTGAGTCTTCACTCATTTCTTCACTGCAGCAGTATATGCTGGATACTTTTAGTGTACTATGCTAGAGTTCTATGGACACCACTATGCACAAAGTAATCATAATTCTCAAATAAAAATATAAAATAAAGAAGGTGTCAGAGGGGGAAAGGGAATAAGTTTTGAAATGTGTGGTGTGTATCTCTGAGTGTAATGTCTGTGTAAGCTCACATGTGAACTATTTTAGATAGGGTGGTCAGGAATGATGAGGGTGACTGGACACCAGAAAAATTGAAGGAGTAAGCCACATGAATAGTAGAATCAGAGTGTTTCAGGTGAGAGAGTAGCAAAAGTCAGACTCCTGCATTGAAAGTATGCTGGTGCCAGTAGAGAACAGGTGGACAGTGAGGCTGAGGAATAACAAGGGGGATCACAGTAATGGGAATGTCTATATGTTCAACCAACTGAACCATGCAGGTCAGAGTTCATATGCTTATTTGCTGTATACATTTCTTCTTCAGTGAGATGTCTGTTAAAGTCTTTGGCTCAATTTTAGTTGAATTGCTTTTTTATTTTTTATTTTTGAGTTTTCAGAGTTCTTTGTATGTTTTGAGTTTTGTTTTTACGCTTTTAAAAATAATCTTCATGATCCTCTCTACTGGGGGTATTAATAAGTATGGTCTTTCTGGCTGACTCATGAAAATAACTGGAAGAATAGATAGAATCTCTTTAGTTCAGCTCAAAGTTGTGTGCACAGAGACTATGTGCCAGACCCTGTAGCACATGTTAGAGACAGGATCATAACCCCAACTTAAGGTTCTTATAGCTTAAAGGGGAGGCACAAACATATGCAAACTCATTGAAATGTAAGTGCAATGACCGAGATGAAGCAAGATCTATTGGCTCACAGAATTAGTGTGCATAGTTATCCTGGTGGTGCCAGAAATGGGGAGAGGCCATTAGGTCAAGTGTGAATAGGAAGTAGTTTGGGGAAACAGTTTGCATGGGTTACTGCTTTGGGGAGTTTATCTGAAGTGCGAACTACTGTGCAATCTCTTTGAAGGAGGCCACTTTTGAAAGGTACAGGACGGAATGGGAACATGGGTAGAAAAGTTGTAGTAGGGATATTGGGAAAATTATAATATGCTAGGAGGGGTCATGGCTAGATATACAAATTTAGTAATTTTCCAAATTGTTGAAGAGATGGGGATGGATGGGTTTCTACAAGAGGACACCCAGCACAAGAAGAGTTCAGGGCAGAATTTTAGAAGAACTATCCACATGTAGAGGCCAAAGATGGAAGAAGAGAACAATGAATAACATGGAAACGTGCAGGAGCAGAGAGCACAGACTTCAACGACAGCACAGGAAGCAAAATGCACAAAGACACGCCCTGATGCTCAGGGGCTGGCAGCCAGAGTAAAGATGCTGCTTGGTTTTCAAGGAGCAAGAGGCATTTCTAAATTGCTCTGGGCTGCAGGCAGTATGTCTTTTGCATATAAAAATATCACATGATAGAGCATAGAGTTTATTGATATTGATCTGTTGCCTTTCTTTTCTATCTAAACACAGTGTGAGCTATCTCCCATGACCGAACAAGATACTTTGTGTATAAAATGATGTGAATTCATAGCATCTCTACCTGACATGAAGCAAAAGCTAATAGGCTTTTCAAGCTTCCATATCCTAAGACTCTATTGATATTTCAACTGTAACTGTAAAAATAACTTCTATAATTGTGAAGAACAAAGAACATTAAAATGGAGCCCAAATTATATTTTTCATATGGGTTAATATAAAAATAAAACATGACATATAACCATTGAAACTGAAAGAAAATGCATTCACTCAAATGCATAAATAAATAGTAGAGTAGAAGAGAAATGTATAGATTTGAAGTCAAACAGATTTAGGATTGAGTTAAAACTCCTCCATTGACTTACTATCTATATGAACCTAGATAAATTATTCAAGTTCTTTGATCCTCATTTATTCATCCTTAAAATGGAATCAGGAAAGCTTTGTTGCCAACATAATATTGGACAATATTTAAGGTTTCAATTTATGTTTTTGTTTGTCCTTGTATATCACAGACTGCTGACTGAGCTCTAGCACTAATTCTCTCCTTCTTCTTCTAATAAGGATATTTAGAAGAGCCAGATATTTAGCTGAGCTCATGGCAGTCAGCTCCTGATCATGTCTTCCTTGTCTTGCATCTAGGTCTGCCCATATTTAGTTCAGGGCAAACTGAGTGAGCAGAAGTGGTATGTGTAACTCCAGGTCATCACCTGAGCCATGCTTGCTGCAAATTCTGCTTTCTGATCCCTGCTGGCTGGAAGATGATACAGCTAAGCCAGCAGCTTTGGAATCAGAGATGGAAGCCACATCTTGAGGATAGTTCCACTGACCTCCTGATGCACAACTGTACCTCTGGCTGGATGACCTACTTATTTTGAGATGTTTTATGAGAGAGTGAGTGAGTGAGTGAGTGAGTGATAGAGAGAGAGACAGAGAGAGAGAGTAGAAATAAACTTTATTTAAGCTACTGTGTTTTATGGTTGCTTTCCTACTGGTTAATTCTCATGTACATCTTTGCTCCCCCCCAAATCATGCTACTTCCTTGTATCACTGCCTCAGAGGAATTATATGATGAAAAATTTTTCCTTTGTTTTCCAAAGGCTTAATTCCTTAAAACTTGAAAAATTTTTGGAGGAAGAAAAATAACAGAAAGGAATTCTTTGGTAGAAAAAAAGGTATCCTAAAAAAGCAACAAGTTAATGAGGTTCTTGAACTTTTCTTCCCACTCTCAGCTAAGACTGAAAACTATTGCTCCTGGGCTGGAAGGAGGAAAAGAAGGAGAGTTCCAGCAGCCAAGATCATGCCATTAGGGCCTGGTTTTCTTGTAGCCCTTGGGGCAGGAAATGAGATCCTATAGTAGAAATGACAGACAGAACCCATCCCACCTAAAGAAAATTCAATGTACAGAGTGTGCCCATGAGCAGTGTAGTTTGCTGGATTTGTAAGAACACTTCAGATCATGAAAAGGGAAGTTTTAGCAGACTCTCATGTCAAACAATTACCCAGGGCCAGAGACCCACATTACCCTGCTCTAGGGCTTAAGTGATACTCAAGAGCTTGAACTGAACATCACCTTGGGGGTGGAAGAGGAGGGGGCACAGAGAATGACAGGTTAATTTTCCATCAGCCCAGAAGCATGAGGATGTCAGTGCTATAAATCAGGTAGATTTCTGGAAAAGAAAGTGATTCTTTCTCTTATGTTTGAGTTTTTGGGCTAAGATTTTTATATACTACATCTATATAAAATAAATAAACAAATAAAACATGCATCCCACAGTGTTCATTCCCTTTGCCCCTCACATAAATCACAGAGGCAACTCTATGCCAAATCCTCTGCTAATGACCAAGCTAAATTGGTTGAGACACATGCTCTTGTCCTCCATTGAAATAACTCTTCTCAGTGAAGGACAGCAAAATGGGTGCAAAGTTTTCTATAAAGTGCTGTGGACTTAGAGAAGGAAAAAAGCTACCTCTGCCTTGGAGAGCTGAAGAAGACTTCAAATCAGAGTGATATTGACTTAGACCTTGAAGCAGACAAATGCAGCTAGAGGGGACAAAAAGAGAGAATGCATTCTCATCCTGGGTATACACTTTTCAACCATAAGTAGGTGATAGGTTGTCATGAAGATGGTTTTGAAGACTATCATCATTAAAGAAGCAGTGAAAACAAAGGAACTGAAAACAGCTTTGGGAAGAGAGAGAGAAGGGTAGACAGGTGCCTGCAGGGTGGATTGGTTTCCCAACAACCCTTACTCTCCTCTGTGAAAACCTGACCTTTCTTATGCTTTAAAGAAGTAGAAAATTTCCATCTAGGAAGTAGAGAAGGACTGATGCAACCAACAAGATAGGGAAAGAGCCTGGTGTTCTGGGAATGGTGAGAAGTTGTGGAGGAGCTGGGGCCAGAGATGAGGAAGGATGGAGAGATAGGTTGGGGGCAGTTGTACATCATGGGTCCATCCAGGGTAAACCATGGGTATTGCAGATTCTAGCCAATTCCTTCTGGTCATCCTCAGCATGAGGACACAGTTTGTGAGTCAGGGAGTTAGGACTGACAGGGAGTCCATCCACCCAAACCCAGCTCCTTGTGCCAGCCACTTGGTTACCTTTCCTCTGTAGGAGCAGACTCAGGTGATTCCCTTCCCATCTGCATTTAGACCAATTCCCAAACTCATCTGGATTGCACTGGAGTTGTGTTCAATAACTTATCACAAGAGTTAGTATAAAGTGTTCCTTTGTGTGGCCTGGGAGTCACAAGGACAGAAATCACTGGAAATCCAGGCCAGGGGTGGCCTGCAGTTCCATAGGGCTCTACTTCATTGACATTTCCTATGCAAAGGGAAGGAGAAGGGGAAAAACAGCAAAGCATCAAGTTCCCACTTTCTGTTTAGCTTGTACCCCTCCCCTTTCATTTCTGCCTACACCTGGGCAGATATAAACACATGTGCACGTCCCTGCACATGCCAGACTCATGCTGTCCTGGAAAGGCCACCCAAAGCTTATAGACAGGGAGCACTTTTTTAAGTGTAAACCAGGTGCGATGCCTACACTGGCTAAACAGGCCTGGAGGGAGAGTAGCCTTGGGGTTTGAAACAGCCAGACCACAATTTTATGCCAGGAGACCTGAGCTGGCTCACCACAGAGCCAAACTCTATATGAAAAATCATAGCCTGAAACTCAGTCAGAGACAATTTAATTAAAGTGGGTTGTTTATCTAGGCTCAATTTGTAACTTGGCAACCAGAAGCAATGTGCTTTTTTTGACGGATTCTTTGTCTTCTGCCACCCAGGATCAGGCTGTGGATTGGTTTGGCTCTCTTTTCCCTTTCTATTGCTGTGGCAGCATTTTGTGCTTTCAGATTCTTAAAAAAAAAAAAAAAAAAAAGACCATGGACAGTATGTAGGTAAAGGAGAAGGGAGATAGGGAAGTAGGAGATAGTTGGTGTTGTGGGGAAAGTGATATACTTATAATGTACCTACAAATGACTCGATGACAAATAAAAATGAACATTTATTAAGTGTGATTTTTTTACTTATTACTATAATTAAGAGATAAATTATATATATTCTGCTTACTACCTACAAATACTGTCCTAAGCACTCTATTTCCTTTACCTGATACATCATAACCTATTCTCAGGATCCACACTTTGCCATTGAGGCAACTATAGTGGATTAAATAGTGACCTCCCAAAATCCATGCCCATCAGAAACTTCAGAATGTAAACTTATTTGGTTATAGGGTCTTTGAAGATATGATTAAAGGATTGAGATGAGAGTATGCTGGATTAGGGTGGCTCCTCAATCCAATAACTGGTAACATTATAAGGAGTAGACTCACAGAGATATGAAGGAGAGGCCACATGAAGATAGAGGCAGAGATTAGAGTTATACATCTATAGGCCAAGGAGTACCAAGGATTGCCTGCTACCACTAGAAACCAGGAAAGAAGCATGAAACAGATTCTCCCTCCCAGTCTCCCGAAGGAACCATACCAACCTGACAATACCTTAAGTTCAGACTTCTGGCTGCCTGAACAGAAAATAAAATTCTATTATTTTAAGCCACCCAGTTACGGCAGCCACATGAAATTAATACAGCTACCAAACCCTTCCTTGCCCAAGGACACACAAGTGGTAAGTACAGAGCCTGTGCTCCCAATTACTCTGCTGTGCTTCCCCCATAGCCAAAGAGGTCCGTGCGTCCTGAGAGGTTCCCCAGCCACCATACCTGGCTTTCCCTGTGCCTTTAATGCACATGATTATTGCATTCTTGGTGCTAAACCATTCAATATCCCCATTTGCTACAATATTCCTATGTTTGCTTCACTAGCTGCCAGATTACAATGCCTGTTAAAATAAATATGCTTCAATTACCTTAAAATCACTCAACATTGCCAGTGTTCCTATGGATATAAAACTACTGGAGTGATACAAATTTTAACAAGTTTGAATTTGGAAGTAATAAGGTTTTGTGATATGTGTAATGTGGACTGATTTCAGTAGAAGGCATTAAAAAATGTCTGGTTCAGACTGAAAACATGGAAGTGCAGAGGCAGTCTTAAGACTCAGCCCACAATGCTATTTAATTTGGAGTGACCTAAAAATCTGTGCCTCTCATTTTTACCATTTTAGTTCAAAATGTATGTTTGTTTTCAATAAAACAAGTATTTAAAGGTAGTTAGAAATGTGCTAGGATGGAAAACAAAGTTTTTTAAAATCTGACTCTGTACTTTGCATTGCTTTAAATGCAATAAGAAGAGTTGTGTGTGTGTGTGTGTGTGTGTGCATGTGTGTTTTAGAAGAATATTCAAATCTACAGGTTGGCTGCAAGTTTGACAGATTTTCAGGTCTGAGGAGCTCCAGGCTATTAAAATTATACCAGTGTGAAACCAAAAGCTGCATCTCTGTGGGTAATGAGGCTTCTCCATTCCTGGCCCATGGGGATCACATTTTGTGAATATCTTTCTTGACCACAATTTCATAAATCTTGTGCAATATTAATTTGGACTTCAGGGGAATCCACAATGGCATAGACTGTGGTACTCACCCATCGACTCCTTCTAGCTCTAACATACAGTTTCTGGGTTTCCCATTTAGGACCATTTTTCTTTTCAATTTTTTTCTTTCATCTATAAATTTACAAATATAATAATCACAACTCTGAAATACTGTCTTCTGCTCCTACATCTTTTCATAGTTTATTCAGAGTGTTTGCAGTAGGTATACTCTTGTTGTATTTTCTTAACCCAATATTGAAGGACAGTGTGTCAGTGGGGTTAAGGAGGCAAGGGGCTAAAGCAAATGTGGAAAAAATGCAAATTCACAATTTTGCAGCTTTGTCTTAAAGTCATAGTTTAGGCATTTGCACAGTATGTAGGTAAAGGGGACATTTTCCACCACAAATAAGCTCCATGACTGGGAAATCAGGTCTATGTTGCTGTGGCAATTGTCATGGCTCTTGGCCATGTAATTAGATGTGCTCTGCAGGTGTGGCATGTCCACACCTCAAAGAACCCACTTCCTTCCAGAGCCTGTGGAGGGAGTATAGGCATGAGGGCATACTTACTGAGCCACCTGAAAGTGTGCCGGCCATAGCCTGGCCTGTAACTCTGGATGATGGAAAAAAAAGCTGGGCTGGATCAGATTCTCCCATGGGAAATTGGGAATGGGATAAGAGATTAAGTCAGTGGCAGGACAGAAACCAGCAGACATAAAGGAATGTAGAAGAATTTCATTCATAGAAGAATACTGGAGTAAAATTCCATGAACTGAGATCAATGAACATGCTCTACTTCCTGCCCATTTGGAGGCCAACTCTGTGAGACATCTCTGTCTCCTTAAAATGAATTTCCCTTTCCAACTGAGTGACTTTAATTAATTCCAGTCAACTGCCTAGATTAAAACACAGAGTGAAAAGTGACCAACAGACAGCTTTTCCCACACCAGTTGGCCCAGCCCACCATGTACCTACTTCCACTCCCACAGAGGCACTGTTCCTCCTTCCTGTCCTTGCCCACCCCAGAGTTGGCAGAAAAGACATAGGTGGACATAGCCTGAAAAGGGTGAAGGCATTGAAAGGGCTGTGAGGAACAAAGGATCACACAGAACCAGAACACAAAGAGCAGGAGAGATCAAGATACACAAAGCAGAGAGAAGCCCATGAAGGTGTACCTGCTGTGGATGGCTCATCGGCACACACTGGTTGATTCCTGTGATGGCTCATTTTATGTGTCAACTTGAGTGTGCCAACAGGTGCCCAGATTAAACCTGATTTCTGAGTGTCTGTGATGGTGCTTCAGATGAGATTAGCATTTGAATCAGTGGACTCAGAGAAGTGGTTTTCTCTTCCCAGTGTGAGTGGGAATCATCCAACCCGTTTAGAGCCCAAATAGAAGAAACCGGCAAAAAAAAGTGGAAAGTTGCTGCTTTTTGCTTCCTGCTTACATACTTGAACTGGTCATTGGTATTCACCTTCTCTTGGCCTGAGATTTACACCACTGGTTATGCTAGACTTAAGGGAAGTCTTTAGACAGGGGCTGGAACTTATACCACCAGCATTCTGGGGTCTCCAGCTTGCAGACAGCAGATCATGAGGCTTGTCAAATTCCATGATTACATGAGGTAATTTGTCATAATAAATCTCTTCCCATATATATCTTACTAGTTCTGTTTCTCTGAAGAGCCCTAACTAATACAATCCCTTATCTTCTCATTGGAAATGCCCACAAATGAGATGGGAGACATAGAAGATGAAATAATGCTCCATCCTGAAAATTTGATATAACATTATGATTATTTTTTAATTAGCTCATGAGTAATTTTTAAATATGGATTTTACATTTAACAAACCCTATGATGAGAAAATCAGGGCTTCTACATGATTCCGTGTGTGTTCATAAAGATAAAAAACTTGCTCATTCATCTGATATTTCCATACAAGTCCAATGAACACCAAACTTATAAAGCACTGACCACAATTTTCATTTTTCTTCTTTTTGTTAACCAGGGGTAAAGTAATAAAGTGATTGTGGAGTATGATTCATCTTTACATGCTTTGCAAACCATTGGCAGGATACTGGGAGAAGCACAATTGCAAGGCAGTGAACATACAGCATGCTCTATGTTGCAAACCATGGCTGGCAGCTGGGTGCTAATGGGCTCTTCCCAGCGCTGTACCCAGCTAATGGCCTCTTCCTGGCACTCAGTCAAGCATCGCTGATGACCAGCAAGTAGTCTGCCCACACCAAAATTGAGAATTCCACTTTTATATTTGAATAGAGCTATCCAGGGGTCCCTCCATTTGGCCACAAGAGACAGACAACTTGGATGTACAACATAATAGGCAATGAGTTTTGAGAGGCAGGATGTGATCTGTGGTGAGTAATAACAAGATGAGAAGGGATTCGATCTCGTACCCACAGTGACTTGTCAGGAAGATATAAAACTGGAAAGGACAATATATCTTTGTTTTATGAGCCCATCCATCACATCAGTCTGCTACTGATGTCAATATCAAAGAAGCATATCTGAAACCTCCAGTTAGACTAAATGGATATGAGATAATAATTGGCCCCAGGGTTGGAAATCTGCATATGAATATATTGAAGTTAAGTATCTCTAGCTCTCTCAGTTCCCTGTTCCTCACTACACTGACTGGTGGGGAATTTTTCACATTCCTTCAGTCAGAGTAGAATGTATAGGGTTGATAAGCACTTGGCTCTGCAGGTAGAATTCCCACTGTAGACCCCATGTCATGTCCTTCTGTATTCTTTTCACTTGGCTTTTCCCAGATGGCACTAGAAGTCTATAAAACAGGCTCAGGAGATCACACCCATCTGTCAAGGTTAGGGATCACAAGCCTCACAATTCCTTTGCCAAAAAGTACAAATTGCTATGATTGATTAATCACCCTCAGTGTGAGCTCTGCAGTGGTCAGAAAGGGAAGGATGGAGGTGAGGGGTAGAGGTAAACAAAGCAAAACCAAAGTGACTAAAAACAACAGTGTAAATTAAATCTGTGCTTCCTTCAAAGTTCAATGAAATGGGAGAGGGAAGATCGTTTCTTATGACAAGCAGTGATACCTTTTTTCCCATCACACAAAACAGTGTGTATGAAATGAGCATTTTCATCATCATGTCCCACTTTACTCATGGTGTTCTTCTTTTCCTAATTTACAGATAAGTTAACCAGGTGTGAATAAAGAATGGTTTCAATTTAATACTCTGATTTTTTCCTCATCCTGTGATGTGAAAATTCTTGCCTGTAACCCTCAATATTTTAATTTGAGTTTATGTACCAGAAAACCAGATTTCAGTGCTATATTATCATCTTCGATTAGGTAAACCAATCAATCAACAATACAATCTTTAGAATTGGAAGAAACCTCATCATCATGAATTTCAAAGTCTTCATTTTATTTTATTTTATTTCATTTTTATTTATTGATTTTAGAGAGAAAGAGGAAGAGAGAATGAAAGAGAGAAGGATCGATTGATTTGTTGGTGTACCTGTTTATGCATTCATTGGTTGATTCCTCTTTGTGTCCTGACCGGGGATAGAACTCACAAACTTGGCTATCTGGACAATGCTTTATCTAAGTGAGCTGCCCCACCAGGGCTCAAAGTCTTCATTTTAAGGAAGAGGAAACTGAGGACTAAAGAGGTCCAACAACATGTCATCTGCCTATTTTTTTAACTTTTAAAAAAATTTTATGAAATTTATTGGGGTGACATTGGCTTTGTCACCCTAAATTATATAGATTTCAGGTGTACAATTCTACAATACATCACCTATATATTGTATTAGGTGTTTGCCACCCCAAATCAAGTTTCCTTCCATCTCCATCCATCCATCTGGCTCTTAAGTAAAATCATTCATGTCAGACATGATCAGATTGGGCTGTGTCAGGAGGAGAGACTAAGAAGGGACTGAAGGCACTTCTTGAGGCTCCACAGGCCTAGACAGTATGTGCTGTGGCAGAGACATCATTGTCAGTCCAAGGAACAAGGAGATAAAGCTGACCCACAGTTTGAACTTTTCATAAAAGCATTGTTTCCTATTAAAAGGTTGTCTTCTGTTCTGAGTTTGTCATTGCTACTATTTAGATTAAAATATCTTTCCCCAAACAGAATAATGGCTACCATAGTTGGTAATTTAAAAAAATGTCTTTCTAGGGGAAAAAAATAAGTGATTTCCCTCCCTAATTTTTTTCTAGCATTGATTTTTTTTCTAATTGTTCTATTTATTACTCTATCATATCTAAAATTCTGGGAAACCACTGCCTTAATCCATAGCAACTCACTGGAAATTTCTAAATCAGAGAGTAGCATGAACAGAGAAGTAATTTGGGAAAATTAATTGTTCTTCAGTGGATAGTATCAACTTCAGTGAGAAAGAAAATGGAGTCAGGAAGCCTGACTAGAAAACAATTGTATCACAGTCAGCTTAGAGTAAGAGGAATGAACTAGTGGAAGTGTTGGAGGATGGGGGATAGGGCAGCCAAGGCTGAAACAGAGAACAGGAAAGCAGAAGCAAGACAATAAGATTTTTAGGAGATTTTAAGCTCAGGTACTCAAAGGGAAATAATTTACATAGGGACCAGAAATATCTGGAAAAGTTAGAGGAAAAAAACCTGATTAATTTGGCAATAGCTATATTTGGTTTGAGGGTATAGTAAATGCATAACAGAGAATATCCAACTAGGGAATTTGGCAAAGCAGGACTAAGATTCTGTAGGAAAGCCAAGGGAATCAAATGGGAAACCCACAAAAATGTAGTAGCCACAAGAATGGAGAAAACAGAGACACACACAGAACTAAGGGCTGGAGAGGGTAATTCATGCTTTATAGAGAGAAGGATCAGCAGACAGTGATGGAGACAGAAGATGAGCCCAACAGAGAGAAGAAACCCAGGAGGAAAGAAGAGTTTTAATAGGAAGGAAAGAGTGTTCAATTCCTTTATTCCTTGCTTTCTCCCTCTACCCTCCTTTTATTCCTCCTTCTTTCCATCCTTTTCTTCATCTATCAATTCCTTTATCCATCTAACTATTGAGCATTTGCTATAATCCAGACTCAGAATTTAGCCCTGGAGAAGTCAAATATTGTAGTCTAGGTTTGGAGAAGGAAACTATCAGGTTTTAGTGAAGGGTAGAGTGCAAGGTGAAGAATGTACCTTACCTCTACCAGGTCAGGGTTCCCCAGCTTCTTCTGTCTCTTATCATGCTCTTTTTCTTTATACCCTGATCCTGCCCAGAAGCATTAGTCAGAGTGCTGAGTCAAAATGAACAAAATGTGGACTGTGAATGCTGTCAACCCCTCCAGAGTGAAGGGCAGGCTTCCATTGCTGCAAACATTATAGGCAGAGTAAATTTAAGCAAAGACCATGAAGAACCTTATCCTGGGCAGGTCTGCTTGCTTTGGGAACCAGCATGTCTGACAGCGTGTTTCCAGTGGGGAAAGCAGCTGCTGCTCTGCTCCTTTGCAAAGACCTTATTCAGTTCTTTAGAAAAAAAATGCTTTAATGGCAATATATAGAAATTTCTGACTGAAGTGAAGTGATCCTTCTTCCACTAAACAGTAACCAAATGGAAGACAGCCCTCATGATTAGGTTTCTTTAGAGACAACACTTACTTTTAATAAATTCTTGGATTCAGAATCACAGTTTGGAGAAAGAAATAAAAATCTGTATACACACACACATATACACATGTGTGCATATAACATGCATAAGTACATTTCAACAAACATTCAATGAAACAAAATGAAAACAAAATACAACATGGAAAGCTATGAAGAATACAGACATGATGCTACTATATAAAAACCACCAGGAGGAGGTCTACATTCAGTTTAATTTAATCTCCTCATTTTGTAGATGAGGGTGAAGGTTTTATTGAATTCTTTAAGTTGTTACATGTTTTAAGCAAGTTCTTTAATTAAATTGTAAACAATAACATTATATTGATTTTTTTCCTTTTGGGGAATTTAACTATTGAATTTAATTATTACATTTAAATTTCACACATGGGCCCAAGGCTTCTGAGAAATGAGAGCACTGTTAATAAGTCAAATAAATGATACATAATAAATAAAAGGTATTTGGAAATGACTTTTTGTTCAAAGTTGACTTTCTTTAAAAGTTACCATTTCCTATAGGTTCACTGTCTTTAATTGAAAAGTAGTTATTTTTTATGACACAGTATCTGTAGAAAATTGAATTGAATGGCTCTGTTGTAAAATTTGCTGTACTCAAAGATATGTATGCCTCTGTCTCCTTCCTGTCTTTCACTCCCTCAATTCCTACATGAGGGGCATTCTAAAAAAAGTAACAGTATTAGGTGCTATAAATGAATGTAAAAACTGCACATAGATATACAGTGGGGATGGAGGGGAAGATAGTGCTGGGAGCTTTTTAGGAAGTAGTACATAATGGATGATTTACTGGACATCAGGAGTTATAAGGATGAGGAAGGAACCCAGGAAGAATCTTTAAGAAATTAATTGGGAAGATGTATATTTTACCCAATAGAATGTGTCTCATTCCAACACTGCTGCCATTCCTTCATGAGTAGACAATCATCTCACAGGTCACAAGCTATTTGAAAGCCCTTCTTTATCATACTCTTAATTTCACATTTAACAAAATTTCTCCTTCAATGCTCAGCCTCCCTACTGGGTGTGCACTTCCTCTCTTCAATAAATTAATGCAAAAGTCCTGTATATTTGAGAAAAGTTTTATATTCCAGTTTTAATTTTGAAATGTCTTGTCACATTTCTTGCTTTTTCTGTCTCATTTTATTTGTATATAAAAATGATATTAACTTCCCCTCATCAGGGTATGTTGAGGTTCTGGGTTATATTTTGAAGGACTTTTTAAAATGCTACTTCATTGATGGTGTTGGCCCAAGCATCCATGCAGATGGATCACAATCCCTGGTAAATGCGGAGTGTGGCCTTGGCAGAAGGCAGAGTGATCTGGTTCATAGAGAGACCTGAGTCCTAAGACTTTGGCCATTTTACTCTTAGCAACTCTAGTCACTAAATGGACCCCTTACTGCTTCATCTTATACAAAAGAAAACAGCCTGACTTTAAAAAAGCAAATAAACTAAAACCTTTGAGACATTATAACAATAATTTGACGTGGAGTATCTAGCCTTATTTTCTGGTTGGTGCCTGTTTCTTATATTCTCTAGAAAACAATGTCAATTGTCAGTACCATACAGTGCAATATTGTTTATTCAAAATGACCAGGCACTGGCTGGAATGACTTTGATATACATATGTTGATGTGGGCATTTGCTAAGAATGGGATGATTTCATGCCCAAATCAGCCTTTGGCTCTAGAGTCTAGCAGCTAGCATTGTGGGTCACTGCTAAACCTACCATCTGTCTCCATAGAAAGAGAATGGTCCCATATACCTTTCCAGGAGCAGAATATCATTAGCGGAACTATGTGTCACAGAATAATGATGGGGTCAATGATAACAGTGATCCTATTACACAGCACATTTAGGCCATAGGAAATGCAAAAAGGGCTAGCAGGCGAAGAACACCAAATAGTTCATTTTATAACCTCTGCCACCTAAAGTACAATTAATAAATATTAGAATTGTGCTATACAATGTATGTGCTTATATGTTAATAATTATGTAACTTGTTGAGTTAGTCACTATTTTTTAAATATAAGGTAAATCATGAATTGAAACATTATACCTTACCCCCCCCCAAAAAAAAAAAACAACCCACAACACAGCCAAATGAGAAAGTGAAAGAATCATTCAAGCTTGTGAAATCTGGAGTATGCCTAGTCACACAGCATGACTTTATGTTGCATCAAATACTAAATGAGACACATGCATTCACTTGAATAGACTAAGGGAAGCACAGGGTAAGATCAACAACAGTGAAGGGTATAGTAAGTTTATATCATATTTTATTCTAAATATTTATAATGAACTAAGTTTTAAAAATATTTTTAATTTATTGATGAGAGAGAGTAGAGACTGAGAGAGATTTGTTGTTCCACTTATTTATTTATTCATGGGTTGCTTCTTGTATGTGTCCTGACCAGGGATCAAACCCCACAACCTTGGTATATCAGGATGATGCTCTAACCAACTGAGCTACCTGGCCAGGGCTATCATGTATTAAGTTATAAAATTATTTAATTCACTAGTGTGATGATATCTTATACTAAAGTCATGATATATATTGATCTTAATATCATATATGATATTTCATCATAATCAGAAAATACCAATTTCCTTATTTTTTAAAAAAGTGAACTTACAGCCCCTCAGTTTTTCTGAAATCATATACAGTAAGTGCTTTTGTTTGAAACTAATATTTCTGCAGAATGAGAGATTCCATAAAGCAATATTTAGATAATCTAATCTAGCATTTTCCAAAATGTTTACCAGAAAATAATAAGTCTCTATGATTCTCTGTAAGAAAAATAATGTGTGGCTAAGTATGTTTAGGAAGTGCAACATATAATAATATATCATATCTCAGGACTCTAATGCACTTGAGAAGGTAACACTTGTGTTTGTTCAACCCAATACTTTCTTTCCTAGCCTATTCTCTTTGCCTCCAATACTGAACATTAAATTTTCATGAAACTAGAGTTCCTTATACCACACTTTAGTGTTATTTTAAAATAACTTGATAGCCCAAATTGACTATGGAGAGTCAAGAATAATCAAATGACACACAACGGGGAGTGAACACAGTCGGTCATATGACATGATCATTGAGTCTGTTCTCCATACTCACAAGAGCCAAGTATCTTTTTTTTAGTTTTCTATGCCAATATATTAGTTTGAAAATTCTAGAACTGGCACTATGAAGGTTTTATATATTTTCTTATAGAAACATAAACTTACTTTCAAGACACACATAATGTTGGGAACCACCCTGCCTGGTTTCAGAAGCTGTAACCCCGACCAAGGCTAAGGCTGAGGGAGGGACCTTGGACTGTAAGCCACTAAGGAGACAAAGCTTATCTCCCTGGCAGGAGCACTGCTTCTGCTCCTTTTACTTCATTCATAACTGGCCCCCAATTCTTGGTTGGTTAGCCAATGACAGGTAAGATTCACCAAGAGAGGGATGACCTAACACAGGCACAGTCACAGGGGGGCCCCAGGGAAAGACTTGGGGGGCTACAGAAAAAAGGGGTGATGGACCCTCACCCTTCAACTTTGACATAGCCTGAGTCCTCATTCT
The DNA here is from genome assembly GCA_028533065.1 of Trachops cirrhosus. Taxonomy (NCBI): domain Eukaryota; kingdom Metazoa; phylum Chordata; class Mammalia; order Chiroptera; family Phyllostomidae; genus Trachops; species Trachops cirrhosus. The sequence goes on along the minus strand of CM052544.1, from coordinate 80,648,439 downwards.
GTCTGTAAGAAGTCTCCTAATCTCTTGGCTGCCTTACTTCCCCTGCTCTACCTAAGCCTGAAACAATGCTGAAGGTGGGTACAGCCCCTGCTGGAAAGGGCAGGTTCCCCAGGGCAATCAGGCTTAAGAAAGAATGCATAAAATCCTGTGAAACCTGCTTTGCTAACACCCTCAATTTAAATGATAAGGGTCCAAGCCTGAAATGAGTTTGTTTCCCCAAACTTTTATGACCCTTTAGCTATTTGACCCTGACTCAAAATAGGCCCTCAGAGTTCTTTGAATGTTATCTATTTGATCATTACTGACTGACAATGGTTGACAAGCTCTCCATATATGCCCTATATTCCTATGCAAATTAAAGCCAATAAAACCTTGTCAAGGCAAGGGTCCAGGCGCTCTCCCCTTGAGAGAGTGGCCATGCTGTCCCTTTTCCTTCACAGGACTTGGTAAGCCATGTGAATTTGTCTCGTCTCAGCCATAATGCCACGGACACTGTGGACTGGAGTCTGTGTCATATCACACCTTCACTGGCATTGCAGTACTTGTATAGGATGTTTAATGTCCAATAAGACTCACATGCTTCCTTTCCCTTGTGGAATGCAACTGAATATTTTGAGAGTATTGCTTTCATTATACTTAATGACTTGTTTCTTCTATTCATTTGATTATACTGCTCTGGGCACATACTCCAGTATTTTATGGGAATTCATGCACGAGCCTAATTTTTGAGAATTCTTAATTTCAGCAATACCTATTGCTTGCATGTTAACTTTAAGATTCTAGTTTCTATAATTATTAGGAACCTTATAAGGACCTACTTTAAAGTGTTGCTATGTAAGGCTGCAAGGAGGTAATACATCAGTTCATTAACCTTTTACCTCATAACATATGTACCAAGTGCCAATCATGTGCTAGTCATGGGGCAATGTGAGGAGAATATTAAGAAGAAAATAGGGTCTAGGCCTTTGAGAGCTCATGGTCTAAGGTAGACATATGTAAAAAATGCATAGGAGAAACAAAAAAAGAAACTTCCAATTCTCTTTCCTTAAAGCTCCCTACACACACACACATTTTATCTCTATTTCTATACCTTTGTTATCAAAGCAAATAAATAATGAAGGTCACAAGAAAGCAAACATTTATGGAATAACTTACATACTTATAAGTCTCAGGTTAGGCTTCTTTTTCAAATTTTTTAATATTTAAAAAAATGTTTATTGACTTTAGAGAGAGAGGAAGGGTGTGAGGGAGAGAGAAACATTAACATGAGAGAGAAACATCGATTGAGTGCTTCCCATATGTGTCCTGGGTGGGGATTAAACCTAAAAAATAGGTATGTGCCCTGACCTGGAATCAAACCCCCAAAATTTACCATAAAGAACAATGCTCCAACCAACTGAGCCACACTAGCCAGGGCCATGTTTGCCTTCTTAAAAAAAATATTTATTCCAGTGGAAGTGAATACATGGTTAGCTTTAAGAATGGGTGAAGAGAGATTGTTGGTTTGCAAGGCCTGGGGTCTGCGTATCTTTCTGATTTATCAGAAATTGACTGAGGAGACAGCATCATTCATTATGCAGAGACATGCACAAATCCTTTTTAGAGTCACCAAAACAACTGCCATATTTTAGTTTTTGGAGCCTCATTGCAGGCAGATTCATTTTGAGAAAGCTTCAACAGACTGAAACCACTAAGGGCCACTTCCTCCACTCCATGTTCACTGTAGAGCAGAGCAGTTACACTGGAGCTGTGTGATCCAAGCCATCGTGAGCCCTTGCCAGGAAAGAACTGCTACTCTCAGCAGGAGCTATAAACGTCCAGAGTAAAAGAGGGAAGACCTATTCTGAATGAGAAAAGAACAAAGATCCATGGCAGGACCATAAATGAATCAGCTATCATTTACTGTTCAAGGGTCTAGTGAACAACAATGCTTTTGACAGTTACCTTAAGCACTACTGCCATTTCCTGTAATTACTTAGAGATGAAGGAACTGAGCAACTGACTGGCTGGGGAACCACTTACAGATGTCTAAAGTTGGCGAGAGGCACAGGACTCCCCTCTTTGCAGGGTTCATGCCAGAATAAAGGACTTTGTTGAAAGAAAAAAAATACTGCTTCTAGAATGTGATGAGAGGTGCATCTTACTTAACCTAGAGGTGTTTGGGATGCCTGCTTTTGTGTGTGTCTCAGATATGAGAACAATTCCTGCAGAATGCTAACATCTCCTCAATAAGCCAAGTAATCATGCTGAGTGGGAAGAGGAATGCTCCTTTTTGCAGAATTGTAACGACATCTCAAAAATTGTGGAATAATTATCTTTGTTCAAATTTTGACTATTTCAAAGAATATGAAAACTTGTTCTAAAGGTTCCTTGTGACTAAAAACTGAAATGTTCTGTGTGAAGGTTTATATCATTAAGGCAAACAACATCTATGGACCCACAAATATTGGAACTATTTTAAAATCAGTTTTCAAAAGAGATGTAAAATCTTCCTATTCTTATAACTTAAAAGGGATTGGTTGCAATACATTTGATACCAGTTTTTACTGTTTAAACTTTATTCTGCTGGTGATTTTTGTTTATTTTTGTCACTTAAAATCTTTGCAGAACAAATACATATGAGCTGGTTCTTAGACTCTTTTGATATGTGGATAACTCCCACTTAAATTTTAGTTTATCTTACCTCATACTATGTTTCATAAGGAGTTTAGTTTCTTGACAAAAGCAAACTGAAAGTCCTCTTCTGATGGAAATTTTCCTGTGTTTTTAAAGGATAATAACCACATATCACATGACATAATTTAGTAACTTATAAAAGTTAGCTTTTATAACCCAAATATAAATTCAAATCTTAGCTCTACCATTTTAGAACTATGTGACATTGTGTGGATAATTATATTCTTGGCTTTAGATTTCTTATTTCTAAAGTAAGAAACATAATAAGTAGCTTACTGGTTCTTATGAGGTATACATGAGAATGTTTGTTGATTGCCAACCCACAGTCCCCATTCTCCATCTCATATTACCTTTTGAGAGAGAAAAACTTGGAAACATCTATTGAAAAATAAAGACAGAGAAGCATGGTAAAAGTTAGAAAAGATCATGTGTGATTATTTTCATTTTGTTTTTAATCATTTAAGTACTGAATAGAACAGTCTTCTCGTGTGATTATCTCTGCTCCCATAACTTTCCCCCTCATCAGATGTAATTACTATCCTAATATTTGTGTTTATGATTTCATTGTCTTTGCAAAAATAGCCTTCTTAGACTCTCTTACCTATATTAGATTTATCTATCATCTATCTATCCATCCATCCACCCATCTTTCCTGATTTAGCCTTATATACTTTTAATCTCTATAAAAAAGTATTGCTCCTATATAGCTTGTATCTAGAATGCATTTATTTATAGCTGTACATGATTTATTTTTATTTCTGAGCAATATTCCATCATTTGGATATACCATGAAAGGACAAGGGTGTTTCTAGATTATAAACTCAGAAAAGAAATGGTTTGATTAGAGAGCATTCACATGTAAAGTTTTACAACAAATTATTTTCTAATGTGGCGATATCAATTTATACTTCCAGTGGCAGTATGCAGCAGATCTTATGGCTTCAATTGTCTCCAGTGCTTGGTATTGCCAAATTTCTTAATTTTTCCCCAATTTAGAGGATACACAATGGTGTCAACAGTTAGTTTTCACTTGGTAATGCAATTTAGCATATTTTCATGTGGTTATTAACCATTCATTTACCTATTTTGTCAAAGGACTGTCCATGTCTTTTGTGAATAGTCTTTTGAACTTTTTTTTGCCAAAGATATTTATTTATTTGCAGTTCTAATGCTTTCTTGTTTGTATGTATGGGACATATTTCACATCGAGGCTTATTCTTCCCTTATCATTGAAGTAGTTTTATTAAGAGACATTTTTAATTTCAATATTGTTGAACTCAACAGCCTTTTATGGCTAACACTTTTTATGCCTTGTTTAAAACTCATCAACTTTTATTGTCTTGTTTAAAAATATCTTTCCCTACCCTGAGTTTATAACAATATTCCACAACAGAGACATCTAAAAGTATTGCTTTTAATATTTAAGTCTTTAATCCATGTGGAATTTAGTTTTTGTATTGTGTGAAGTAAGATCCCACTTCAAACAACTGACTTGGCACCACTTGTTAAATAATTAGCTCTCTCCAGTTATTACACAGGCCAATCTATAGGTCTGGACCCACAAATATATAGGTCTGGATCTGCTCTTTCAATTCTGTTTCATAGTCTAAAACAAAATATACTGCACTTCCCTGATTATTATATTTTTATTTTATACTTCCTTGATTATTATAGCTTTACTATAAATCTTGGTATCAGGTAGAGAATGTGCCACCTTAATTACTTCTTCAGGAGAGTTTTGGTTATGCTTGCCCCTATGTCCTTCTATATTTATTTTAGAGTACCTTTCAATTCCCTGTGAAAGTACTTTACAGATTGTGATTTGGTTTTCCCTGATACATCTGTGGTTGACTGATAATACATGACATTTATTTTTTCTATTTATGAAAACAGCATGTATCTCCACTAAATTAGTTCCCCCTTAAATTTTTTTTAAAAATCTATCAAAATTTTCCACTAAAGTCTTGCTTATTTTTATTATGTATATTTTTCTTTAGTAGGTTATGTTTTAGATTCTACTGTAAATGGTAATTCTGGAGGGTAGGAATGAGGATAGTTTCCAATGTAGACAATCAAGCCATTTACAAAAAAACAAAACAAAACGGCTTAGTTTCTTCCTCTTCAATTAGCATAATTATTTTTCTTGTTTTATTGCATTAGTCATTGCTTCAAAAACAATCCTGAACAAAAAAAAAGCATTAGCGAGCATTTTTATCTAGCTCTTGATTTTTAAAGGAAATATTCCTGAGGACTGCCTTCAAGATGGCAGTGTAAGTAATAAGAGCCTCCTCACAAAACCACATCAAACTTACAATTAAACTACAGAACAACCATTATTGAGAACTACTAGAAATTGAGCTAAATGAAAGTCTTACAATTACAGTTAAAGAAGAAACCACCTGTAGACAGGTAGGGAGGGTAAAAATGTAGAAAGGGCTGGTCCCACATCCACATGTGGCAGATAAAAATCAAGAGGGATATCTCAGGAGTGAGGGGTCCCAGCCCCACACAAAGCCCCCCAGCCCAGGGTTCCAGTGCCAGGAAGATAAGTCCCTAAAACTTCTGGCTAATAAACCCAGTGGGGATTGAGGCTGTAGAAGACAAACTGCTAGAGTCACAGGCATTTCCCATACATAGACTTATTCAGACTCATTTTCTCTGAGCTTCAGTGCTGGGGCAGCAGCTTGAAAAGCACCAGAGGTATACAGGGAGGAACTGAAGTGTCTGGCATCAGGGTGAGAGCTACAGAGCATCTTTCTCTCAGACAGAAGCCATTGTTTCTTTTCTGAGCCTTCCCCCAACAGAGTGGGAAAGCGGGCACCATGTATGAGATGCCATCAACCTGGCTCATATAGCTTTCCCTACCTTGGTGATTCCCTAAGGTTCTGCCCCACCCAACTGTCTGGCCCAACCAAGCTATTTCCAGTTGCTTTTCTATACAAATGGCTTGTCTTGTCTCATGCTTCAGGTTTTCCAAAATTCTCTCAAACAAACATCATCTGGCCTCAGCAAGCCCTGTACCTCTCATTAAGTGTTCCCAGGCCTGACTCTAGAAGCAGCTAGCCTTGGTTCACAGCTTGGATTCACTTAGGCACCTCTAAGCCCAGCACAAGCAGTAGACAACTACAGGTCACTTTGTAGCTTATGCGGGGTGTCCATGAGGAAAACACAGGTGGTGGCTGATCTTGGCCTGTACCTTCTGTGAGGCCCCAGAGCCTGCATACCCAGTGGACAACTGCAAACCACATCAGAGCACCACTACCCCACCACCTCTACAAGTGATACACTCAAGGGGAAGACTCAGAGGACACCAGAGCCCTGCTGAAAAGGTTCCTGTTCTGTGGAGTGGGTCCCTACATAGCTAATCCTCCATGGTGGTCAGAAGTTGGTGGTCAGTGATCATAACCAGTCCTTCCAGCTGATTGGTCTGGGTAAATCCCTTCCATTGATCTGCCAACAGAAATCAAAGTTCAACTACAGAGTAGGGTGTTTATAGTCCACATGGTAGGCACACCTCAAGTACCCAGCTTGCATGATAGGGAAGGCTGTGCCACTAGACCCTATAGGACACTTAGTACATTAGTCCATTTTTCCAAGTCAGGGAGTCATAGCAACTCTACTTAATCCATGGAAACACAGGGAGGCTGCCAAAATGAGGAGAAAATGAAACATGGCCCAAATGAAAGAACATAACAGAACTCCAAAAAAAGAACTAAACAAAATGGAGACAAGCAATCTAAACACTGGTGCAGAATTCAAACACTGGTTATAAGGATGCTCAGTGAATTTAGGAAAGAGTAAATGACTTAAAGAGAACTTCAACAGCATAAAAAAGGTCATGGAAACCATAAAAAAGAACCGGTCATAAATGAAGGATACACTAATTGAAGAACAATTTACAGGGAATCAACAGTAGAGTGGATGAAGCCAAGAATCAAATCAGCAATTCAGAATATAAGGAAGCAAAAAACACCAAATCAGAACAACAAGAAGAAAAAAGAATCCATAAAAAGTACAGATAGTGTAAGGAACCTTTGGGACAACTTCAAGCATACCAACATTCACTTTATGGGGCTGCTGGAAGGAGAAGAGAGCAAGCAAGAAACTAAAAACATATTTGGGAAAAATAATGACAGAAAAATTCCCTAACTTGGTGAAGGAAATAGCCATATAGGTTCAGGAAGTGCAGAGAGTCCCAATCAATATGAACCCAAGGGGGCCCACACTAAGACACATTATAATTAAAATGCCAAAGGTTAAAGACAAAGAGAGAATCTTAAAAACAGCAAGAGAAAAGCAGTTAGTTACCTATAAGGGAGCTTCCATAAGATTTTCAGCTGATTTCTCAAAAGAAACTTTGTAGGGTAGAGGGATTGGCAGGAAATATTCAAAGTGATGAAAAGCAAGGACCTACAACCAAGGTTACTATACACAGCAAAGCTATCATTCAGAATCGAAGGACAGATAAAGAGCTTCTCAGATGAGAAAAAGCTAAAGGAGTTCATCATGACCAAACCAGTATTACATGAAATGTTAAAGAGTCTTCTTTAAGAAGATCAAAATTAATAAACAATAAATGGCAATAAATACATATATATCAGTAATTGAATCTGAAAAACTAAAATAAATGAACAAGCAGAAAAGAAACAGAATCATAGATACATAGAATGTTTTGTTGGTTTCTAGATGGGAGGGGGTTGGAGGAATGGGTGAAAAAGGTGAAGAGATTAAGAAGTACAAATCAGTTATTATAGAATAGTCATGGGGAAGTGAAGTACAACATAGGGAATACAGCATCGTCCATGGGTCACTGGTGTGGGGATTGCCTAATTGAGTGGGTGGGTCTGGGTGAAGGAGACAAAGGGGAAAAGTTGGGACAACTGTAATAGAATAAACAATAATATAAAATTTAATTTAAAAAGATAATACTTCTAATGCCTCACTACAAGAACATTTGCTATAAGTTTTTGGTAGATAACCATTACCAGTTAAAGGAGGAATCTTCTTGTCCTAGTTTCCAAGAGTTTATATTTTAAAATTGTGATTATGTGTTGAATTTTATTAATTTTTCTGCATCTAATAAGATGATTATGTAGTTTTTAGCATCTTCATTTGTTATTTTAGTGAATTACATTTGTAGATTTTCTAATGATAAACTAGTCTTGCATTCTTAAGATGAATCCAGTTTGATCATGTTTGAATTCAGTTTGCTTGTATTTTGTATAGTAATTTTACATTCATATCCATAAATGAGATTGGTCAACAATTATTTTTTATACTGATCTTGTCCAGTTGAATTATCATATAGCAAATTAGGGAGTGTTCCCTTTTTGCTATTCTTTGAGAAAAGTTTAAAATTGAAATAATTCTGACTTCTTTAATCTAGAAGCTTTATTATGTTTTATGAACCTGAGGAACTTCATTGGATTAGACCAAATTACATAGTGTATAATTGTTTGGGCAAGTTATAACTTCAAGAGTAAGTACTAAGGGGTTCCCTTTCCTGTATTAAGACATAAGTGAGAACTTTTGGTCAATCTCATGTTGATAGGCTACCCTTCACTTGTTGAATAAAGAGTAGGAGAAAAATAAATAACCTTGCCCTAGGCTTTAAAAATTGTTTTTATAGCATACCCTAATTCTGAGTCAATTTAAGAGGCTAATGATGTTAGTTAAAGATGTTAGAATTCACAATATAGAAAATGTTGACTGGCAGTATAATCACATTTTACTATCCTATGTTGCTAAAGAATCATAGCCTAAAGAAATAATTTCTGGTATATTTTCTTCTTTTCTATACAGTTCTAAAACAGTTACATTTTGTAAATCAAAATTCTCTCTGACATCACAATAGATAATATTCAATGAGTGATTTTTTTTTTGCCACTAGTCACAGATATAAGCTTAAACTTTCTTTACGAATTGGTATGGAAAGATAGCTTCTGTTCTCCTTGCTTCTACCCAAGATTACCTGCAGAGAAGTAGGAAAAATCAGGGTAAGTGCAACCCTGCCCACTCTCTTCCCCAGACCTGGGAATTACACTGCAGATTACCATGGTCATTACAAAGATACAAACCCCCAAGTTCAATAAAATTGAGGAACTTGCCTAGGTGATATGATGACTGTTTTAAAATAAAAAAAAAACACCACACCACAGTATATTTTGATGATGTCTATGTGCTTGTGTGAATATGATGGATGATAGCTGAGGATTCTGGAAAAATTTTATTTATTTATTTATTACCAACATATATCAAATACTTACTATAGTCAAGGCATTGCACTAAGCATTATGTAGGAAACATTAATAAAATATTCCATCAAGTAAGCATTTATTAAATACCTTTAAGTATAAGGCACTACATTATTGTGAAAATTATGAAGATAGCATCATTGCCTTAGAAAACCTTAGAAACAATATTACTCTCAACATGTTCACAATTTGGCATTTTTACTCACAATGTGCCTGCCAGAACTTGTTAAAAAATTGCTAAATTATATTTTAGTTACTTAATTTTCTGTTTTACTTGGAGCTAATGCTGTATTAATAAGCTTTTATTGACTCAACTCTGTTTACTCACTCAGCCAATGAATGTGTAATGGTAGCCTGCATGAAAAAGACCCCATAGCCAGGGAAAATGTTTGACATTATTACACGGGAAGTCTTCTTGTGGCCTGATTTCAGCATTGAATTAAAGGTAGGAGTGGGAGAGATGAATAAACTTCAGTTAATATGACCCCTATCAAAAAGTGACTCCATCAAAATGTGTTTAAAATACCCCTTCTTCCCACATCATGCAGAATGCACAATGTTAGAAAAGACAGTTTAAATCAAAGGGTACAGAAGACTGACAGCCACTTAAAGTGGACTTGCCTTAGTGAGAACTGCAAAGCCAGGAAAACAGACAGCAGGTGTTCCAGGGTGACACGCAGGGCAGGAAGCCAGCAGTATGCAGGGTGATAGGAGAAATGCAAATCTCAGTAGTAATCAATTGTCAATGACTCCCTAAAGATGCAAAGATAAATAACTATCCCTTCATAGTAACAAAGATTTTGGTATAAGAAATAATAACTCTCAACTCCAACTTTGGAAGCAAGAATTGGGTAAGATGCAAAAAAAAATCAGCAAAACTTGAAAACAGTTTTCATCAATTTCTATTCAGAAAGAACTAGACGTTTTCTACCCAAACTTTATTGTATATTTCTTATTGTTCTTTTTGTATTTTATATTTACTTAATATATAATGCATAATAAATTATTCTTCTTGTACAATGTACAATCAATATTACAAAGTATATTGTAATATTTCAATATTCTTTGATAAATGGCTTTAACTATCTATAAGGTGATACAAGAACTGATCAATTTGATCAACAGATTTTCTCAGAATGGAGAAAAACTAGGAGCCTAGTACCCCTTACAGAATGTGCTTCAGAGGACTTCTGGCCAAGATGGAGGCACAGGTAGACGCACTGTGCCTCCTCCCACAACCAAGATATGGACAACAACAATATAGAAACAAAATAACAACCAGAACTGACAGAAAATTGAAGTGTATGGAAGTCGGACACCCAAGGATTTAAAAATAGACACGTTCATCCAGACCAGTAGGAGGGACGAAGTCGGGCCCGGTGAGGGACATGGAGCGGAGAGCTAAGCACCCGGGGCGGCACTCAAATCCGCAGCAGGCAGACCCTGGGCGCACAAGCTGTGGTGGCTGGTGGGCTCCGGCCCAGGGTGGTGGTGACCGGTGGACCCAGCGAGGTGGCCATCGTGAAGCAAGGCACTGCGCGCAACTCAGGGTCCCAGCACCAGGAAATAGAACTTTGGGTCACTGACTGAAAAGGAAGGTCCCATGGGGAGCACAGGCCCACCCACACGGGAATTGGTGCCAGAGGGTCCCAGTTAGCTTGTGGAGAGCGGCAGAAGGGTCAGGTATCCTATGGTGAGCAGAGCAAGCGCCATTGTTCTTTCTTGGACCCCGCCCCCACATACAGCATCACGACCCAGCCAATGGGGTGCCCCGCCCTGGTGAACTCCTAAGGCCCCGCCCCTCACTACAGGAGCTCCACAAGACCAAAAAAAAAAAAAAAAAAAACTCCAAAAAACCCAAAGAGATGGCTCAAACAGAAGAAGAATTGAAAGGCCCAGAACCCATCCTTTTAAGCGACCAAGAGATAGCCAACCTATCAGATGCACAGTTCAAAGCACTGGTGATCAGGATGCTCACAGAAGTGGTTGATTTTGGTCACAAACTAGATGAAAAAATGAAGGCTACAATAAGTGAAATGAAGAAAAATGCACAGGGAACCAATAGTGATGGAATGAAAGATGGGTCTCACATTAATGGAGTGGGCCAGAAGGAGGAAAAAAATATACAACCAGAAAAGAATGAAGAAAAGAGAATTCAAAAAAATGAGGAGAGGCCTAGAAACCTCCAGGACATCTTTAAACATTCCAACATCTGAATTATAGGGGTACCCGAAAG
>CM052544.1:80590106-80637173 GCA_028533065.1 Trachops cirrhosus | reverse complement strand
AAAAACAACAAGTGGAAAAGATATTTGAACAAATAATAAAGGAGAACTTCCCCATTCTGGCAAAGGAAATAGATTTCCAGGAAGTCCAGGAAGCTCAGAGAGTCCCAAAGAAGTTGGACCCAAGGAGGAACACACCAAGGCACATCATAATTACATTAGCCAAGATAAAAATGAAGGAGAGAATCCTAGAAGCAGCAAGAGATAAGGGGGTAGTAACCTACAAAGGAGTTCCCATCAGATTGTCAGCTGATTTCTCAAGGGAGACCTTACAGGCAAGAAAGGGCTGGAAATAAGTATTCCAATCATGAAAGACAAGGACCTACATCCCAGATTGCTCTATCCAGCAAAGCTTTCATTTAGAATGGAAGGGAAGATAAAGTGATTCTCAGATAAGGTCAAGTTAAAGGAGTTCATCATCACCAAGCCCTTATTTTATGAAATGTTAAAGAGACTTATCTAAGAAAAAGAAGATAAAAAACATGTATAGTAAAATGACAGCAAACTCACAATTATTAACAACCACACCTAAAAAAAAAAAAACAAACTAAGTAAACAACTAGAACAGGAATAGAACCACAGAAATGGAGATCACATGGAAGGTTATCAGCAGGGGAATGGGAGGAAGAGAGAGGGGGAGAAGGTACAGAGAAAAAGTAATATAAATGGTAGGTAGAAAATACACAGGGGGAGAGTAAGAATAGTATAGGAAATGTAGAAGCTAAAGAACTTATATATATGACACATGGACATGAACTAAAGGGGGGGAATGTGGGTGGGAGGAGGTGTGCAGGGTGGAGGGGAGTGAAGGGGGGGATAATAGGACAACTGTAATAGCATAATCAATAAAATATATTTAAAAAAAGAATGTGCTTCAACAAGATTTACTTCTGTTTGAATTTCATAAAGAACATCTAGATTAGCCTCTGAATTTTTAATGCCAAAACAACATGGAAATGAGGAATACTTTTGGAAAAACTATCTTTCCTAGTGCCCAACTGAAACCTATAGGTTAATATTTGAGCTAGACTCAACTATGAATGGTGTTATTTGATGTCAGTGAAAGAAGAAGCATATTTTTCCAGCTTTACTGAGATAAAATTGATATATTACCACAAACTCTATTAAAGATAGAAAACTGATGTCCAAATTCTTTCATTTGGAAGTATCCAATAAAACTGCTCTAGTGGTTCACTGGCTGGTGTGGCTCACTGGATTGAGTGCTGGCCTGTAAACCAAAAGGTCACTGGTTCAATTCCCCGTCAGGGCACATGCCTGGGTTTCAGGCCAGGTCTCCAGTTGGGAGTGTGCTAGAGGTAACCACACATTGATGTTTCTCTCCCTCTCTTTCTCCCTCCCTTTTTCTAAAAATACATAAATAAAATCTTTAAAAAAACTATCCTAGTGGTAATTATTAAAATAGAGAGACAGTTATTTTAAAAATTGAAAATATGTAGTAACATATTGTGATAAAGACCCAACTTGGGCTGAAAATATTAGTACTCTCTTCCTACTCTGGAGCATTCCTGGTAGACATCTGTCAAAGAAGTTGTGTTCTAAACCTTGACCTATATGATAAAATCTTGATCTGTGCAATGTTCATTTTGACAAGGCACTTGGCTTAATAAGCCTAATTAACTAACCTTTAATCCCAAATCAGATATGAAGGGACAGTCAAATATTCCCCTTTTTTGAAATATATATGTAATAATATGTTGATACTTAAAACTTCAGAATAAGTATAGACATACTGTGAATTATATTTGGATGTTTTAGGACCTCCTAATGAAGATGTCTCTCTGAACAACAAATAAGGTAGGACCCCAATTTTAATCTCTCAAGAACTTCTAGTTTTTCTTCTTTGTAAAATTATAAACCTGCCACTTCACTTGTGAGAGAATTAAAATATACAAAGGCTCTAATGAGTACCATAGAAAATAATTTAATTTCACCACATTAGCTAATTTGATCATATCAGTGTCTTCCAGATTTGTCAAAGAAATATCAACTATAAGACCAGAACAAAAGAACTGAGGAGGTGAAGTCACAAGACACTAGAAGAGATGATACCTCTTTTTCTTGACCTGGTCCCCAATATGAGTTCATTGTTCAACCTCTTTGCAAATCACTGGGTCTTTCTATAACTATATCTGTAAAAAACAAATGCTACCAAAGATTCTTTACTCTTGGATCTAAAATTCTTGGACTCATGTCTAGAGGAAAAATATGGACTTAAAGTCAGACAAAGGCATGGATTTTGGCACTGAATTTCCCATTAAATCTTATTGGCAGGTCTACCAGGAACCAAAGTCACACACAGACTTCTCTGGGAAGGGTCTGCTGAGGCTAATGGGTGCCACTGGGAGGGCTGTGTGGTGTGAGGTGAAGACAGGAGGAGAGGCTCCTGACCTGGGGAGCAGAAGTAGCAGCTGTGTGCAGCAAGACATGCCAAGAGGCGCAGCCAGATCACCCTCAAAGCCATATGCAAGGCTGGGCCACCCTGGACCTTGAGGTGAACTTGGTTTCTCCATTGACATATCTGCTGAGCACGCCACACCAGGTACAGAAAATAATTTTGCATAACTTTACAGGTAGGATTGCTATTCCTTACCACACATGCCTTTTCCTGCAAATCTACTTTTAAAAGATGTTTTAAGAGGATTGGATAGAGGCTGCATAGAGTAGTTTTTAATTTTTTAAAAAAATTCTATGATAGTTCACACTCAAGCCATTCTGTACCAATTTCAGATGCACAGCATAGTGGTCAGACAACCATACACTCCACAGAGTACACCTACCTGGCTCCACACACAGTCATCATGCCACTATTGATCACATTACAGAATAGTCATGGAGGCTTGGATTGCAGCATGGGGAATGTGGTGAATAGCACACAGGGGAATTTTTAAGAGCACAGGGGCTGCAGACCCTGGAATTTAAAGTATGGGTTCAAATTTCAGATCTGCCACTATCTAGCATGAGCCCCTAAATAACTACTAGCAGATGAACGAACCTCTCTGGGTTCAGTCTGCCCATCTGTTAAATGGGAATTGAGGGAAATACCTAGAGTGGTTTTGAGAATCCAGTGTGTGAACACATGTAAAGCCCTGAGCACAGTGTCTGAACATAGGAAGTACTAGGTGAGGGGGTGAAAATAAAAAACATTCATGGACACTGCTCTTTTTTCCTGCCATTTTTCTCTCCCCTTGGTGTGTTCTGAGAACCTCCTTCCCCAAATTAAAAGTATCTAAGTTGAAAAAGAGCTTAACTGATAATTGCTATTTATAATCAGAGCCATAGCCCCACAGCACCTGACCAGGCACATTCACTTTAGAGTACTGGGTAACATTAGATCTGGAATTTACTGGAGTGGATTGACTTTCCAGAATTTGCCCAATGGTTACTGCAGGACCTTGACTAGAAACCTGGCCGTCTGTGAGCAAAGAGTAGATCTTTTTGGAAGATATTAATTTAAAATGAGAGGAAAAAGAAAAAATATAGGAAAGAACAAGAAAACTAATGGCAGTGTCCATAGGCTATGAATAAGGTAGAACTCTCTTTACTTCATCCTCTCCATTCAATCTGTAATGTGCATCTGTCCACCAGAGGATCATGTACTTAATAGCTGGGAACTGACAAAAGAGCAGCATGTCTACTCATATGTATCAGCACAGACCAAGCTTGTGTGTGTTGGGGGGATAATGAGGTGTCCTTGGGTCATAAGATTCCTTTCACAAATCAAAACAAACCACAGCAATGAGCAACTTTGCTCCACTTAATCACCGTTACCTAATGTAACATAATTAGAAATGTTCTCCTTTAGGGTATTTTCTTGAGTGGTTAAGAGGTGTATTGGTAAAAAATTTTCATTATATCTCTGCAACTAGGTACTATGTACTATGTCGCAGTACACACTGAGCTGGTTTCATGAACTTGAGTTTCTTCAACTAAAAACAGCAGTTGGGCTATAGGATCTCTATAGACTACAGGCTTCTATCATTCTGCTAAAGGGAGAAGGTGGCAGGAAGCCTGTGAGTCATTACAATTATCAGTACATTTATGAACTCTTCCCAAAGCAGTTTTGATCAGCAGAGTTGAGGAAGAAGAGGCAGGGGCAGAGGAACTTGGGGCCTGAGCAGGATGGGGGTGGAGGTGAGATCTAGACATCAGGATTGACCTTACTGGTTTGCTTTGAGCTAATCACATTGCAGATGTGAAATTGGTTTGTTCTTTCCTTCCTTTTCTTCCTTTATTTAGCTTCCTTTCCTTGTGTGGCCTGACCCACTTTATGGGATAAACAGAGATTAAGTTCCCATGTATTGAACATTTCATAGTGGTAGACTCTGTGTGTGTGTGTGTGTGTGTGTGTGTGTGTGTGTGTGTGTGTGTGTGTGTTGGGTGGGAGAAAATTTGTGTTTGCAGGAGAATGAAGGAAGCAATAGAGGAAGGAGCAGGGATGAGGATAACAATGACAAGATAATAATAATGATAGCTGCTATGGCAAAACTCAAAGTATAGTGGAGGTGAAAAATGTCACACATAAAAGAATCCCTCATACAAGAATCTAATTCCATCCAGGGGAAGAGAGTTAATTAGGGCCAGGGAGACCACTGAGAAAAAGTATGGAGACAAAAAATGCAAGATTTATGCAGTATTCCAAAGAAGAGGAGGCTTGCTCAGAAAGGGGAGGGCTGGGCCATTGCCGCTTGTGCTCCACTGGGTCAGTGCACAACTAGCCCACCAGTGGGAGCAGCAGGGGTGTTGGGCAGCTACCTGCCAGGTTGAGGTCAGGCCGACAGTCTTTGCTTGCCCTGTCCCAGGACCCCTGCATGCTAGATGTTAAGTGATATCTAACAAACTCAAATTATAACTGCAAAAAAAAAATGCTGTCCTTACCACTGAGGAAGGGATAGTTGAGAAAGTGGCATGGCAAAGTATCAAGTTGTAAACAGCTTTGCCTCTTCTCCCCTGCTTGGGTGACTTCAGAAAAATGGCAAGCTTTAACATGGTTTTGGAATTTAGGGAGTGAGAAATTTTTCTTTCAAGCCTCTATTTCGAGTTTAAATGCCACGAAGTTCACAGGACTCAGATAGCTGCATTTTTCTGATTAAGCAGACTATTCCTATGGGGCTGGATGACATTCTAATACATGCTAGTTATTCTGTTGAAAAGACAGAATCCCATTTCCTTCTTGTGGAAATGGTCTGTAATGCTAAGTCTTGGTTTCTTAGTATAATTTACCTTATTTCTTTCTGTCATAATTATATGGAATTTCCTTCACCACTTTCAAGCTAAATCTTTACTACTGACCATGAAAAACAAAAGCAGTCTCCAAAACTGTATTTTTCATCAGAAATTGACCTCTTTCCAAAACCATAATAATGTAAAAAATAAACTATGCACCACATGAATGGTGCAGCTTTTTTTGCAACCATACTCATGGTTTATCTGGTACTTTGTCAAAGGCTGGGATTTTCTTTATCATTGCTGTAGGCTTGTCCTGCTCTCATCTCTACCTCATAGCAGACACACAATGAAATACGTATGAATAAAACACCCTGCATCATTATTGTATGTTGTGGATCAGGAAACTCCACAGACTTCATTGACTATTTTTATGGCCATAAGAATACATGTCACATAAAGTTCTCATCATGAGATGCTCCACAGACAAATCATTTACTACTTGGACATTTGCATCTGATGTTTTATCAAACATATAAATTGTATTGTATACAACTTTCTTAAATTATTTTAAAAAAGCTACATACAAAAGAATAGAAATTAAACAGGGTTGAGTTCTCTTTATTTTCACTAATCATTAACTTTTCAAAAGAAGTTAGACAGATTCTTTGCCCAAGGAGATAATCCTGTGCTTCTTTTTCTGAATTTCTTATTTCTAGTTTGCTGATATCAAGTACATTAGTTTATTTATTCCAGAAGTCTTTATTGGGCCTTTTAGCACAAAACTAAAATTGAAGAAACATTCCCTACTTCTGAATTTGAATCTAATTACTGAATTTTTCGGACTGTAAGATGCACCAGACCATAAGACGCACCTAGGTTTTAGAGGAGGAAAATAGGAAAAAAAATTTCAAAGCAAAAAATGTGATAAAATATTTAATAACATAAATAACATAGGCTGCCACCCCGCCACAGTGAGCCAGGTAAGCTACATTTAGACTATAAGATGCACCCACCTTTCCTCCCAAATTTGGGGTGGGGGGAAGTGCATCTTCTAGTCTGAAGAATACATTATATAACAAGTCCATGTCCTGCAATCTAAGTACAAAACAAAATGAAGTGTCTGAAAATGCAATGTATATGTTGTATGACATGAAAATTTTAAAACACAATCAACTAGGCAGGAAAGTGTTTTTGATCCTTGAAAAGATAAAACAACAAAAAAGGCTCATCTAATAATCTTCTTTATTCCAAATAAAAAAACTTTTTTGCTGTCTATGTTTTAGTAAATACAAGAAAGCATAGAATCAAATGGGTATCCTCCACTTTCCCAGCTGTGCTGGCATTAATCCAAACACTCTGGAAAGCCTTCCAGAGAATGTTCTTCACAGTTAGTAGGGCAGCAATTAGAGAAGTGAGTTACACATTCCACATGTGATCCCAGTGATGCCTAACTAGCCCCCCAGCATCCACTCAACCAGCCTTTCAGCCCATCTCCAATGTAGCCCTGGTGGGAAGTATCTCAGAAACTTTCAATTTACCTTTGAAAACACTGATAGTCTTGCTGTTATGTTCTCATTAACTGCCATTTTGTTATCTCTGAAACTAAGTGTGGGAAATGCACTTGCACATTTTTATCAAGTATTCCCAGCAGTGAGAAGTTGTAGGCATGAAAGTCCAGCTTCAAACATACTTTCCAGGAGCCACCCCACTTCACATTCTGATCTCTCTCTACAACCTGTGCCCTTAGAGACTGATATTATTCAGTTTCAAATACCACTTCATGTTGTGATTTGTTGTTCAAAAACTGTGAATTTATTTTATGTGCATAGCTCTTTCAGTGAATCAAAGGCTCCAGAAAGGCAGGGAACTTTCTGTCACTTAAAATAAGGCCACACCTCTTCATAGTGCCTAGGGAAGTGTTCCGTACACAAATGTCAAGTGAGTGATCATTAAGACAGATTTTCAGAGCAGCGAGGGAGGAACCCTTTTACAAGTCATTCCCTCCAGCTCAGTGGATCTCAGTTTGGGCTACACATTCAAGTTAACTAGGGAACTTAAAAACTACAGATGCCTGGGTCCCCTCACCAAAGATTGTGAGTTAACTAGTCTGGGTATGACCTGCACAGTGGGATTTTCTATTTCCCCACGTGGTCTGTGGCCAAGGCTGAGATTCAGGGCTCCAGCTGGGCCCTTCCTCAAACTTCCCTATGACAAATAACCTGGAAGCATACTAACTATACAGATTACCAAGCCTATCCCATTGACTTCATCCAGTGGGTCTGAGGTGGAGTCAACCATACATAATCTAAAACACTCCTTGCAGTAATTTTTATCATCAGGATATTTGGAGAGAAAATTTGAAAATGGCTAATGGTTCTCCTGAAAGTAATGAGGAGCACTACTGCCAACCAACATTCATTAGCAATACAGTATTTTCATCCCACTTCCAAGCCCCTTTTCCCCGGTGAATGCAGACATGAGGTGTGCTAAGACACAATTTGTGCAGCAGGGGAGGCAGGAAGAAGGGGATGACAGCATGGCATAATAGTCCAAAGCCAAGTTAAAGCTTTTGGAAGCAGGGGCAAGACTTGGCAGGCATTCATGTCTGCTTATTACTACAGACAATGAATCACAGCTGGTGCCAACTGTGTCATGCACACTACATTTTTTTTTATCAAAAGTGCTGGTAGCTAGTCTATGCCAAGCTCCTTGCCCCACATTTTGCTAAACCTGAAATTGTAACAAGCACTTGGTGAAGTTTTCTCATTAGTTATTTCAAGTGCCTGCAACTTCAGGATGGCCCTCCAGCTGTGGCTAGATTCAAGGCCCTCCCTAAAGGTCTGAGAAGGTGAGTGGCTGAGCTGCTTTGCAAACTTTGGAAATCACCATCTCTCTAATGGCTGCTTTATTGGACATTGTAAAAAATAGCATTTGTGCCCTCACTGGGTGGTTCAGTTGCTTGGAGTGTTGTCCTATCTTGTACAACTAAAAGGTTGCAGGTTCCATTTCTGGTCAGGGCACATACCTAGGTTTTGTGTTCCATCCATGATCGGGGCACCGGTAGGGGAGGCAGCTGTCTGATGTTTCTCTCTCTCTCCCTCTCTCCCCCACCCCTTCCTCTCTCTTTAGAATCAGTAAACATATCCTTAGGTGAGGATTAAAAAATTAGTGTTTTCATCTGACTTTTGAAACAATCTCACATCTTTCTTCAAGTCTTCATCAGTGATGATACATTTTAGTTTTCCTGTCCTTTGCTTATAAGTAAAATTAAATCTTACCTAACAGAAGGCACTCTCATATCTCAAAAGGGTTGCTGGTATGCAGAGATCCTTGGGCATGGCCTTGGCGTAGCAGGGGTCCCCTGACCAACAGCCTTCAATCATAAATACTGATCTTTTCTAGGTAACCAGTGATGACAAACTTGGGAAGCACTGTCTACATAGTCTTGCCAGTGAGTAAAATGCTGAGCAGTAAATATAATATGCCTGAGAAACATGAATATTATACCTTTGGTAAATCTTGATATGTTAATTGTTGATCTGGAATCATTTTAAAGGCATGGAAGATACATTCAAAATTGTGAAGGGTCCCCTTGAAGAGGGCATTCTTTCAGGGTATCACTCTCGTCTAGAGAGCACATTGTTTAGTCCTTTCCTATAAATGTCCTCAGGCAACTACCAATGTCCCTTGGTCACCATCCCACTCTGAGTCTATAAATCATTTCACTTCTCGTGAGGCCTTGAGCCAGCTGGCTGTGATGACATATCGAACTTCTGGTCCCTCATGCTCCTGGCTAATTATATATTCACTAGCTTTTAAAGGCAAGTCCAAGCTATTGAGTATTCTTCAAATTTGGAACCAATTCCCTGGTTAGGATTTTGTCCTTATTACAATCTGAATAGTTGTTGGCACCAGTTCCTTCCTCTTCACACTATTTGCCTAAGTGAGAAAATGTTTTAAGCAGTGACTGTTCTTTAGTGCAGAAAACACTGAGCAACACTAATATCAAAGCATCCATTTTGTACATAAGAAATTGTCTCAGTTTTAGCAAGCAGAGAATGATGCTTCTTTTTAAGATTAAGAGTACAACTGATTTAATAACACATTTCCAAAACAACATAAATAGAGACTTTATTTGGACAACAGGATATTGATTTGAAGCTGTCTCTTTCTATAAATGCCTGGCTATGTACAACAAGATGCTGTACAAACTTAACAGGAATCCACGGACAATTTCAGTACCTCACTAGAGCCATCAGAATTAGCGTTCATTTTGGTCATGCAGTCATCTCTTATTTCACAGGTCACTGGAAAATTCCAGAAACAGATCTAAAGTTCCATCATTATATTTCATAATTATGAAGCTCTCTCTCGCAAGTATTACAGCAGGCTAAGAGGTGAAGATGGATGGAGGAGGAGGCTGCCCACTGTACAGCAGCTGTGTAATCCTGGTGAATTATAAAAATTCTCTGGGTCTCAATTTTCCCATAAATGCTATAAGAAAGTTGACATATTTTAAATTACTCTGGAGTCCAGAGAAGACAGGAATGTGTAAATATAACATAGTGTTCCCATTACTAGTCAGTTAAACTAAGTTTGTATTATACTAGCATAGGCTTAGTTACCACGCAAATCATTGACATAGGAATGTCTCAATGATGTGACAATTTTTCAGATGCATTGTCTTCTCAATTGAACTGCAGCCACAAATATCTTTGAATGCCTTTTATTTGCCTGTACTATCCTAGGCTCTGCAGATACACATTAACAAAACAGAAAAAGTACTGATTGATTTTGATTTTTTTCAAGACTTTCAACTAGGAGATATAAAGTCAGCTTTATTCACTTGGTTTATTTTTAGATTTACATTTGTTTCATTATCTGGGCTGGAGCAAATAGTTATCATAAAAAAAAAAAAACACGCAAACTGTAGCAGAAACAACAAAATCCCTGAAGAGATTCATGTGATGTTCTGTTCAAAAGAAATGCTACTCAAATAAACAGCACCTCATTCTTACCTAATACAAAGTAAAAGGGTATTTTAAGTGAGATTCAGTTGGTCTACATCGTTAACCAGGATCCAATACTGGTACAGCTAAAAGCAATTGTTTATAGACATTTAGTTTGTCTTGGTTTGTTACCTTATCTTTAACCTGTTCAGCAGTTATTAAAACATGGAAAACATTGTTTCTGCTGCCTCAGAAGCCAAGCAGGGGGAGACTCTGGTGCCTCCAGGAAGGGGAGGCTACAAATGTGTCCCTCCCTTATAACTTTTGTAAACCAGGTTTTCTTTTCTTTAATAGTAAAAACCATGCTAAATCATACTGCTGTGTCAACATATTATTGCAAATCTAAATCAGAGAATGACTTCATTTACTGAATAAATATAATAATTTTTAACTTCTAAAATGGTCGGAGAAGCTTTGATCACTTCTATTTCCAACAATATTTTATTGATGTCATTTTTACAATTAGTGTTCTTGTCAAATAGATGAAACACAAACTTTTGGATTGCCTAAAAGATCTACCAAAAGCTCTGAATACTTCACAATAATTATAATAATTTTTCTGGCTACTTTTGTCCTCACTATCTCTTATAGGAACTAGCCACACAGTATTATCTAACTGTTGTGAACTGATGTATTGAAACAGTTTGGAGGTGAGAGTTCTGGGCTGTCAGTACGTTTGAAAGGTTCCCCAACTTGCCAGCTATGTAACCTCAGAAAAGTAACCTAAACTTTTTTTTAATCCTCATCTGAGTTATATTTATTGATTTTAGAGAGAAAGGAAGGGACAGAGACAGAAAGAGGTAAGAGGGAGGGAGGGACAGAGGGAGGGAGAGACAAAGTGAGAGAATCATTGTGAGCGAGAAACATCCATTGCAACCTAGGTGTGTGCTTTGACCTGGGATTGAATCTGCATCATTGTGGTGAATGGGACAATGCTCCAACCAACTGAGCCACCCAGTCAGGGTAGGGAAGTAACTTTTTTAAGCCTGAGCATCTTCATCTAACAATGGAGATGATAGCACCTACCTCAGAAAGATATTGAGAGGATTAGAGGG
Source organism: Trachops cirrhosus (assembly GCA_028533065.1). Classification (NCBI taxonomy): domain Eukaryota; kingdom Metazoa; phylum Chordata; class Mammalia; order Chiroptera; family Phyllostomidae; genus Trachops; species Trachops cirrhosus. The sequence continues at coordinate 80,625,925 of CM052544.1, read as the reverse complement.
CAATGCAAGTACAGTGCTTAGTACAATATATGTCACATAGTAAGCCTGGGGACAACATTAGTGGTTAATACTGTGCATCTATTTTACATATAATCCAACACTAAATCAGCCATTGATCTAATTGGAGGACCTTCTGGTTGTCTATTTTCTCCCATGTTAGTGGTACAAAGCCATGATCGGGAGAGCTGGCATACTGGGGGGCCCATCCAATTAAGAGTCCAAAGACTTTGTGCCCTCATCCTTAACTGATTAACTGAAACTATATGGGTTGGCAAAAGTAGATTTTCACAGTTGTGAGTACATGAAAAACAGCTTACTCTCATATTATTACTTATTTATTAATTATTCTGTTATTTACTATAATTATTAACCTACTTTTACCCACCCCTGTATATGCAAGGCCACTAATGTCCCTGAGGTTTTGTGCCCTTATTTTCACGATGGGAGCAATACCTATAGGGGGTTGGTGATAAAGATGAAATGAAATAACCACATGTAAAAGTATTTTTTAAATTGTACAGCACCTATAAGATCCAAGTTATTATTAATGGGCATGTTAAATAAAAGGAAATAATGATGAATTGATGATGATAACTACTAATTATTTAGTGTTTAACACGGGGCAGACACAGTTAGGCACTTTAGATGCATCATCTCCTGTCCCTAAATGTAATCTGAGATCATATGAAGGGAATTTTGCAGTTTGGCAACCTATGAATAGCAGAATTGCTGATTTTAACTTCTTTTCCTTTACTTTACTATTAGTTTTTAAATTCTGACCGAGTCCATTGTGGTTTGGGAAATGTCTTTGACCTTCTGTCCTTGTGCTATTATTACTTCTAACTTTGTAATAAACCATTTTATAATGCTACATTAACATGTAAGAAGTAGAACTACAAACACATTTATTGCTTTACTCTTGATGTCTACATTAAGATAAGTTTTTAATAGCTTCTTCATATGTGAGATGAATACTTTCTTCACTTTTAAAATTGCTTTATATAAATAACATTTCCAACTGCAGGAAGCTCAGATGTTTATAACTGGTTTAAAGCCTAGACTATCAATTTGTTAAATTTAAAGTCAAATTACATTTTCTATAGATATCAGAATACATACTTTTTACTATAAAACAGAGAGGTTGAGATACCTTTGTTATATTTGTCCTGATGTTATATAAAAGGACCCTGGGCCACCACCTAATTTTATGAGGTTGCATATTATTTAACTATTAGGGGTGCCATTCACATAGTAGTATTTATTTATTATGAAAAATTTCTGACAGAAGTATATTTTTTCTAAAATTTTCTAAGACATGAGTATAATTTTTCTAACAAAATTATTATTTTATAAAAATTCCCCAACTGATGACAAGCATATATTCAAAAGTTGACGCCACTGCTCAATTTAAGTATTTAAAGGTACCCATATGGGCTTTGTCTATATAAATATGTATATTTATATAACATATACAATAAAACTATTTATATATTTATAACTTTGGTGACTTAGACTCTAAATAATTTAACCCTCATTATCACTTTTAAGTTGTTCTTTATTATTATTTTTAGAGGTTTTATTATTATTTTTTTTTGTTGATACTATTACAGATGTTCCCCATTTTCCTCCCCTTTGCCCACCTCCACCCAGCCCCAACCCCACCTCTGCTGGCCTTCACCACACTATTGTCTGTGATTTTTGATCATGTATACAATATTCTATAAAAATGTTATTGATGGTCAGGAAGCTGTGTTTTAGATTTCATGTTAAACTAAGTTATTGATGGGGCATAGGTGAGAGTTAACCTTATGACCAGTCATTACTTTGATAAAATCACTGTCAGGATAGCAGAAATAGCTACATCCATGGTGACCCAACCCAGCTGATATGTATGAGCAGAAAATTTCTACTCTTTATATATTGAAATCAATGGCAACCATGTTAGAGATATTCCAATATTTCCTGAAAAGCAGAGGAATACAAGAGTCTGACACTGTTAGGCAAGACATTTGATTTTCAAGAAACATGACTTTTTTGTCCTGTGTAGATACTTTTAGGTTTTTCTGACTGTCTCAGAGTTCTTAGAACTACTAAAAATTAAGCAAAGCTTTACTGAAAATCTCTTGCTATACTTTAGAACAGGGTTGTTATTCACACAACTTTATTTTTAAAAATTTTGCTAAAGCCAGTGCTTTGGCATTGAACAAATTCCATTTTAAAATATAAAGCTCATAAGGAACTTATTTTATCCATTCATTTAATTACATTAAAGTTATCACAAAGTGAATGCCTACTGTCCACAAAGTAACAAAAATCCAATTTTTGCAAGAAGCTCATTAACAATTGTGACTAAGGATACTTCTTAATATATGTTATTAATACATTAGCAATGCATTACCTAAGATAACAGTATGTAGACACACCCAATTAAAGAATCACAAAAAAAAGAAAATCAGATTATAAATATATAAAAGTGAGATGACAGTTGAGCTGATTCATCAAGAGTGTGGCAGCTTTAAACAGTGCCACTCTCCTAGCACCTGAAACTGCACATTAACTACCAAGCCTAGGACTCTTCCTACTGATAATCATAACCAACAGACTATAAAAAGGTAATATGGATTGTTGTTGCCTCCACACGTCTTTTCTCTATTCAGGGTTGTGTTGCTTGGTACTTATCTTGCAGCCATCAATCATACCAGGAATGGCTTGGACAAGATAACTTAGAAGTCTACTATTGACCCTACTCCAGAGATGCTCTCTGCCAACTCTTCTTCCAGTGTCTAATCACATAACAGTCATTGCATGGCTGCCTAGGAAGTACCAAAGAGAGGGCCACACTTGTTTCCTTTCATTTTATGCTGTCTTAAAGAGACTAACTCATTCTCCCTTTTTCTAATTCATTCTTGTTTTGTTTTTAAAATAGAAGTCCAGATATTAACCTTTTTTCCTAATTCTTTTATTCAACAAATTCAATTGTTTCCTAATTTTTTCTAGCCCTTAAATTACTTAAGTAAATAATGTCTTGATATACATAACACATTTGCTTTTGCAAATCCATAATGTGGTTGAGTTTCTAATGTTGAAGAAAATCATGTAATGTTTTTAAGATGCTCAATTATGAGCTTTGAAAACACCAACTCAAAGTCCTTAGTGAAAGCACTACCACATATTCACGTGGAGTTACTGTATTTACTACAAGGAGTAACAGAGAAACTGGCTTTTATTAAGACATCACCATGTTTTAGGCACTACTCTGTCCTCTGAGCAGCCTAAGAAGGCCTTCTGGGGCCCAGAGAGGGAAAACACTTTTAATCAGATGGCACAATCAGCAAGTGGCAAAGCCCAATGAAAGCTTGAGTCTCTTTAGAACTAATAGCTGGGTCCCTCTACCTCCCCTGTTGCTTCCCTGATATCTCAGATGGCAGCTTTAGGACATCACCCTCAACTCTGAGAGAGAAGTGAGGCTATGCAACAGGGTCTGAACAAACTCCAGCTATGTCCTTTGGGGCCATAAAGCAGCGGATGGCAAGCCAACCACTCTGCTGACTCATGGCAAAGATTTATACAACCATGGATTCCTAAGACACATGTTCAGAGATTGTGATTGGGCAGGTTTGGGGGCATGGCTTGAGTTTCAGTATTGGTAAACCATAAAAACACCTGAATGTTTTTTCCATGGGTAACCTTGTTTAGAAACTAGGGTCAGCATCTTAAATAATAGTCTTCATATATTTATTTGTATACTCAAAAATTTTGAAAACTAGATACATCCTCTAACATTTAAAAGTGAAAAATCTAAACCTTTTCATTATGTTTTAAAAGTTGCAAAATTTATGCCATTTTAAATTTTATTTGTTATGTCCTTTTCAACATTTGCAAAGGAGTTAACTGAACAATCTGATAGCCAAAATTGTCCACTTAAAATATGTAAACGTTATTCTTTAATCCAGACATTTTTTACAAGGGGGGACCAAAAATGGAATTTATTTATAAAAAATTGTGTATTTATTCTTACATGTTTAAACTTCAGTCACCTTTAAAGTACTCTCCATTTGATGCAATACACTTATCGAGATTTTTTTCCACTGCTCAAAATAGTTTTGAACTCTTTTGAATAGTTGATTTTGATGCCTTTTAATCCTTCTGCCGTTTTTTGTTTTACCTCTTCCACATTGGCAAAATGTTTCCCTTTGAGGACCTTTTTCATGGAGAAAACAAAAAAGAAAAAGAAAAAAACCCTGCTAGGATGAGATTGGATGAATAGGGAGGGGTGGGGCATGGGGGTCATGGTGTTTTTGGTCAAAAACTGCTGAACACTAAGGACAGTATAGGCAGGAGAACTTGTAAGTCACTCATCATGAAATGTGCAAATGTGCTGAAAGAGTCTTCAGAAAAATTCACTGAAGCTGAACACAGCCTCTCACAGCAACACCACCTGCTACATGATACAGGTGGGTCCCTAGAACATTCACCTAGGTGGGAGAAGCCGGCACTACAAGGGACTGATCCTCCAGAAGATAATTTCAGTTTTGGGGGGTCTCCCCCATATAATAGTTTTGATAGATAATTATTACCATTAAGACTCAAATTGGATTGAAAATGCGTCTAGAAATGAGATGGATAATGCTTTTTTCTCAATTAGTTCATGTACTTGTATGTGAAAATATGTTGCTAGAATTGACAAGTGTCAATATTAACTCTGTTCTTTCCCCCCCTTTTATATATTTAAGAACTAAAATATTTTATTCACCTAAATAGATGGGGCATTCAAGTAGTTTTCTTGTAGTGACCTACTCGATTCATTGATTCCTTCCAAGTTGTATATCCCAAATCACATAGTTATTTACCATAAAATATAATTTCTAATCACCTATCACCTAACAACTTCCTTAGGGCCTCCTTCAAATTTTTTTTGAAAGTGAAAATTGGAACTCAGCTAGTTGTATAAGGATTTGTTAGCCATAACTGTTACCCATTCATTAGCATCACTGATTTTTTTCAACAACAGCATTCAAACTATTACTTTGACACCTGGGAGGTATATAAGCCCTAGAGCTATGAACCATATCAGGGTTCCAAGTGGATATGTGTTTTTTTCCTAAAGTTTAAAAAACTGACCATGAATGGGGTAATAGAAAAGGAGAGATGTGTAGATTATTAATGTTAGGAGAATGCAGAGGGAAACAGATGATCTGAGAACTCTCTGAGCACATGTGCTGTTGAAAACCACCATGTGTCTCCAAAGGTATCTTTATGTCCTTAGAATGACTTTTGCCTTAAAGTCTGCTGAGACTCTCTATAACAGACTGGTGCCCGTGGGGTGGCTAAGGAAAAAATGGCGTCCGACAGTTTTGATGTATGGGCCTAAGGTGCCCAATCCTGAATCTTCAGTGAGGAGAAAGGACACTTACTTGCCTTCTTTGTGAGGTCCTTGAAGTACGTCAGCCCTGAGACTCTATATGGCACCCCAAGGAGGAAAGATTTCTCTGAAGTAGCCAGAGAGTGGACTGACACCTCACAGTCATCAAGGTGTATGGAGAGCTGACTAAAAATATTCCAGGAACTGCAGGGCTGAATGATCTGTCATTTCAGTGACTGCTGGGGGCTCCAAACTGTCACTTTGTTCAGTTGCAGAACAGCCAGATCATTCAAGGGGGATTAAGGAGTTGTTCTTTCTCTGAAACATCAGAAAATCTGGCCTGGCATTGCGTTACTTAGTTACTCTGAAAGAAGGCAGCAGCTGACCCTGAGACAGGTAAGTGCTTTGAGGTATTAGGGCACAGACTGAGAGGTAGCTGGAGGGCAGGGGGACCTGACCGGAGAGCTCTGTGACCCAGGGCTCAATGTCAGAGGAGGCCCCACAAGGAAGAGGATGCAAAGCCAGCAAGGAGCCTGGAGAGGCCTTGTGTTCTCAGTCTTATTGTCTGAGTTGGGAGAATGGTAAGTGAAGTGGCCAGAGGTTCTGACCAGAAGCACAACATCTGTCCTTCAGTGATGTCATACTCAGAGACCCCAAATGCCACAGGGGCACTGCTCAGCAGCAGCTCGATGTCTGGGGCTCAGGTGGCCTGAAGAAGCCTTCCCTGAGATTCTGGGAAAGTCCCACAGAGAGCTCCAGTCTTTCCCTGGATCTCTTGGGTTCTGCATTGCTTCAGGTCTTTTCTAGCCTGTGGACTCCTGCTTCTGCAGACAAGTGGACTTGTTGGTCATTACAGGAGAGAACATGAGTAACTGGATCCCGTGGCCATTGGTCAGGAAGGGAAACACAGGTGCATGGACCCCAGAAGTGCTGATTAGGGGCCTACAGTGGGACTCTGGGCCAGTCTTGCAACATCTTTAAAGATGTGGCTTGATAAGAGAACCAAGCCTCAGATGGGGTGCAGGTTGGACACAGTGGGACTGTCACATGTGGGAAGTCTCCCAGCAGGTGTCACAGTAGGAGAAAGGGAGAAAATGCATGTGGAGCTGGTGAAAAGACCTCGGATGGGAAGTGGTTGCAGAGAAAGCTAGTAACCATGTGAAACAAAAACCCCAAAAATCATGTATAGAAGACGTGAAAAGGAAACAAAAAGTGTAGAAATTAAAAATTTTTTGTAAGATTAATCATCATGGAATGATTAGAGTTAAGAAGGAGAAAGAGAAGCATAAATAAATCACGGAATTTGCCTCAGGCAGCACAGTTTGATAGTTTGTGGGGGGAATGGGAATGTAGTTCTAAATCAGTGTAATACATTCAGACTTCTTTCATCCCAAGAGCTCCCTAGAGTCTCCTTTGATAAAATCACTCCCATTCACATCGAATCCTTTCACTGCACAAAGAGAAAAGGAGAAGGATAAAAGTCCTGGCTGGGGTGGCTCAGTTGGTTGGAACTTCATCCGGTAACCAAAAAGTTGTGGGTTTATTTCCTGGTCGGGGCACATACCTATGTTCTGGGTTTGATCACCAATCCCCAGTCCAGGAGCCTGTGGGAGGCAACCAGTGATGCTTCTCTCTCACGCTGATGTTTTCCATTCTCCTTTCTTTTGCCTATCTGTCTAAAGGCAATGAAAAATGTCATCTTGGGGAGGTTTAAAAAAATGATGAAAGAAGGTAAAGGTGAGATAAAGAATGGCCTCTGTGGGGTGGGGTGGGGACAGTCCCACACCCCGCATCCTCTCTGGGCTACATAGCCTGTTCCAGCCATGCTCAGGGATTTGAAGCTCCCCAGTGCCATTACCACAGCCCCTCTCTAAGCCCAGGACCACTCCCCTGAGGGCTCCCAACCCAACTGTAGTTTTCCTGTATCAAGTGAGGCATCCTACAAAAAGGCTAATGAGGCTAGTTTTCATTTGTTCTCACCCCATTTGTCCTCACAAATGTTACTAGAATGAAGACTCCAATAAGATGAACAGAGCGTTTACTGCATTCTTTTACATATGCACAATTTACTTGCATGACACCACCTATTATGCTTCCTTATGGCTGATAACAGAAAAATCTAGAATTCTCTCCCATGGTCTGTTTCAATAACCCAAGAATTTTCAATTATTCACGTGGTTCTTATTTTATATTAATTTTGATCCAGTGTGAAAACTTTGGATTTCCCTTTCAATCTACTAGGCTTTATTTTTTTCTGTCTAAATGCACAACATACAAGTTTGTAAAAATTCGATAAACAAAGCATATGTATATTAATTTTAAATAATTGGTGAAACTACAAATTATTCAAAATTGCCCCAAATTTTGGTACATAAGTATCAACATCACTATTTTTAAATATTTTGATGAAAAAAGCCAAAAAATACCCCAAAACCCGTATACGACTCCTAACTTAACTTACAGGGCTTATGCTACAATTCTGACTATAATTCAGTCAGAAGAGGGCTTCTGACTATGATTCTTTGTGGAATAGAGTGCATGGAAATTTCAACAAAGAAAGTAAGAAGCTTTGAAGGAATTATATTTAAAAAAAAACTGGAAATGGAAGCACAGAACAATCCCAAGTGTCAGAATGTATGTTTATGTAATGGTTGAGTGACTTAGTAACAATTCACTTGGACATTAGAGCCAAATTCTTTTAATAAATATTTGTGAAAAGAATGGGCATCTCCATAGAGAGCAGATCATGGTCCTTAGTGAAAGTTGGTCCTGGACAGTAGAAGGTCAAAAGTCAAAAGGTCAAATGGCAGACATTTAGTTTCATATAAAACTTAAGTGACAAAATCAGTATGTATAAATTGTATAACCACTAAAAACATACAGAAAGTTGGCCACTATACCATCCTTCCTATGAGCTACATTCGAGGATGGTCACAGGTTTTTGGAGTGTAGAGGAGTAATCCAAGTAGATGGCAAAGCCAGTCACTAGAGAAGAGGTGGAGGATCTTTACAAAATGTCAGAGTATGGAAGACTCATCAGAACTCAGGAAGCAGAACACAGGATTTTCCTGTACAGCTATTGACTAAGGCAAAGTCCATTACAAATCTTAGAAAAGACCAGAGAAACCCTTAGGAAAGACCAAAGAACCTCCTACTCCTTTTACTTCTATAGGGTGTCTTTCAGGGACAGACATTTAAATAACAGCTGATTTAGATCTTGAAGCCCTATTTTCCCATCTCAGTAAACTGGAATCCCTTTACTGACAAACAAAAAGGTTGATATTATCATTAAGTCTAATCTTTATAAGATTAAGTGCTAGTAGAGAGAGGGAAAAAGTTAATGCTGTATTACATTATTTCAAAGGTTGAAAAGTCTCCATTTTTAATATCTTCAAAAATATTAATTCTCAGATTGGTCAAAATTGCACATTGCATCTCTGTTTCCATAAAACTGGAGCTCTGGATTCTGGCATTTAGTTCTTTTTGCTCTCGGTCCAGAACACAAGCTACTTGAAAAATGTTCAAAGGCTTCTGTCCTTCTGTTTTAGCCTATCACCTGCTGTCTTTCAAAAATTATTTTTACATGCATGTTTATTCTCTTATTTTTATCTAAGCCTACAATAAAGTGTGTCCTATACTTAAATGATCATAAACATCAGGTGAGTTCTTCAAACTATGTATTTAGAGGCCCATTCCCTGAACATTCCATTCACTAGTACTGTGGACTGCCCAGGAATCTGATTTGTAAAGTGTGCTGGGGTGAATTTAGAGCAAGTTTTGGAAACATTGTAATAAAGAATTGTTGGATTAAACAAGGATGACTTTTTCTAACTCATACTTTTTGGAAAAAATGTTTCTTTTCCTGTGACCATTTGGTAAAGCAATGTTCTTCTCTTATTTCAAGTATTTGAAGCCCTGTAGTTATTTTCCCTTGATCAGTAGACAGAAAATTATACTTGGTGAGAAAATGCCTGACAGTTGATTCTTGCTCTGAGCTCAGGCATTCCATTCTAGGCTTCCACTTCTGCTCCCACATCCTTGAGAAAAGGAAAATGCACAAGAAGCCATGGAGAGCAAACCTGTGCAGTTTCCATTGATATCCAGTCCATAAAAAGTCATTTCAAAAGTTTCCAAATATAGACACAGATCAAAGTCAATCTGTTTCTGGTAGATCTGGAACCTAGGAGGTAAGCAATACATTTTCTTTAGGTTTGTCTCTCTGGACTAGAGAGTCAACGATTCTTTCCAGAGCTGGAATTTTAGTCTTGGTTCATGAATACCTTTCTGACTAACAAAACAAAAAGTTCTTAAGGAATAAGAAATCTTATTTTAATTTGTTGATTATGACAGAAGTAGCTGCTATAAGGATTTTTAAGTTGTGTGAATACCATTTCTAATTCCCTCTTCTTTTCCTAATATGAAATTCAAACTAATGCAAACTCAGCACAGATCGTGTTACTATAAAATGGTGGCTGTAAGGAGACTTTCTAATGAACAGGAAACATACATCCTCGTTAATACAAATACTCATATGTTGGCTGTGCCTTGGGAGACATTTCCAAAAAAGCTTCAGAACATTTGCATCTTTGAATTGTCAACTTACAGGTAAAACTCTTTTTCAGATGCTGCTGCTCTCTTTTACTAGGTCTATAACTAAATGCTCATTCTTAGGGGGAAAAAGCTGAAACAAAAAAAAAAATTAAGTTGAACAGGGGTCACAATTCTACTGAAATCAAAATTAACTCATCAATTTGGGAGTTAGGGACCTACTAGAGCAGAGGTTGTAGTCCAACATTCCAAGTCCCTGTGTATCTAAACCTGTACCTTGAATTATATTTGTGTGTTTTGATTTCTAGTTCCCAATAAAGATGACAGAGGTATTTGTGTATCCTATAACCTAGTACAGAGCTGGTACTCCATATACTTTAGTTGAATAAATAACAACTGACATTAACTGAACACTTACTATGAGCCAGAGTCTTTGTTAAGGAATTTAACTTTCATTATAAAATTTAACCCTCCCAACAGCTCTATAACTAGATATTATTATTATCATTATTGCCACTTTTTAGATGGAGAAACTAAGGCTTAATAAACTTAAGTAACATGCCCGACCTCACACAATCACTAAACACTGTCACTTCCTTGTCACCTATCTAGGAAGAGGTGGAACAAGGATTTAAACCTTAGTAATTTGTTCTGTTCCATTGGTCGATGTACCTGTTTTTACGCCACTACCAAGCTATTTTGATTACAGTGGCCTTGTAATATAGTTTAGTATCAGGTATTGTGATCCTTCCTATTTTACTCTTCTTCCTCAAAATTGCAGCAGCTATTCGGGGTCATTTATAGTTCCATACAAGTTTTTGAAGTGTTTGTTCTATGTCTGTGAAATATGCCATTGGTACTTTAATAGGTATTGCTTTGAATGTGTAGATTGCTTTGGGTAGTATGGACATTTTGATGATGTTAATTCTTCCCATCCATGAACACAGTATATGTTTCCATTTATTTGTGTCCTCCTTGATTTCTTTCTTCAGTGTTATGTAGTTTTCTGAATACAGACCTTTTACCTCTTTGGTTAGGTTTATTCCTAGGTATTTTATTTTTCTTTTTGCTATAACGAATGGGATAAGCCAGGCATTGAAAGACAAATACCATATGATCTCCCCTTTAACAGGAACCTAAATAACAAAACAAAGAAACAAGTAAAATATAACAAAAGACACTGAAATAGAGGACAGGTTGTCAGTGACCAGAGGGGAGAGGGGAGGGAATTTCAGGGGAATTTCAGGGGAGAAGGGAAGGGTTTACAGGAACAAATATGGAGGACACATGGACAAAACTAGGGGGGTTGGAAATGGGAGGGAGGAGGGAGAGGTGGGTGGGCTGGAATGGGAATAAAGGATAGAAACTGTACTGAATAAACTAAAAAAAAAAACCTTATTAATTTGACTCTAGACTCTTCTCTCTCCTCTTTTATATACCAATTTACTTGAGAAATATCAGAAATTCAGTGTCTCCATTTTTTTGAAAAAATATTTAAAAAAATACTCTTTGATGAGGGTTCATGAGGTTGTGTCTATTAAACTACTGAACTATCTTGGAAAGGGTGCACTTCCAACTTGGGGTCTTATTCTTATTATTTGGCTTCTTTTAACAACAAAAGATTACATTGGACAAATTGTGGACTATTTAAAGTTCTGAGAGTTGTGAGGTTGCTTTCTTTAAGAAAAAATGAATATTTTAAATAAATTCAATGTCTACCATTAGAAAGTAAAACTAAGATTAAATCAAAGCAAACTAATTTTGTGATTAAGGCTATAACTATAAGACAATAAATGCACTATTTCTCATGAAGTACTATTAAACAACTTTACAAGGAGTTTAGTTGCAAGAGGTGTTCTATAAATTTAATTATAGTTGTAGCTTAAAAATATAGTCCTGTATTTTTCTGTAAATGCAGACCTAAGTGTATACTTCAATATCTGTATTTCTGAAACAAAATTAATAGCATTCCTTTAACAAATTATTTCCACACTTTTAAGAGAATTATATGACACCAGGAATATCATGTTGCTGTGAATTTTGTCTTTCTTGGAAAAGAAATTTCCAAGTGGAGAAAATTTAATCTTTAAATGTGTAAAAGAGATGGTTTTAATAATTAATTTGAACTTAAAAAGGAAGGAAATTTTTATAGGAAGTAAGGAAGGAAGGAAAAAAGAAAGGAAGGGAGAAAGAAAGAAAAGTGGACCTCCTGGATATGCTTCATAGGACCTCCTTGCAACATGTGATTCATCATATTATTTTCAACTATTGGAGATGTGGTCATATTTATCTCCAGGTCTCTGGGCCCAACATAGCTCTTGCTCTCTATATGTGCAGAATAAATCAACATACAAAATTACTCAGGATATTAGAAAATATAAAATATCCCAAACAGAGACAAAACAGAAAATAACAGCCTTGAGGTCTAGGTGTTTTTGCTGAATAGAACTTTTAAAAGTGTGCTTAAGTCACATGTACCAGTTAAAACAAGAGCTTGTCAGCCTAGATGGTCAGATTTATGAGAAAAGGACACTACTGAGCTCAGCTCACATGTCTAACAAGTCACTAAAGCTTCTTAATAGTGTTGGCTCTTGCTCTGAGAACTTTCAGAATTCCCAAATTTAATCAAACAACTTCAGTATATAATTTCTCTCACTGTTTAGTTTTTCCACTTGTTTTCTAATATATTTATCCATTTTGGCTGCTTTAGGAAAACATCACAGACTGGGTAGTATTTAAACAGCAGAAATTTATTTCTCATAGTTCTAGATGATGAAAGTATTAGATCGGGATGCTGGTAGGTTTGGCTCTCTTTTGGTTCACATGCAAACATCTAGCTGTGTCCGTACCTGGCCCAAGGGGCCAGGGAGCTCTCTGGACCCTTTTTTATAAAACACTAATACAGTTCTTGAGGATTCCACCCTAATGACTTAAACACCTCCTCAAAGGCCCACCTATACATACCATGACCTTTGGAAGCTAGTATTTTAACATGTGAATTTGGCAGGGGTGGGGAACACAAACATTCAGACCATACCAACTATGTTTCCTTAGTTCCATCACTATCACCACCAGGTACTTTTATCTTTTGTTCCTGAATAGGAGTTTCTTCCATGGGACAAGAGACCCTTTGTATCATGGCACTGATGTGTGATGCAGGCAGGCTAGGTTCCTGCAGAGAAACACTGCGGCAAGGGTTCAAATTCATGTTGTTAAGTTATAGTAAGTCACTGTCTCACTAGTCCCTAGGTTGAAATTGAGAATATCAAATTCATGAATGCTGAGGGTTCCTGTATTATACTGTGTATAACATATACATATTCTCTCAGACCTAAACAGACATTCTCTATGGATTAGGGACTGTGTTATGTGAATGCCAATCTTAAAAAGAAAAAATAAGGCATAACTAAGAGTGGCTTATCTCTCAGTAATTACTTCTTTAGTAACCATAGCTCATATAATTGCTTGTTCCCCAGATACTGACCACTTATTTGATGACTACATAATTACTAATTACAAATATAATGGTCTATTATCTCATTGCTATTATTATTTTAATCCAGGGAGCAAAATTTCAAGAAAAGCAAGACATTATGAAGCATATTTGAGGTTCAAAAAATATGCACTGTATCTTAAAAAATTCAAAGTTGATTATCCCAGATGGATCATTCCTACTTAGAGTTTTAAAACCAAATCCTATTTTCAAATTTTTACTAATGTTATCATCTCTTTGGCTTACTTAAGCACTTTGTTAACACAAATGGAGTCCAGCTATCTGCATGATCAGACCTTTTAAACGTGAACTATTATTTCCCTGCCTTTTAGGAAAAACATGAATTAGCAATTTTGTTATGCAGGTCAAGCTTGGGCTTATACTGATATTTCATATTATCCTGAGAAGTGAAACAGTCCATTGCCAGCAAGGGTGGAAAAATGAAATTATTGAGTTTGCAGTTCGCTTTTATCACACTCCTTGGGGGCACCCTGGATGTCTGAAACTTTAGAGAAACCCTTTACTGATATAAATATGAAACACTTCTCCTCAAAAAACATAAATAGTTTATAAAGTACCAACCATTTTTGATGAGCAATTTCATACTTTGGTTCCAACTAACAATCTCATTGGCTTTTTTGAGCCTAAGAAGTTCACAGGAACTTAACAATGACTTGGTTGCATTAAGGCCTCAGGAGGGCAAAGATGCAGGGGAGTTTATGGTTGATTATACTCCCTGTGTGGAATCAAACTCTTATACTCTCTTCTGGGAAATTTTTACTGTCTGCTAATGAGTTAAAAATCTGTAATTTCAGCTACAGTCATGATGCATGTAGTTCTCTACAGGACTACATAGTTTATCTGGGCACTTTTTACCTAACCATGGAAAGGGATGACAGACCCTTAAGAGTCCAGAGTTTTTGAATTCCAAATAATGCTTAAATATTTGCAACTGATTTTCAACAAAAGTTCAACTAGTTCCTATCTTATTGCACTAATGGGTATGCTAGCTAGAAGACTTTTCATTAGCTTCCAGATTACTCTACAATTATTAAAAGGACATTCAAATTGTGGTTATTTTTTGTTTGTGTCCATCAGAAAACCCAGCAGATAACAAAAACAGAATCACGAAAGGGAGAACTTGTACACTGGATGTATATATGAGACAAGGGAAGAAAGAATAAAGCAATAGAAGGTGACCTTTCAATAGGAATTATTGTCTGAATGTCACTAAGTAGACATGGGACTTCTACATGCATATCAACACTGAAAAAATCACTCTAAGTCATTTACAAGGTGATATATGGACTTTGGTTCAAGAAGGTTTTGCAAATGAGGCTGCCTTAAGCAGTAAAAACAGGATCCCCATATTTCTCTAACACTTTTTCATTAAGCCAAGCTATTGAAACATGAATTTGCTTTGTGTCACTGCTTAACAACAGTGTCTTAGGGTCACCTCATATGCAAAAATCATTTGTGTTTTTTAAGAATTTTAAATTACATTTCAAATGGTATATGATTACAAGATTAGGTAAACTAACTAAAAATTGGCATTCATTATTGAATATTAAGATAACTGGTATTTATTCCTTTTCAGAGTTAATTCAATTCAGTAGCATATTACCATGCTGTGACTAATAATGATTTAGCCCTGAAAAAGGAAAAATTAAAATATTGCTAAGAAGAATGATTTCTATTACCTAAACACAACACATATCCTGATTAGTAGAGCTCAGGTTAATGCTAGAGAAATATTGCTCTGGAGATGTAGAAGTGAGTGATGTTTACCATAGAGATCACTGAGATCATCATCATCATTATTTAATATGTACTCAAGAGTAAGACCCAGTCTAGCACAGAGATTTATGAGTTGTTTGTTCCCTAAACAGTACCAATGTAATTGTATAAACACACTAAACAGATACACATGAATATGGAAGAGAACAGCAGGAAATAACACAATTTTTATTGTGAAATCAATGTTTGTAAGTACCCAGAAATATGTAAGTAATATTCTGCCAGCAGAGAGCTTTAAGACCATGATTCCTACAATCAAGTGAAGCCCAAGGGCAAAATAGCACAAATTGTTGTCAGTAAGATGGTTGCAACAACAAAAACAAAGATTTTCAATTCTCAAAAATATTTGTGAGGTGTCCAGTTTCAGCTTGGGTTGCTGAAAGTGTCATCCCCATTCTTACAACAAAGAAAAGACTGAACAAACAGCAAAATAACTTTTGCTAAGCCTATGAGAAAGAAAACCATGGTTGGAGAGCAACCAATGAAAGATGAAATCTTGGGAAAGAAACATATGTGCATAGGGCAATAGAACCCAAGCATTTGTTTACCCAAAGCAGACACTGCTGGACACCAAAAAAACCACTAAAAGGAGCCAGCTAATAATATTTATAACAAATTGCTAAAGACTGGATGTGGGCTATCAAAAGGTTAACATCCCTGCAGATGGAGAATAGGAAGACTCGCACTCTCTTCCAGGATATCCATCCATGAACCTTACCAGGCACTCAAGCAGGTTGGTTGAGAATTCTGAGAAAGCTTCCTTGATGGAGCTGACAGGGAGGGGAACAACAACCATCTAAAGGTGTACATTAGCTAACACAGACTCAAATTCAAGGCAAAACTAATAGAACTGAAAAGAGAATTAGAGAAATCCACAACTACAGCTGAGACATTATAACACTCCTCTCTCAGTAATTGATAGAAAGTGTAGGCAGAAAATAAGCAGAGACATAGAAATGAACAACAGTATCTGCCAACTTGACTTAACTGACATTTATAGAACATCCTGCCCAACAAAATGCATTAATAAACATTTTTTTCTCAAGTACACATGAAGTATTCACCATAATAGACCATATTCTGGGGCATAAAACAAACCTTGAAAAATTTAGAAGAATAAAATTACAAAAAGAATGTTCTCAGGTCATAATGATATTAAACTCTAAATTAATAAAAAATGTGTAATACCCCAAGCATTTGCAAATTAAACAGCATACCAGAAATTAAATAATCCATAGAGCAAAAAGGAAGTGTCAAGAAAAATTTTTACACATTTTAAATTAAATAAAACATACATTATGAAAAATTTGTAGGG
This sequence comes from Trachops cirrhosus, assembly GCA_028533065.1. NCBI lineage: Eukaryota > Metazoa > Chordata > Mammalia > Chiroptera > Phyllostomidae > Trachops > Trachops cirrhosus. Next base: position 80,609,410 of record CM052544.1, on the reverse strand, counting down.
TACAGTTAAAGCAGCACTTATAGGTAGGTTTGTAGGATTTAGGCTTACAATAAATAAGAACAAAGATCACAAATTATTAATCTAAGCTCCTATCAAAAGAAACCAGAGAAAAAAGATTAAGTTAAACCAAAAGCAAGCAGGAAAAAGACAATAATACTACTTTTTACATTATTTATTTATTAAATATTTACTAGAACAGAAATAAATGAAACTGAAAATAGAAAAATGATAAGAAAATCCATGGAACCAAATGATGGTTCTTAGAAAAGATCAATAAAATAGATAAAACCTTAAACACACTGAATAAGAAAAATGCAAATTATCAACATTGAAAATGAAAAAGGGAATTTCAGTACTGACTTTATAGATAGTAAAAGGATAATGACAGGATATTATGAACAATGCTATCATTATAACTTTGACAACTGAGGTGAAATTTATGAATTCCTTAAAGATATAAACTACTAAAAGTCATTCAAGGTAAAATAGTAATGTGAATATCCCTGTACCTATTAAAGGAATGAACTGTAGTTTAAAATCTTCCAAAAAGAAATCCGGTCTTAGATGGCTTCACTGGTCTAGAATTAATAAGTGAGTTTAGTGAGGTCCTAGGGTATAAGATCAATATACTGAAGTAAGTTCTATTCCTAAATGGCATCAATGAGCAAATGGAATTTAAAAAATGATACAAACAATCAAACAAATATCACCATTCATAATAGCAACAGAGTGAGCACATAATCAAGCAAGTGTGTCTGAGAAGAAAATATGTGCAGGGTCTATATGTTGAAAATTACAAAACCACGTTAAAAAATTTAAACTCTTGAAAAAAAGAAAGACATTATATCATGTGTTAGGGAAGTCAATATTGTTAACATCTCAGTTTCTACAAAATTAATCTATAACTCTACACAAACCCAATCAAAACCCCAGAATATTTTTTATAGATATTGACAAGATGATTCGAAAATTTACATGAAAGACAGGGGACCTAGAATGCCAACCAACAATTATAAAGAAGAACAAAATTGGAGGACTCACATTACACAATTTCATAACTTCATAAATTTATAGGAATCAAAATTGTGTGGTATTGATGAAACCATAGACACATAGATCTGTGAAACAGAAGAGAGCCCAGAAGTAGATGCACATCAATGTAGACAAGTGATTTTTGACAAAAATGAAAAAGTAATTCAATGGAGAAATTAAAATATTTTCAAGATGTAGAAAAATTAGATATTGATATACAAAAATTAAACCTCAATGTTTATCTCACATCATGTAAACAGTAACTCAGTGAGGATTATAAAAATAATAAAACTATAAAACTCTAGAAGAAAATATAGGAAAATATTTGTGATCTTTATTTTTGCAAAGAATTTTAGAAATATACCAAAAACATGATTTGTAAAAAGAATACATTGATAAATTGGACTTCATCAAACTTACTGCCTTTGCTCTGTGAAACAAAATCTTAAGGGAACAAAAAAACTAGCCAGACTAGTAGAAAATATTTGCAAATCATAGATCTGACAAAGAAATTTTTTCCAAAATACATAAAGAACCCTCAAACTTGAAAATAAGAAAACAAAGAACTTGATAAAAAATTTGCAAAAGTTCTGAATAAACACATCCACCAAAAAAGAATTATGGATGGCAAATAAACATATTAAAAAATCTCAGTATCAATCATTGTTTAGGAAATGTGACTTAAAACCACAAAGAAACACAACCACACATCTGTTAGAATAGATAGACAAACAAAAAATTGGCATACCAAATGCAGGTAGGATGTGAAACAACTGTCACTCTCATATATTACTGATGGGAATTTATGAGAATATTATGGCTACATTGGAAAATCATTTGGAGTCCCTTATAAAGTTTAAAATACACCCCTAAATCAGTGGGTTGGGTATCGTCCCACAGACCAAAGGGTCACCAGTGCAATTCCCAGTCAGGACATATGCCAGGGTTGTGGGCCAAGTTTCCCACTAGGGTTATGTGAGAGGCAATCAACCAATGTTTCTCTGGCATACTGATGTTTCTTTCCCTCTCTTTCACCCTCCTTTCTCCTCTCTCTAAAAATAAATATGTTTAATTAAAGAAATAAAAAGTCATCACACAATTCAACAAAACCACTCCTAGGTGTTTATTCAAGAGAGTTGAAAATGTATGTTGATGCAAAAACCTATTAGGAGTTTTATTAATAATTGCAGCTTTATTCACAATTGTCTCAAACTAAAAACAACTCACATGTCCTTCAATAAGTGAATGAATAAACTGTGGTACATCTATCCATACAATGGAATACTATGTGGCAATAAGATACAATGAGCCATTGATTCATGCACCAACAGGGATTAATCTTAAACACATTTCTGTAAATGAAAGAAGTTAGACCCAAATAGCTACATATGGTATTTTTTAATTTATGTTAAATTCTGGAAAAGGCAAACTATAGGAACAGAAAAGTGATCAATCATGACCAGATTGGAGTAAAGGGAGTGGTTAGCTACAAACGGCCAGCATTATGGAATCTTCAGATTTAATGGAACATCATGTATGATATTGTTGTAGTAGATATGTGGCTCTCTGAATTTATATAAAACCTTAGAACTGTATACAACAAAGAGTAAATTATACTCTGTTTAAATGAAAAAGAAAAGTCAACCAGGATGTGGGAGGAATCCAAGATATAATCTAGACCATGACAAATGAATCTAATCATATTACATAACCATACTGAGGGGTAGGGGAAGACAGTTGCTGATCTAAGCAATTTTGGAAAATAGGATTTTGACAAGATATTGTTAGGCCAACAATAGTAAAAACTGTATAGAGACACTGTATTCTAGTTAGTAAATTTGTTTCTCACAGGGTCCAGTGTAACCACTCTGAAATGACTTTACATATACACTAGGGCTAAATAAGAAAGGAACTATATTGTACGTAATTAGAGTCAGGGTCTCGATTTTGGAGAATGAAGCTACAAATAAACAAAGGGAAATGCCGGAATGAGCCCTGTGGCATTGAATTGGAGTTTAACCTACCAGGATGAAATCATGTTTATTTTAACAAATAGATAGATAGATTAGATAGGCCGATAGCTAGCTAGCTAGCTAGCTAGATGATAGATGATAGATAGGTAGATAGATAGATAGATAGATAGATAGATAGATAGATAGATAGATGGATGATAGATACAGATAATTGTATATACATGCCTCAGTATATGTACATGTATTTCCTCACTATCTAGTAAAAGGGACTAGAAGCAGTGATCCCAAGTAGCAATCAGCACATCTAGTGCCCCATATTTTGTATTCCAAATAACATGCTCCAGTAAAAAGGAGTCAGGCTCCTTGGAGAATCTGTTGATTATGGGGATAGAGAAAATACTAGATGAACCTGGAGCATCTTGTTGTGCTAAAAAGTAAGAAAGTGCATATGGAAAAGGCACAGTGGCTAATTGACAAAAGCTGCCAATGGCCAAAACTGGAAAAATTTTAGCAATAAAAAAAATGATAGTTCTGAATTCTAACACAGAAAAGTAAAATAAATATTCATGAGTCATACACATATAAGTAAGTGATCAAATAAACAAATGGAGGAGAAAGGACAAGTCTTCCATGAAAAAGGATTGCAATCAACAAATGTATAAAAAATAGAGAAAAAATCACCATTATATCACTATGGCATTAATTGCTACAGGCAAAAATCTATGGATGAATGTTAAAATTAGCAAGTGCAACTCTGAGGAAAAACAGAATATTTGCACAGTGTTGAAATATCTCCTCCAAAATATTAATTGCTATGGTCATTTTAACATCTAACCACAAAGTATCTGGCATTCCTCCATCCAGAGGGCAGATCTTAAATTCCCTTCACTTGAGAATGGGCTGGTCTTAGCTACTTGCTTACAATGAATATAGTGTGTAAAAGGGAAATAGTAACTTACAATGGAGGGAGAAACCTGGCAATACTTCAAAAGTATTAAGATTATAAAACAAAGTAAAGATAGGTGAAGGAATTTTGAGAGATTGGAGGAGACTAAGGAAGAATGCAAACAATTTGCGGTATCCTTGATTGGATCCTGAAATAGAAAAAAGACATTGTTGGAAAAACTTGGAAAATCTGAATCAAGTCTGTAGTATACTTAACTGATTAATTTCACTAATTAATTATACCATATTAATTATATTAATATCAATATTTAATTTTGAGAGCTGTAGCATGGTTATGTAAGGAGTTAGCAGTGGGGAAGTTCAGGTGGAGGGCATATAGCAAGATGTACTCTATTGTCTCTGCAACTCTTCTGTATGTCTAAAATTATTTTTTAAACAAAAACTTAAATATGTATTTATAAGTTACTCAATAAAATTCTGACTCACATTGTACAGAGCCTGAAAATTTCACAGAAGTGGAATGTGTCTTTAGATGTAAGAAAAATGTACAGAACATCAACTGGTGTATACAGCATTAAACAAGGATTGGGTCTGCAGGTATCTGTTAAGGACATTTAACCTGTGGCTCATCATGCTGTATGTGGAAGATATAATACTGAACCATGTACAGTGTCAGCCTTGAAGAAATAATAAATTTTAGGTGCTCAAGATCAATAAAAACAAATACTTTCAATTTAATATAATGTGATGGAAATCAGCAGAAGGGAGCAATTAGTTCCATCTGAGGGAGCTCAAAAAGGACTCATGAGGAGAAGACTTTTAAGCTGGAGTGTCTTAAATTACCCAATGAATCCAGAAATTCTCATCTCCTCTCTGCCTTCATTGCTTTACTGTACACCTCCCCTTCCCTAACTAGTCCATCTCAGAGTCCTCCTTGTTTCACCATTCAATTTCCTCTCCTTTTATCTTTCTTGTCTTCTCTATCCTCAAAATTGCTGTCCTTATCTCTTGCTGCCATAGATGCAGTAGGCCCTTAATAGGTTTACCTGCCTCTCACCCTGCACACTGCCACTCAGGTAACCCTTCTAAAATAGACATGAATTATTCCTCATTTGTTCCATAAAGGTTTATCAAACTCCTACTATGTATCAGGTAGTGAGCCCTCAGAATACTTAAAGTGTATCAATAAAAACCCCAATAAATGTTGTGGAAGAACAGAAGGAAGGAGGACAGAAAATAAGGAAAGGGGGTGAGGGTGAAGAAATATCTATGCAGGAAAGGAATGTAAAATGCAGACACACAGGAAAGAAGGTATAGTGGCTTATGAAAAAGTCTTCAGAGTGACCCATGTATAGGAGGTATGTGGGGTGTGGGGAGGTGACACTGTTGAAGAGTTTAGGGCCAGAAGGAGATATAAAGAGAAACAATAATTTTAAATCAAACTAATTCTCACAAAGAATGATCTGGAGAATATAGATGCTTTTTTGTCAATGAAGCCTAAGTAATAGAAAAAGCCACAGGAAGGATGATAAATAAAACTTTGGCCATTCCCTTGGAATTGCAAATTTACTCTTGAAACATGTTAGGAACTTGCATCTATTCATAGAAGATCTGCTGATAGGTTTCAGGCCAAATTTACTTTAAGGTTTTTATTCAATGGGTTCATCAATCAATTTACATCAAATGTTGGCATCATTCATCAATTTTATTCTTTAGTAAGTATGCTAAGATCTGTGTCAGGTAGCATCTCATTATTAGATAGAAAAATAATCTCTGTTTTATAGATAAGAATGCTTGGAGAGGGAAAAACAATTATATAAAAATACATAATATTTTCATACAAGTATACACACTCATAATAAAAGAATGACTCACAGATTCCTTTAGCCCAGTTGTCTCCCCTGAGTATAACAGCTTAAGTGATTTGTAGGGAATGAGTCACCTTTTAAAAAAGGTAGGCAGTTAGCTTTCATTAGAGCTACAGAATCTGCATATTCATTTCCCTTGCCAAAGACTTTGATATACTAACTTCATATTCATTTAATTCATGCTCATTCACATAACATGTATTCATATACTATTCCATGCAGCCATGCTGACACAGATAACTGCTGATGGATTAATGGTCAGCAAATACTGAAATATGTGACGCCATCAATGCTCTTTATAAAATACCCCTGACTTATGAATCCTTTCAACTCTCCAATCTAAAATGATTTACTTCACTTGAACCAGTATTTAATTCAAATATAAAGGCTTATCATCCATGTGCTGATGTCAAGATATAGCTCATTATGTATATAATTATAGTAATAGTATGTTTAAATATCATTGCACAAAAAGAATGACTATAATCAAAGTCTTCTAGAAGCATACTGGATAATTCTAGTTTCTGCTAGAAGGGGAAGCAACTCTTTTATAGAGGCTTCTTGGAAATTTCCAATTTTCATTGAAATGAAAATATGATTATATTTAAGTTACTTGTAATTTTTATTATAATAAGGATATTAACAGAAATAACACAAATGACCAACAAAAAAGGGTAAAGCTGAGACGCTTCCTACTATATTCCATTACACCAGCCACATTCCACTTTTTACTACAATCTATTCCATACTATTGCAAGCATCCAAGATGCCAAAGCTAAGCTGTAGTATTACCTAGGCAACAAAAATGGACTTGCACATTTTCTAGTGAAAAATGTAGAGAATAAATGCCTTATTTCAACCTAGCCATGCCTTTAACAGTTGACAGTCTGAATGCAAAACTGAAACTTACTTTCACAGTGTTTATAAAAAGTTGATTAATAACCCATATTCTTAAAAATCCAATCATTTTTAGGCTAGAATATTTCCTAATAATCAGCAGCACAGTAGAGATGCAATGAATTGGTAGAAATCTACAGATGAACAGCAATATGAAATGTGAGAGATGGCCTGTTTTGGGAGCAAAACAATATCCCTTTTAATAAAATTTGAGAATTTTAGAACTGAAATGGATTTTTAGAAGTCTCACATATCAGCACTGACATGCAGCAGGCACACACTCAGTGCAAGATGAGTGAGTAATGAACAGATGGGGTGTTCTAATGCTCCTGCCATTGGACAGAGTAGTATTTAAACTATCTCAGGAAAATTAACCTCTTAAGTTTCTAAGGTAGGTAGGTATTCCAAGTGCTGTTTGGTAATTTAATTCACAGTTTTTATTGTCAGGATTTTTCCTACTAACACACTGTAATATTCTATTACCCACACCAATCTCTGATTCTATTATTTCTTGCTACTCTGCTGCATTTAAGCTCACTTTCTCTTCTCCACTTTCTCAAGGAAAATAAATAGCAACAACAACAATAAAACATGTTCTCACTTTTCTTCTTTCCCCAGTGCTCACATAAATCACTTTGCCTCATCACATTCCACTAACAAGAGGCAAAAAAAAAAAAAATGAGCATTCTGAATTCTTAGAAGAGTAGGATTGGATTATCCATGGGGAAAGCTGAGGCATTTGGAGCCATGGTAATCACCAATAGCCTGAAGCAAGAGTGAGTATATAGGAGTGGCTATTTTCATGCTTGCAGATCCAGAACTGTAAGAGATGACATAGTTCTTCAAGGTTTTGTATTTACTAGTCTTTATGTTGTATAAGAGGAAATGAAGGCCAAAAGAAGTTGTATTGATTTTCTAAGGTCACATGACTAGTTAGTGTCCAGCTAAGAATAGCAACCTGGTTTTCTGATGGTCATCAGGGCTCTGTCCTCTATCTCAGGACATACCCCTTGATAGGACATTTTACCAGGAGAAGACATGATATTGCTAAGGTTACCAGATCTGTTTTAGTAATAATAGTAATAATTATTATTCCAGAGAACACTTTAAAATATGACAGGCATTGCATTAAATGCTTGAGATTCAATATCTTCTTTAACCTTCACAACAAGTTAACTCATTAGGTGATATCACCATTTCCATTTTGCAAATGTGGGCATTGAGGCATTGAGTTTAAGTTGTCAGGTCAAGATCACATAGTAATTGGCATAGCCTGTCCTTAAAACTGACCCAAATACATCATTTAACATCTCTCAGCTATTATTTAGTGAAGACAATGAGGAAATTGAACTCTAAGGCCCCATAGTTTGTGAAATAAATGCAAGGAATAACTTTCTGTGCTTTGTTGCAACTTTCCTGGAGGAACTCCAATAACTCTTACCTCCACGTCTATTATAAGGCCCAAAGCATAAGAATGCGTGCAATCTCAGAAAGTCAGAGATCAATGCAAAAATTCATGATGGTGGGATTTGTTTTAATTCTTAATAAGAAAAATTTCAGAGTCCTTCCATAGGGCAGAGTGTATCTGTAGGTGAGTCAACACTGGATCTTGGCTGCCTCTGGAGCTCTGGCCAGTGGGATTTCAGGGAAAGAAACTATAGTTGAGCAGGGAAGCTGTGAACATTACATTTTTAAAGGATCTTCTTTCAGCCTTGACCAGCGTGGCTCAGTTGGTTGAGCATTGTCCCACAAAGTGAAAGATTGTTGGTTTGATTACCCATCAGGGCACATGCCTGGGTTGCGGGTTTGATCCCCAGTTGGGGTGTATGTGAGACACAACTGGTTGATGTTTTTTACCATCTCTTTCTCCCTCCCTTCCAGTCTCTCTAAAAATAAATAAATAAAATCTTCTAAAAATCTGTTTTCAAGAGATTAATAATAATATAAGAAATGCAAAGCAAATTAGAAAAATCTCAAACCCACAGGAGCCACAGTATAAAAACAAACCCTCTTAGAAAGAAGCAATGTGACATATGTAACCTCAGAACAATGAAATCTCTTCAGTTGGTGTCAGTGAAGACTATGTATAAGGAATGACGAAGAGGCTATATCTTTTCCCAGCAGGAGGAAATTTGCCAGGGCTCATGGACCTGCTCACTGAGATGCTCAGAGCTAACTCAAGTTAGGGAGAATACCTTTCAAAGCCAATAAGAGATCTAAGCATGAAGAGTAGGTCTAGTAAAAAAGAGATTCAGAGGCAAGCACAGATTCTCTGCTGATATTCTTATGCTCTACCACGGTCAGGTTACTCCTGAAAAGTTGACTGCACATGAACTGAGATGGCTCCTGGGTGGGAACCACACACTTAACTGTTATTAGGCATCCTCACAAATATAAGTCAATCAAGGAGAAGTATGTCATCTTGTAATTATGAAGGGTAGACCATTGATATTTATGGATTTAACATTTCTGCATGTGGTTATGTGAAAATTATTATTACATGGTTATATCTATTATTTTGTAATTTATCTATGCACATTTGCCATGTGCACAGTGAGCTCAATGTTGGTATATAGATGTGAGTTTGCCAAGGAGTTAGATAACTGATCAACACTCCCACAGTTCAACCCATCACCCTCACCCATGGCTCATGATTCAATTCATCAGACCATTGTTTGTGAAAATAAATAAATAAATAAAAGAACAAAATAGAAAATAGCCATCCAGTGGGAGAAAAGTTTAATAAGTATGAAAAGTACACCAAGGTATGTCATGAGGCTTATGAACAGGAAACACATGATTCTCAACAGAAATTGGTCAGATCAAAATTTGAAGCCTGACCATATTTGAACATTTACATGTTTACAAAGATCTAGAACGAAGACCCTAGTGAATATTTGGTGCCTACCAAAAATTGAATAGATTGTTCCGAATGGCTTCTTGCAGTGCCTCCAAACCTGACAGGCAATAAGAATTAACTGGGAGGCTTTCCTACATATGCATGTGCCCACATTCTCACACACCAGCCCTCCAACCATGAGTGGAGTCTCTAAGTGCATGATGGAGTAGAGGGCTCTGCATTCAGACGTCTCTTCTAGATGCAGTGGCTCAGGGACTCAGTACAGGATGCAGAGAAGGCAGAGCTGGATCCTTTTTGAGCCCTTTTAGTCATGAAGGGACCTAATTTATCTTGTGATGCTAATCCTCAACTCAGGATGCTGTATTTATAGAATATACACTTCTGAGCTCCTTGAAAAATGATGCAATGTAAGTATTATTGGCCAGATATAAATATTACTGGCTGTGCACAATTTGTTCCTTAGTTCTGACAATATAATCTGCATTTTGTCACAGACCACCTGCATTCTCTATGATTAACATATTAGGTAACTTAGAAAGAGGATGTGTGCTTATCTCAAGCTTTAGACAGGTGTTTCAACTTCATATCTATCAAGTACAGAGAGAAAAAACCTCACATTTTATGATATTAGAAATTTCATTCTATAGAGTGTGAAGTAACTATTAAGTGACTAAATCTATTTCCCCTAAATACAGTAACTAGCAGAAAAGGGCCCCACACACTCAAACATCTAAATATGCTCCTTCCATAAAACTTATGGACCACTCACATAACTGGTATATGTTTACTTTATTTATTTGCTATTTGTTTTAAATTTTTATATACATTGGTATATTCTTTCTTATCTACAAGTGACTCAAGAGCAGATCACTTTTTATAAGAAGAACCTAAGATAAAGCTCAATCAAGCATAATATGTTATTTCTAATTTGACAGTGCTGATGTTGCTTGGGGCCTCTATTTGCATCATGTAGATCTAGGTATTAGGAAAGCTGAAATTCTGAATAGGATGCTTTCTTCATGGTCTCAGCATCTGGACACAACCCTGAACATACTAAAGTGCTTACAGAACACTTCTGGAGCCATTGAATAACAAAGAACACACCTTGATTATTTCAGCAGGAATTTTTAATTATAAAAATGGACATAAAATTAGTTAATTTGTTGGTCAAGTAGCTGTATCTCTTATCCATGATTCCAGGCCTTTGGAAGCCAGAGCTTATATTATTCATATATTATGTATAAGTTACCTAAATTTACTCTATAGCAACCAAAATATTGGATACAAAAGTGCTTTTTGACAAAGCCAATTTTTATTAAAGCTTTGAATTACAAAACCAAAGCTTCTAAAAGAAGTGTCTTAAAAGCCTCTTCCACCATCAGGTGAAAAATTTGGCTTTAAAATCTAATTGTTCATCATCTCCTGGGTTTCCTGACAGATCTCATATAGATGATAATAATGTTCTAAATCCTATCTTTGTATGTATTCTGAGCCAAATGCGACAGGATTTTATTTCTTATTATTTGGAATGATATCATTTAACATTAATGTGTTTGTGCATACACAATTCTGGTCTGCTGATAATATTACTTTCTTACAGATTACCATCAAAGACATATTGCCTTGGACACATCTTTCTGATTGTCTTTTCATCTGGGAAGGAACTTAAAACTCCTAATGGGGTTTGGAGAACAACCTGAGACAAACAGGCCATGATGTGGGACAGCTGGAGGGGTCAGTCATGCTGTGTTGCAGGCCACCTCTGTGGCAGATGTTTCTGGCACTGCTGAATCAGTTCCATTTCAAACCTTGTGAATGATAAACCACCCCTGAATTTATCTTTAACTGGTGTGTGATTATCCTGTCAACTGGGAGAGACGAGTGATACTCACTACTCCAAACATCTGATAAACAGAGTTAAAAGTTCAAAGCCTCAAGCCTTCAGACCTTTATCTACGTGCTGCCCAACACCTATGACAAGGGGCCCTTCAGTCATGGAGGGAGGGTAATAGAAATTAACCTAAAACCACAGGATGGTTGCTGTATTTACTTTTTCTGAAAAAAAAAAAGTTCATTTAGCTATTCATCAAACATTACTAAATGTCGTATGCCTAGCACTGAACAATAAAAAATATGGAGGGTGTGGTTTCTATCCTTTTACTAGAGTGTAAGCAGTAATCCTTCTGTTCTTCTGAAGGAGTTTAATGCAGGATGCAAAGAGATTGGCTTTCTCCTTGTATCTCACAAATGGATGTGAGATCCATTTGTACCATTGTTTTTTGTAAATAGACTCTGATGTATAAAAGCCAGGTGACTTGACATTTTAGGATGAAAGGTTTATGCAAGAAATCTAGAAGACATTTTTTCAGACCTTTTTCTAATATGAAAAATGAAAATTATGATTAGATTAAATATCCACATCTTAATTGGTGGTATTACCTTATAAGACAAGCATGTTTGAGAAAAGCTATGGTGCCAGCCCTATAATTATACGTTAGTTCAACAAGCATTTTTTAAAATGTACCTGATGATGTGCTAGGCAATGGGTTGCAGAGATGAGGGCAGCTGCAATAAAAAGTAGCTCCTCTGTGAGGAGACCAGGAAAAGTGTCAGAAGAACAATGAAGAAGGGCAGTCCAAGAAAGGAGGGCAGCACAATTAAAGGCATAGAGAATGAAACAATGTCACATAATTTAAAGCTATACATAATTCTATATTGATGGGGCATGAAGTACAAGACAATGGAGGAAGGGGAATATTTAGAAATTAGGCTAGAAAAGTAAGGAGGGGTAGGTCATACTAATAACAACAACAACAACCTCACACATTTATTGAGCCCATGTGACATGCCAGGAATTGATCTTAGCATGCATGCGTTAACCCATCAGATCCTTGCCATACTGCTGGTGGGGAGGAGACTGTAGGCCAAGTGCACTGGGTAAGCAGAGCAGCACAGCTGCAGGGGTTGGGCATTTCAAAGCTCAACGTCTAGTAGGTATGAAGGGAGCACCCACAGTAACCCAAGTAACAAAAGTATTTGCTCCAGCTGAAAATGGTATGGAAGCAACACTGACATCTTCCCTGTGTCATGATGAACACATTCATTTCACAAAGGAAAAATGAAGAAAACGATCACATTATACTCCAAAACCAAACCAAACCAACCAACCACAAAAACAAAAAAACAGGGTCAATACATCTAGCTCCAGCTCCCCAAGTAAATGAAGCCTTGAACAGTTCCCACAAAGGGCTTAAACCTGAACAGAAGCCATTTTATCCCTGGTTTTTCCATTGCTGATGTCTGAAAATGTGTTATGGACTTTGTGGATATGTTAATCACATGAGGAAATGGCTATGTTCTTTATGAACAGACTAACTGTAAACTTGATGAATTTAATAACATTGCATGTATGTTTTAAACATCTGTGCTATTCTACATTTGGGTCACTCCCTTGTATTTCTACATGTTAGTTTCTTTCTTTTTCTAAGTGCTTTTGACTCTCAGTTGTTTTATTTTTTGGTGTAAGAAAGGGGAAATTTTTAAATTGTATATATTAATATATATGTCAATATATATTCAATATATGTGTATATATATATCAATTTTATTTGTATGAAGAAACTAAAAGGATATAAATTATAAAAATTGTTGCCCATTTGGAGCAAAGGAGCAACTGTTTGGGTGGAGCAAGTGTGGAAGTAAGAGTTTTCACATTCATTTGATTTTTAAACCATGGAAATGTATTACCTATTTTAAATTAAAGTAAAAAATGTAAATCCTATAAGGTTGCATACTATTATTATTTTTATTATCTCTATTTTAGAGATGAGGAAGCTGAGGGAGAGAAAAAGTAATTGTTGAAAGCCCATATCCTATAAGTGAAGGGAAATATCAAATAATTTTAATGACTGGACATTGTATTTTACAAAGATCCCTGTTGGGACAGAGGGAAGAATAAAATGGAAGAGCTGGAAATGGAGACAAGGGCAGCCAGAGAGCAATGGCAGCGGTTAATGTGAGGGATGGTGGGAATCTGATCTTGGAAAAGTAGCTCAGGGGCATTAGAAAGTGACAGACTGAACTTGTTACCCAATTGGCAGGTGAAGCAAAGGAAGAATGTGGTGTGATTCCTGGGTCTGCAGCTTAGGAGTGAATGGACTGCAGTGTCCCAAACTGAGATAGAAGAAGAAGAAAAAAAAGCACAATGCCACATTCAGATGGAGAGTTCATAGATCTAGAGAGCAGACTGATAGTTGCCAGAGAGGAACAGACTGAGGGACTGGTGAAAAGGTAAAGAAATTAAGAAGTACAAATTGCTAGTTACAAATTAGTTATGGGGGTGTGTAAAGCACAGCATAGGGAATATTGTCAATAATATTTTAATAACTATGGATGGTGCTACCTGGGTACTAGACATATCGGGGGAACACTTTATAAAATATATGATTATCCAACCACCATGCTGTGTACCTGAAACTAACACATAGTAATATTGAATATAACCTGCATTTGAATAATAAATAAAAATAAAAGAGATGAACTAAAAATAGTTTTCAGTCATATTAGGCAACTTTATAGAGGTACAAGCCAGAGGTGGAAATAAAGAATAGGGACACTTAAAGAGATGACTAGGTAAAAAGTCATAGTGACCTTCATAAGCAGGTAAAAGGATAGAGTAAATCAATGAAGTAAGACCTATTGTCCCATTTTGTAGGTGGACCTATGAAGACTCCAAGCTCTTCACGAGACTTTTAAAAGGTCTATGGCTAAGTATGAGATGCAGGATTCAAACCCAGGTTTGCCTGGCCCCAACCCCCATTTTCTTCTCTTCTTCCCACTCTGCCTTCCATCAGATGTTATAATAGATGCTTGTAAGAATACATTTTCTATCAAATGCCTCACAAATAAAATTCAACATTATCTCCTTACAAATGTTCTTTATTCAGAAATGCATTTTCATTTTTCCATCATAACCACTGATAATCATCTTCATTTCCTGAGCTCTTTTTATTGTATATTGCATATAGATATAAGTATTTATTGGGCTGGCCAAAAAGTTCATTTGATTTTTTCTGTAAGGTGGCTCTAGTAGTGCTTAGTTGTCTTTAAGTTCATTGAAAACAATTTTTGTTAGATTGTATTGTGAAAGATGTCATAGCAATGTGCATTTTTTAAAAAACTTACCAAAAATTGTAAATTTTTATGTATACATTTAATATCAAAGTTGGAAGAAAATAGGTAACATTTTTGGCATGTTATGCCTTATTATTTCAAGAAAGGTAAAAGCATAACTGAAATGCAAAAAAAAAAGATTTGTGCAGTGTATGGAGAAGGTGCTGTGAATGATCAAACATGTCAAAAGAGGTTTGAGAAGTTTTGTGCTAGAGATTTCTCACTAGATGATGATGCTCTATAGTCGGGCAGAGCAGTTGTGGTTGATAGCAATCAAATCGAGACATTAATTGAGAACAGTCAATGTTATACCACGCAGGAGATAACTGACATATTCAAAATATCCAAATCAATAAAGTTATTGGTGAAAATGAAAAATGTGTCTTTTAATTTATGGAAAAAATTAAAAGGACTTTTGGGCTAACCCAATAGATCCATTTTCTGCCTTTATCTGAAGAAACAAATCTAATCTATGAAGTAAATATATCACTTACTTTCAGTAAACATTAATTTCTAGAAGATAAATAATAACCTGATCCAAAAAGTACCACAGAAGAACTGACAGAAATTATTAGCTACTGGTGTCAGCAGGCAGAAAGTTGACTGCTTAAGAAGGAAGGGTTGACAAGACACTTGACCTCTCTGACCCTAAGTTTTCTTGTCTGTAAACCATGAATAATAAAGCTATCTTACACACTTGTGTGGAGAGTGTATGAAAACAAAGAGAAGGAAGGGTTGAGAGACTTTGATCTTCTTCAGTCTGACAGGAAAACTATGAGCCATATGTCTAACCCTTGGCCAGATACCATGCACTTGCTAATATCCAGAAAGTCAGGAAGATTTTAGTTTAGAAACTCAAATTGTGGGGGGAAACACTGCTACCCAAGTGCTCTGTTTTCTGTTGACTGAAATGTTTCCACAGAACCCATCACCATGGCCTCTGTGCCTTCCAGATTAAAATGAGTGCAACCAGTACATATGGAAGGTGATGAATGCATATGCTTCATGAGTATCTGCAGCAATTTCCTATTGCTACTGTAACAAATTGCACAAACTTAGTGGCTTAAAATAATACAACTTGATTTTCTTACAGTTCTGTAGGTGCAGAGTATGGATCTCAATGAGTTCAAATCAAGGTGGCAGCAGGGTTGGGTGCCTTCAGGAGGCTCCAGGGGAGAATCTGTTTTCCAGTCTTTGCCACCCACCTTCCTAGATTCATCTTCAAATCAGCTATGTTGAATATCTCTGATCCTCATCTGTAGTCACATCTCTCTTTACCTCTTTTTGGGTTTCTGTACTCCACTTTTAAGGACTCTTGTGATTACATTGGACCCACCTGGATACTCTAGACTAATTACCATACTTTAAAGTCAGCTAAGAACATTGTTAGCTGCGGGGGGTGGGGGGGCATCATTATTCTGCCTTCTCGCTACCACAGTATCTTATATACCTGACTAGTTCATCATTTATAATCCAAGAGTGGTATGTTTGGAATATGTTGTAAACTTTTGGTTGAAGTAAATAAATATGAATAATATGAATATGCACTTAGAAGAGTGCAACTATTGCCTGTTTTAAAGATAATAAGTTACTTTCATAACTCAACATGCCTGCAATATTATAAAATGGCAGATAAATAAAAGTTGAACTAGGGTCAAGAGGATGCTGGGTCACACTAATTATTCTTACAAGAATCAGTATTGATTTAGGAGGAGAGTAAGAACTCCCTACATCCAATGTCTCTTTTTTATTTGGGATTTCTTGGTTATATAAATATTGTTATCCAAGGTCCAAAACTTAATTTCTGAGTAATAGATAGTTGCATTGTGGATCTATAATTTTTTTAAATTAAGGAAACAGCTTAATATCACTTTATCAGAAGTCAATAAATTTTAGTTTGATGAAAAAAGAAAAATGAATAATTTTGCACACTAGTGTTTTTGAGCACAAAGGGGAAAGAATGTGCCAGTCCTGAGTGCCCATTCAGTCATTACAGTTTTGTAAAAGGACCAACCCTGGTGCTGGATTCTTGTCCACCTGGTATTACGTTAGAAATGGGACATAAAATGCATAAAATTTGTTACTTGTGAAAGTAACAAATCACTGCCTCTCTGTAACCCTGGATTGAAGGTTTTCATACTGGTTTGGCATTCACCGTTCAAATTCAATCTTCACAGAGATGAAAGCACTGATGGGCATTATTGCCTTTTTGCCTGCCCTTGCCCTGGTCTCATTGCAACTTCAGTCCAAACAGGCTGTTTAGATACCACCACTGACAGAAAGGTTCAAAGAGCTATGGAGCTTTTCCCAGGGCCAAGGCTATGGGGAACAAGGTGAATTTTCTATTTAAACTATACATAACACATTAGAAAATGGTAACAGGTATAAGAGCTTTGAATTATGTCAGTACTTCAAAAAGCACATGTTAAAAACCTGACTCTTACTCCTCAGAATTTAGTATATAACATGTGTCCTAAAACGATAAAAACTAGGTCAAAAATACTTTTAAAGGAACATGATTTGAAAAAAAAAGACATATTTGTTTCTGAAATGTTCATTGAGAAGCAGTCCACCAACTGTGAAGTGGATTTTCCCTATGCCTGTAGTCTGCTAAAACTGTTCCACAGGACCAGAGTTAATCAGTTAATTAGATCCAGACAGACTGCTAGATTCACAGAGTTCAAAGTATAAGAGTACACACCAGTTAATTGACATGTCCTTATTTGTAAAATAAAGGTAAAAGTCTTGGAGTTTCTTGCTTATGTGAATGAAGACAGTATGACCACCAATGAAAAGCTGAGAAGGTGATTTGGGATGTTTCCAAAAGTATAAGAATGATCTGAAAGAATTTTTACTACAATATTGACAGAAGATACATTGGAGAGGAATATGAGTTTAAAAAAAAGCTATGATAAAATGATAACTGAGAGGCTTTTCATGTAATTTATTTTTAATGTACTTGTCTTTTTTATTTTTAAAATATATTTTATTGATTATGCTTTACAGTTGGCCCATTTTTTCCTCCCTTTTATTCCCCTCTGCCTGTACCCTCCCTCCTACCATCATTTCCCTCCTTTAGTTCATATCCATGGGTCATACATATATATTCTTTGCGTTCTCCATTTCCCATACTATTCTTAACCTTTCCCTGTCTATTTTGTACCTACCATGTATGCTTCTTATTCCCTGTACCTTCTCCCCCATTCTTCCCCTTCCCTTCCCTGCTGATAACCCTCCATGTGTTCTCTATTTCTGTGATTCTCCTCTTGTTCTAGTTGTTTGCTGACTTTGTTTTCATTTTTCTTTTTTACGTTCTGCTATTGATAGTTGTGAGTTTGTAGTCATTTTACTGTTCATATTTTTTATTCTCTTCTTTTTCTTAGATAAGTTCCTTTAACATTTCATATAATAAGGGCTTGGCAATGATGAACTCCTTTAACTTTGCCTTATCTGGGAAGCACTTTATCTGCCCTTCCATTCAAAATGATAGTTTTGATGGGTACAGTAATCTTGGATGTAGGTCCTTGCCTTTCATGACTTGGAATACTTTCCAGCCCCTTCTTGCCTGCAAGGTTTCTTTTGAGAAATCAGCTGAAAGTCTTATGGGAAATCCTTTGTAGGTAACTATCTCCATTTCTCTTGCTGCTTTTAAGATTCTCTCCTCATCTTTAATCTTGGGTAATGTAATTATGATGTGCCTTGGTGTGTACTTCCTTGGGTCCAATTTTTTTGGGGTTCTCTGAGCTTCCTGCAATTCCTGGAAGTCTACTTCTTTTGCCAATTACGGAAGTTCTCCTTCCTTAAGTTGTCAAATAAGTTTTCAATTTCTTGTTCTTCCTCATCTCCTTCTGGCATCCCTATGATTCTCATATTGGAACATTTAAACATGTCCTGGAGGTTCCTAAACCTCTCATCATTTTTTGAATTCCTGTTTCTTCATTCTGTTCTAGTTGAATGTTTATTTCTTCCTTCCACTCCAAACTGTTGATATGAGTCCCAGGTTCCTTCACTTCACTATTAGTTCCCTGAACATTTTCTTTTATTTCACTTTTTATAGCCTCACTTTTTCCTCCATTGTGTGGCCATACTCAACCAATTCTGTGAGTATCCTGATTACCACTGTTTTGAACAGTGCATCTGATAGCTTGGCTATCCTGCATTACTTAGTTGTATTTTTTCTGGAACTTTCATCTGTTCTTTCATTTGGACCAATTTTTTTTAAATTTTTTTATTTTAGTATCTTCAGTACAGTTTCTATCCTTTATTCCCATTCCAGCCCACCCACCCATCCCTCCCCTCCTCCCTCCCCTTTCCAAACCCCTTAGTTTTGTCCATGTGTCCTCTATATTTGTTCCTGTAAACCCTTCCCTTCTCCCCTGAAATACCATCCCCTCTCCCCTCTGGTCAGTGACTACCTGTCCTCTATTTCAGTGTCTTTTGTTATATTTTACTTGTTTCTTTCTTTTGTTGTTTAGGTTCCTGTTAAAGGCAAGATCATATGGTATTTGACTTTCACTGCCTGGCTTATTTCACTTAACATTATGCTTTCCAGCTCCATCCATGCTGTTGCAAAGGGTAGGAGCTCCTTCTTTCTTT
>CM052544.1:80566199-80589606 GCA_028533065.1 Trachops cirrhosus | reverse complement strand
GTTCAGAAATTGTATTCTTCATTTCCTCTTGGCCCTTGTTGATAGTTTCTATTTCCTTTTTCATGTTGATATAGTTTGCAGTGAGTTCATTGTAGCTTCCCTGTAGTTTCTGGTAACTCATTGAGAGTTCATGGGACTTCCTGTTAATCATTGCTTTGAACTCAATATCTGGTAGTCGAGTTGCGTCTATTTCATTTAGCATTCTTTCTGAGGCTTACTCCTTTCCCTTCATTTGGGGATTGTTTCTTTGTCTTCTCATTGTTCATGAGACTCTTCTTGCGTCTGGGCTTCTTAAATTAACCTGTTCTCGATCCCTGGGTTTATGGTATGAACTTCTGTTGTAGAGTACCTGTGAGATTCAGTGGTATAGTCTCCTTCTGGTATCAAGGTGTTCACAGTTTCTACCTACACTTTTTAGTGATCAGTTGGAGGGGTAAGGCAAAATGGTTTAAGAAAGGAAGAGAGTATTCTATGATATTTACAGTAGCAGCCAGTAGAGAGGAGATAGGAGATCTTTTGGCTATGTATAGTGTTAACTGTGATATTTCACCCCACTAGCCACTTTTTAGAAAGGATGTAAAGAAGATAATACTCTTGTTGGGAAGGAAAGGATTGTGAGTTCGCTCTAGAAAGCAGTGAGGATGTGGGAAGTCAGATTCTGATGTAGGGTGAGAGTAAAGAGTAGTAAATAGGTGAAGTATGTGAGAGAATAGAGTTAACCACTATAGTAATAGAGTTTAGGAACCTGCAAAGTGGGCTAAAATCTGGAAGTATGTACAGTTGTATGGATTAGCTATTATTTACAGTAATATTAAAGCAACAGTCATGTGACAGAATCTATGAAATCTTTGTAACAAGAATAGAGAGTATTGAGCCTTGTACTCAAGAATAGAGAGTATTGTACTAATGGAACACAAATGAAGGACAGTATATTAACAGTACACTATGAATGAGATAATGGGGGAAACCTGTCCAATGACACAATGTAATCAACCAAGGAAAGAAATCCATACAAAAAGAAGAGGAATACCAAAATAGTATAAAAATAAAAGGTGTATGAATAATGAAATAATGATAATACAATTATGCAATTACTTGTAGGTTCAAAAAAAAAAGGAAGGAACCAAGGTGAAGATAGAAGGAAGAAGAAGAGATAAATTTGGAAAGCAAGGGAGAAGGGTGAAGACTAGGGTGACAGAAAGAAAAACATAGAGAATTGAATAATCAAGAAATAGTACAAATTAAAAGATGAAAGGTTACTTTAAAATAATTAAAAGAAAACAAAAACAAACAAGCACACAAAAAACAAACAAAACGAAACAGAACAAAAAACACCTATTGTTGGTTTCAGACTGGCCAAACCGGTTTTTCTAGCTGGCTTCAGCACACTGAGGGGGACTGGAAAGTTTTTCTCTGTTCCCGTTCAGGACTCAGTCAGTCTCTGGCATACTCTTTGTAGTGTAGGCGCGTGTTCTCCCCCAGGTCCAACTGGTGCTTCCTGGAAGGAATCTGTGCGTGGCGGCTGGGTGCAACTATGTGCGTCCTTGGGAGTTCACCGCCATGTGTTCCACTGTCCCTCGGAGCATCCGCGCCTTTTCCGGGTTCACGGGTGTGCATTCTCTGGATCCCGAGGGGCGCCCACTTCCCCCAAATTCACAGCCTGGGCCTCATAGGTCCCAGGGAGTGCCCTCGCCTTTTCCTTTTTCAACGCTGTGGTTTTCCAGACTTTCAGCAAACCACGCTCTCTCTGCGTTGGGGGCATGGGCATACAGGCAGGTGTCTTTGGATGCACCGGGTGGGTTACACACTTTCACCAGGGCTTTGCGTGGGTGCTTACAGACTCTGTGTGGTTGCCTCTTCGTCCTCACTCCTCTCTCACTCCTCTCTCTGTGCCCTCTGGTAAACTGGCCTCCCCCGGTGCTGCTCAGTCCTTGTTTGGCCAAGGAGGGAACACATGACTCAGCTCTCTCCCGGGAGCCCCGCGGCCGATCCCGGTGCACCGGGCCTGGAGCTGCAACCTCCCTTGTCCCCACACTGATCCAGTAGTCTCCTTACTGTCCAGTTTTTTAATGTCCGTTACAATTTGTGATCTCCTATTTTCATTTATGTCATGATAATGTTGGCTCTTTGCTCTGTTCCTACCAAGAATGGCTAGGATATTTTCCTGGGTGTGGGAGAGGTAGAATCTGCTCTGTCCTACCATGCCTTCATCTTGGAATCTGGACCAATTTTTTTTTTTTTGTCACCATGCCCATTACGTAGTAAGGGGTGGAGCCTTAGGTATTCACCAGGGTGGGGCAATCCACATTGCTGCCTTGTGGCACTTTATGGTGGGGAAGGGTCCAAGAGGGAAGAATGCCATTTGTTCAGCTCTCCACCAACTTTCAGTGACTTCCTCCACTACCCACAAGCAAATTGGTCCCTTCTGGTGCTGATTCCTGGGTGGGTGGGTTTGTTTACCCTGTGGGCTTCTCCAACAAACTCTCCTGTGAGGCTTGGAGTTTCTCCTGCTGCCACAACCCCCAGTGAGAAGTTTTGAGGCATTCTTTCTGTACGCCAGAACCCTGGGTTGTGTGGTCTGTCTTGATCCCCAATAGTTCCTCCTGGTTTATCTGCATGTAAATGTGGGACTGCCCAGTCCACAATCCACCACCTGGCCAGGTCCATCAGCCTCAGCCTTGCCATGAATCCACTCTGCCTGGCTGCTCATCTCTGCCCATCCTACTGGTCTGGATGAATATTTCTTCTTTAACTCTAGGTTATCGGACTTCCATACAGTTTGATTTTCTGTCATTTCTGGCTGTTTTTTGTTTTTAAATGTGTTGTTGTCCTTCTTTTGGTTGTGCGAAGAGTCACAGTGTATCTACCTATGCCTTCATCTTGGCTGGAAGTTGCAAGTGTTCCCCAATTTTCATGGCTGGATTATATTCTACTGTAATATTATCTTCTTTTCAAAAATATCTACACTTATAATAAAATGACAAAGTTCTTTTCTTTCCTGATTTATCAGCTTCATTTTACAATTGGTCACTTCCTCTTCCTTGACATCCCATTTTAAGTGGCTTCTTAGATATCATACTCCCCTGATTGTCCTTCTACTTCCCTGGCCACCCCTTCTGGCTTCTGTGCTGGCTCACACCTCTAGCCCCATCTCCTGAATCTCTAGATATTGGAGCCCTAAAAGCTCAGCCACTGGGCCTCTTCTCTTTACACCCATGCTCATCTCTTTGGTAATTATATCCTCTGTATGAGTCTAAAATTCATCTGTAAGCTGGTGAGTCCCAAACATATTAATATATGTTCCATGTAGATTCTATACTAGTTAGTATAACACTAATTTTTATAATGAATAAACAACCAAATATCAATGGCTTAATGAAAAAAAAGTTTATTTCTTGCTTCCCAAATTTAAAATAAGCATTACTAATTGTCAGGGGGCCTTAGACCTGGTTCTTCAGGGACCAAGGCTTTTTCATCCTGTGGTTCTACCTTCTATTAGAAGTACTCTAAGGGCAGGGAAAGAGACTGGAGTACCATGCTTGTGAGGTTTACATAAGCTATGCCTAGCCATGATGCATATCACTTTTGTTCCTATTTGCAGGCTAGAAATAAGCCACAAAACCAAATTATTAATACAAGAAGAATAGGAAATATAATCTAGCTAGATGCCATGGAGGGAGAAGAAATTCTAATAAGCATCTCAATTTTAGCATACTCAAGTACAGAATACCTTGTATTCCTTCTCAAAAAACTCATTTTTTCCCCAGAGTCTTCCCTATCACATTAAGTGACAGCTTTATTTGTCTAGTTGCTCAGGCCAAATACAGTGTCATTCCTGATTCTTATCTCTTTCTCTCTCATCCCTTATCCAGTCCATTAAAAAAACCCTGTTGACTCTACCTTCAAAATAATACAGAATCAGATCCCTGGTGGCCAGTTTGCCACCGGGAGTCTGGTGTCCAGACTTCTATCCTTGCCTTCTTGCAATCAATCTTCAACATTTAGCTTAAATGACACTTTCAAAATGTAAATTTGATCAAGACTGCTAAAACCCCTTGGTATCTAAAAGTCTCTCAAAGCAAAAGACCATCTTTGCTTTGGACCCCATTACTCTTGTTCTTCACTCCCTCCTCACTCTGATTCAGACATATTGACCTTCCTGCTGCCCTTGGACTTTTTGGGCAAGGTCTGCCTTAGATCCCTCTGCCTGCATATCCCCCAGATGTCACATAGCTCACTAAAATGCCATCTTTTCATGCAGTTTTAAATCATCCCTCAACCCCACCCAGAAATCTCTTTGCCATTCTCTGCTTCATTTTTTTCTGCAGAGCACTTATCATCATCATACATATTATGTACTTTTCTTATTAATATGTTTAATTCTGTTCCCTTCTGTTAGAATGTGAGATCCATAAAGGAAGAGACTGGTTTATTTGTTTGTTTGTGTTTGTTGCTGTATTCACAGAGCTGGAATAGTGTTTGACAGATAGTAGGTGCTTAAGGCATATTTTTAAAATTAATCCATGAAACTTTCACCTTTGAATACTCAGGCTAGATACCTGTTCTGATGCCAACCAGCCAGTCTCCCCATGCTCCATCAGTACAATGATGGTACTGGAATTTCTCTACAGATTCAGGGTGCAATTACCCCTGGGTATCACCACAGTGCCATGAGTCATGACAAAAGAATAAAGATAACTTCTATGGCTAAACAGAACAGAGGCAGTTGGATTGGTTGATTATTGCCAATGCAACAATAACTGGGACACATTTTGGGCAACACTAGCACTATTACTTCCTCCTTCCCCAACTCATTTGCTTGATAAAAACAGCCAAATCCAGACTTTGTAGTATATCCATGCTTTTCCTTCTCCCCATTAATTTTGTTCTAAGTTGTGCTCCAAGTCATTTCTAAATATGGCACACTTGACCCTGAGTGGGAAGTAAATACAAAATACAAAGGTAAAAAGTATCCCCACTCATTTTACTTGTACTTTAGTTACTTTTTCTCAGGACATATAAGCATTGACATTCTATTTTTTCAAAAATTTTATTTGATTCTCAACTGCCTTTCAGATGAAGGAATTAAGATTTAAGTCACTTCAACTTAAAAGGCCTCTTTGCTGATATTGTTTATGACATCAAAATTAATTATAGATGTTTAGAATTTAGTGAATATTTTTAGATTATTTTCAATTTTTGGCTTTTTTAAAAACATATTTCATGATATTTGCAAGTTGAGCACTGCCAAGATTTTATCTAAACTAGTCAGGCAAAAATATCTTATTGGTGGTACTGATGATTCATGTTTTATAACATTGAGAAAATTAAAAATATATAATTGTCATGAATACTAATGGTGCATAATATGCATGAAGGTCATTACATGGTCAAGGAAAGATCTTAAAATAGCTGGCATTCTGATTAGCCCTGATTCCTCTTTTGTCTTCCTGTTCATGGATTCATTAATACACCTCTAACATGTCATTAGTCTCATGTTGAGAGGATCTTACAAATCAGCACTCTAATTTTGAATAAAGACTAGTGAAACAACTTTCTCTCTCCATCTGAAAAGGAACTTTTGGGAAAAACAAGACTATTGAATTTTCATTGCCTCACCTTCTATGGGATCTGACCATCTTACTTCCTCTGTTCAACATGCCATAATTTTACAGACTTTTGCCTTCTGCCATAAAATGATCACTCTGCCTCCATGTGTATTCAAAGAACAACCAGTCCTGATGGACACTGGAGAGGTAAGAGTCAGTCAGGAATCTGTTTCTGGGAATTGGAAGTAGAATTCACTACTTTCTGGTATGAAAAAATGGCACTTATTTTCAAGTTGAGCACTAGGGAATATATATATGAAATTTTGTTAGGAGTTTTAGAATAAAACAAAATAACTTTTAAAATTGGTATGTTACTTACATATGAATGAGATTCAACTCAGTCTTACCCACTTGCTCTCCATCTCTCAGTACTCTTTAAGTGTGTGTTAGAAAATCATCCATGCTCTCCTTTCCACTTTCTTCTGGGTCTAGTTATTTCAGGGGCTGGTCCTGTGGGTATCTGTTTTACCCATATGACTATCTTCAGGGCAAAAACTTTCTTAAACATTTCCTGAGGACTAATATATTCAGGATATTGGGCTGGTGCCTGTGGAGAAGACCTAGATGAAAATCTTTGCTCTCTGTCCTCAAGGTATTTGTATTTTATTTTTTTTAAGGATCCACAAATAAAATTTGAATTATTAGCTTATTAGAGGCTGGATCTCTGTAAATATGGGAGTTATTCCCATTCAAGGGGTATTTCCCCAATCATAGCATCCCTGCTCACCATCATGGGGGAAGAGTATCAGGGGAAGAGAGATGGAGAAAGAGGAGTGGATCCCAATGCCTATGGAATGCAGGAAGAGCATGAAGAGCAGTGAGGACTCGGGAGGACACCTGTATGCTTGCCAGTGATATTTCAAGCTCAGTATGAGCTCCTGTGGGGCTGGTCTGGGGCATGGCCTGAATAGAAGAGAGAATGTAGGCCTCAGTGTGGGTGACAGAAAAGGGCTAAGCATTTATGTGTGTGAGAGGTCGTGTACATATACCTGCACTCACACTCAAATATACTTGCAGGCTGTAGTGAGCTGGACACTAAGTTGATGTTCTCATTCTATTTTAAAGAGCACTTACATGGTATTTATAATACTTATTATTTAATATGTGATATTAATAATTCATATTAACATCGAATAATAATTCAATATTATTATGAATAATAATTCATAATTATTTAATATGATTAACTGAGCTATGGAATGAAAAGACACAGAGTCCATAGGGATAAATTAAGAATACAGCCAAACCTCTGTTCTTGAATGTCTTCGTTCTCAAAAATTCGGTTCTTGACCAAGTTGGTCAGGGAAAAAATATGTCGGATGAATTAAGTTTGAGAACTGAGTTTCCACTGTATTTATTTATTTATTTATTTATTTTACTTTTCTTTTTTTCTTTTTTTATTTTACTTTATTCAGTACAGTTTCTACCCTTTATTCCCATTCCAGCCCATCCACCCTTCCCTCCCCTTCTCCCTCCCATTTCCAACCCCCCTAGTTTTGTCCATGTTCACTGTATTTAGAAGTCTATGTTGAAGTGAAATTGTATTTGGAACCATGCCAGTCACCTACAAAACCTGAGCTACTCCTTTGCCACTTACTTGCTCCTGTATTTTTCTCTCTCCTTCCAGATACAGGATCTCCATTGTCTCTCCCTGCAGCCTCTACTTAAACATAGCCTCTTTTCATGGAGGATCTGAATGTCACTCACACATACATGCAAACGACTAACAATAATTTTTCTCTTCTCAGGGTTATCTGCATGTTAATAGACATTAGAGCTTTAAGTTTAAAGAATTAATCTTTAGAAGTTCCAGCAGATATATATATAGATATATATATATATAGACTGGATTTATTTTAGAGGGGGGCATTGCCATATTGCTGAAATTACAACATAAAATCTCTTGCCTGGTGACAAGTAAGGCCAGGCCTAGAAATGGATATGAATCCTAGCTCTTTTGTACATTGTGGCATTAGCAGAAAAAGTAAATCATTGTACAACATTATATACTTGTATAATATGTATTTTATAATACTTTAGGTTATTATATTTTTTAAATTGTTCAGAGATACATATTATTAGTTCAGATATTCTGCAGAGTATAGCTTAGAATAACCATTTCATATGGACAGAGGTAATACAATTTTCTTATTAGAAAAAAACTCTTAGTGTAGAATTTAGACACTGGTAGTTACAATATTAAAAGGGCACATGTAGTCCAATTTTGCATATTAATGCCCTGAATTGGACTCTTGACACCTCACTGATGAATGTGCTTTCTGTGCATCTAACTTGCTTTCAAGGAGGGACTTTCAGGTTGTACTGGAAAAAAACAAGGATTCTGGAATCAGACTCAGGTTTGAATACTGGCTTTGAAAATGATGATCATAACAATATTATTTATTCAGTGATTCTATGCACCAAGCTTTAAGTAAAGCATTTATATACACTGTTTTATTTAATCCTTACAATATTTCCATAAAAAAGGTATTATCTTCCTTTTAGAGATAAAGAAGTTGTGATTGTTCTTATCCTTAGCCAAGGACACTCTTTCACTGTTTTTAGAGAAAGAGGAAGATGGAGAAAAAGAGGGAGAGAGAGAGGAGGAAGAGAAAGAGACAGAGAGATAGAGAGAGAGAGAGAAGATGTGAGAAAGAAACATTGATTTGTTACCTTCTTGTAGGCACCCCAATCAGGGATTGAACCTACAACCTGGGCATGTGCCCTGACTGGGAATCAAACCTGTGACCTTTTGGTCTACAGGACAATGCTCCAACCAATTGGGCCACATTGGCCAGGGCAAAAGTTGTGATTTTAAGAATTTAAGAAACTCAGTTTATTCAGCTACTAAGTAATGGAAGTGATATTAATATTTATGTCACTATGATGCCAAGGATCACCAGCTTCTCCAAGGACTCACTTACTTCAATAGTCACTTTTTGCTGTCCTGCCCAGTTCTCAGCATGATGCTAGGTAGCGTGGATACAAAGACATATATGGCATGGTTTATATCCTTAAAGCCCTTGTGGTTTCTTCAAGGAACCTGGGTATACACTTCTGTGACCATAGTAGACTGTGATGAAAGTCATGGGAGGATAAGAAAAAATGTTTTTCTGAAGCTCAGAGGATAATGTTCACAATCAGACTTTGGAGGGCTTCCTGGAAGAGGTGATGCTCATCATGAGCTCTAAAGGACAGGTAAGAGTTATTTAGACAAGAAAGACAAATTGGTAAGGGGAAGATCATGTGAAAATATCCTTCCAGAGTCTTGAAATTGTGTGGCACTGTTGCCAACTCTCCCAGATCAAAGGTCTATGGTGGGTAGAACAGCAGAAGGTGAGAATGGAAGGAGAGCAGAGGTCAGGTTATGAAAGAATTCATCTGAAAAACAAAAGAGACAGCAGGACTTCAAGGAGGGGCTGATGGGAACACACTGGTTTTTAAGACTCACAATTGCTTAACTTTGCTAAGCTCCATTTTCTCACCTATACATGGAGAAAAGGATTTAGCAATGATTAAATAAATCAATACATGCAAAGCAGTAGGTGGCATCTCCCCAGAGCAATTGCTTAGTGACCAATGAGGAGGATCCAGGTGCTTCTAAACACTGTCCAGGTATTAACCCCTCTGATCTTCACTGCAGCCTCAAGAAGTAGTGACTCCTATCCATCCACATGTAATCAATGAAAACAGGTGGAGGGAGCTTTGCACACTGCTTACCTGCCCTTTTTTTTGCCTCTTGAGATGGTGGCTGTAAAGGGCCAAGTACTGCCCAGCCATAGCTGGTGCTCAGTGACTCCAGGCCCAACTCAGGACCTCAGGGATAATCCTCACCATAACGTGAGAAGAAAACCAAGCAACTCATTGCACCAAAAAAAGAGAAAAGTTGTTTATATATTTGAATTAGTATAAGCCTGTTTCTTATAATCCAGGAAACATCTACACATTAAATAAATGTTTTTAAAAACAGATACAAGAATGTTCAGTTATATTCCATCTGCATGGTACCCATGACAGTAAAAAGAGTGATGCTGCTTCTGTGCACTCACAAATTCTCCACCGTATGTGTGTACCCAGCATGAGGAGCACTGGCTGTGACCAGCTCCAGGTACTGGCAAGATCCTCTGAAAGGAATCAATCACCTCTAACATGAAAAATTGGAACACAAGTCCTACTTGAATTAAGGAAGCCATTACATCACTTGCTGGTCACTGACCTATGTCCAGAAAACAGTCACCTTTCTGTTAAATTGCCCATATGGTGTTAAAAAACTGCATCCACTAGGATGTAGCATATGGTATCTTCCAACTTTAGTGTGTGGGTCTTCATTATGGAGTTTTGTTTATTCATTCAGAAACATTTAATGAATTCCAGTTATATGAGAGACTGTGATAAGTGCTAGCAATACAAAGATAAATACACCTCAGTTACTACCCTCAAGAAACTCAGACTAGTGAACAAAAAAATTAGGTTGAACCATATGACATTGCTCTTTTTAAAGGCAATGAATTTCAAATCTTGGCAATTTCATGTAGTTCAACCTAACACGATGATGATGATGACAATGATGATAGTGATAAAAATGCATATTAACAGGGAATTATGCAAATGCTGAGTGAGGCACATGAACTTCCCTGAGAGGATTAATGAAGGCTCTGTAAGGAACTATATTTTGCCAGATGAGCATACCTTGCATAATCATCTTTGAACTCACTCTAGACTTTGTCATTGCCAATGGCTACATTAAGCAACCTCTCTGAAATCTCAGTCCCATGCTTCCCACTGACTGACCATCACATCTTTTTCTTCCAGTTCAGAATTCCAACACTAACCATACTGGAACTTTTAATCCATTGATCCTATACCCTCTTCACTGTCCCTCACCCTCTCAGTCCTCATTTCCAGTTTATATTGCATATCAACCAATTTCAACATTCCTTACATTGCATTCATACTGCTGCTTTGTTCTCACTTGGGAAATCCCACATCTTCATTAAGTCAAACTTCCCATCTACTTCAGATCTTACCCAGGAGCTGAATATGGCTGGAGTGAAAACACAACTACAAAGGTGGTCTCACTTTATATCCATGACCACAATCTTACTGCTTCTAGACAATATCTTATTTCCCTTGTCCAATTATTTGATACATTCTTAGATAGCTATTATAGGACTTCTCTTTTTCACTCAAACCCATAATACCTCCATCATATCCTTATTCTTATCAAAGCAACTCATTTAAAAAGCAACCAGAGAAGAACCATATCGACCACCACACCTTCTCACCAACTACATCAGCACCTGAATCCATCAGCAATGTTAGGTAGTTTGGTACCACAGATAACTTAGCATGGCAGGTATCTCAAGCCAATCCCCCTATTGTGCCCTAGATCCCATCCCTTCACCCTCATCTTCAGTTTCCTTGTCTTCTGGATGATTCCTATCAGCTACTATTTTTCCCATCTTAAAAAACAGACAAAATCTTCGCTTGCCTATTTTTGAGGCTGACCTTTGCATCAAAATTGTTTGGAAGGGTCATCTATACTTGATGATTCTATTTTGTTTCCTTCCTTATGTTCTCTTTTAGTTTTAGGCTTCAGGCTGTCATCCTTACTATTCACCTAAACTACTCATTTAAAGGACAACATGACTTCTTTAACCTTTGCTTGAAAAATATCTTTTTATGGTATTAAAATTGCATTCTCCCCCAAAACTTCCTCATACTCCTTTCTTCTTTCTGTTACTATAGCATATATTTCCTTGTAGCATAAAATATGTTTGCATATATCTATCTATCTATTTAATTTTGTTTATTATTTGTTTTTTTTCTTTCCCACTAGAATATAAGCTCTATGAAGGCAGGGATATTTGCTTTGTTCACTGATAAATCTCAAGTGCTTTGATGTTTATGGTATATAGTAGATATTTAATACATATTCATACATTAAAAGAATTCTTCTCAAAATGTTTTGAGGTATATATGTTTTCCTCATATTTTTACAAGGATGAGCATAATATTAAAAGTTGAAATAATGTTCTAAGTTACTAAAGAAGATCAGATCTCATCTTGTCTTCTTTAAATGACACTACATTCCTGTTTTATTATTTCTTTAATCCAAAGAGAAAACAACTCCTTCAATGTAAGAAACATTACTACAAAAGTTATATACTTCTGTTGTAAAACTAAGGAAACTCCATGTTTATTCATAAACATTCCAAAGAAATGACTTTAGAACTATGCAGACCAAGTCAGAGAACTACATCACAAGGGTTAGATTAAACATAGAAAGCAATGCAGGGGTTGGAAAACATAGGTTTACAGTTGTGAGTACATGAAACAGAATTTATTCTTGTATTATTTTTTATTTATTAATTATTATATTATTAATACAACTGCAAACCTACTTTTGCCCACCCCTATATATTATCACTACTATAGTAAAAAAAGGTGAACACAAATCTTCCACATAATGGTTATATAAGTTATTATAATACCATACAATTGCATATTGAACAGGCATTGAAATATTTATTAAAGAGCTTATAAATTGGGGGAAATGTTTATCATGATAAATGAAAAAATATAAGGACAGAAAGAACTATGCACAGTGGAATCAGAATCATACAATAACTGTAAAAAAATAATTTGACTGTATGTAGTATAACTAGAGATGATTTTTAAATTTAGTTTTACTTTTCTTTATTCTTAAATTTGCTAATAATAAGTGTATAATAAATTTAAAATAAGATATATTTCAGTTTTTTTATATTTTCCTAAATTTGATGTGACTTTCACACCATTTACGGACAATTTAAAAATTTTCCTTTCTCTCATGCATTGAGCAGCTCAGCATTTTCAGCAGCTTCTTGCATAATCACTTACAAAAAGAGTAATCTGAAGGGTCATTTTTGGGACTCGGGTGCTCTCTGCCAACTAAGAAATATTCACAGAAAACTTCAGGTCAGATTAGGTCCTGGCTTATATATACCCTGTGATATATAAGGGTTTCTCCCTCCTCTGCCTCCACTAAAATCTGTTGAAATGATGATCTTGGCTTCTCTAAAACAGTAACAAGAGGAATGACTCTTGAGTAGATTTAAAGCAGTCAAAGCAGATGCCTTTGCCTAGCTCTGTTCTTCCTCCTTATTACTTTTAGCTCAGTGGTCTCAGCAGTCTGTGGTTATATATTGGATTTAGTTTGGTATTATCAAATGCGTATGATTAGGAGAGTGATGCCAAGGAGACATTTTTGAGTGACATGACTCCAACTTGGTGCTCTTGTAAATGAGCTCTGCCTGTGGGACTCTTAACAGAAATTCCTCTCTTGATAAACTGAGGCATATGGCAGACATTCTAGTGATGACTGCTGTCCTTCCAGCTGAGCGACCTTTGCATAGGACCAGAAGTGATTGAATTCAAAAGCTGTATGCATCTTAGTGGCTGACAGGAAGGAGGACAAAAAAGATACCACCTATGAGTTGGTAAATCTACATTCCACACAAGAGCTATCTGAAATAGCTAAATCTCAGATGACTAAATGAAAGAAATGTTAAGAATTTCCCAATTATCATTCTTTTTTTGTTTGGATCATACTAATTTTCTGTATAATTCTAATTTCACAATGATTACATAAGTTTCCCTTGTAAGTTTCTTCTACTTCTATTTTTAAACCATCCATAAATATCTGTATAAATAATGTTGGACATGGATCAATGCTTGGTTAACAGATTAAAAAATTGTTAAAGTTCAAAACTTGCCCAAAGCCACACAATGTAGATGGTATTTTGTTCTAGAATCCCATAGGATGCCTGGGCCATGAAAAGTTGTTGTGGAAGCTAGAGGAGCAGCCAGTAATATCTATAGTAGGGTTGGCAGAGGTGATCAGTGATGAAATGGTTAACACAAATATGATGGGAATAGCATTAATTGATACCAGATAGGGAACCAAAAGCTGGAGTGAGAAAGGTCCCTCAAGGTACAGACTGCAGAAAAGATAACTCAGTATCTTGATAAATCAGCATAAATCTGGATATTGTAAGGAGCAAGGAAAACTTAGCAAGAACAAAGGATTGTAAAACAGATGCAACCTAACATGTTTGGTTTGTAAAGCTACCTCTGTTGAGCCAATCCCCAAACCCTGTTCCCGCCTACGGACTTTGTAAGCGAATAGCTAACTGCCACATCTGCTTCTGTATAACACTTGCTTGCCCGCCCATATAAAAGGACTTAGCTGTAAGCGCTGAGCGCGACTCTCGTCAGCAGCCCTTGCGGGCACCATGTCTTCGGACACTCTGAGAGTTCACCCCTGCGCAGGTAAAACTTGGCCAATAAAGTAACATCTCTGAATCCCTGAAAGTCTCCAGCATCTGTTCTCACGGTTGCTGAATGCAACAGATATTATCAGTGAAAAAAAAGACCCAGTACAGCACCAAGGAATGAGACAGTCCAAGGGTAAGAATCAAGTGGTGGATAAGGTAGTACTTTACCTTAATTCTTCTTGTTTTTATTTCCCTGAAAATTAGGCAGAACCTACTCCTTAAGTGGAATATATCTGAAGGCTTTCTAGGAAAACCCACTGGGTTTGGAAAAGACCAAATGTGGGGAAAGAACTTAAAAAATAAATCTTGTACCATATTGTGACATTCTGAAAGTTCAAGTAAAGCCAGCAATAAACCTAAAACTCAATTTCAAGATCAGTGAATAGCCAAGAGATCACTTGGCTAAACGATAAAGGATGATTTAATTTTTCAGTTCCCCACGCAGTAGGGAGTTAAGACAACAGAACAATGAATTATCTGCAGGAACAGCATGCACCTTTAAACACAATGAAAAATGATTACATATATTCACTGAGCACCAATTTAGAACATGATGTAATGGACCCCTGTGAAAACCTGCTTTATATTTTATGATCTGCTATTGCATTTGGAATTCTAGATATTCAGTTCAGCTCCCTTGTTAGCAGTCTTCTTAGAGACTCATTTACCTCAGAAGTTCCTGCAGACAGGCTGTTGATGTAGCCCCTAGCCTTGTGTACCTTGGGGATCTTCCTATGGATGTAATAAGATTTTGACTCCCTGAACACTTAGGGTGTGCATTCCTTTTCCTATCTCTTCATTTCTTTAAGGACTTTTAAACTTTTATTAAAGTTTAAACTTATATGATTATTTTAAAAGTTAAACAGTATTGAGATTTACATGGGAAAAAAGGCTACCCATGCTCCATTCCTTTTTGACTTTGATGCCCAAGCCCATACCCCAGAGACAAATACTTTCAACCCTTTTAGGTATTACTGCAAGTATTTATCTACAGTGTTATGTCTCTATTTGTTGTCCTGTAAATTTTAGTCATGTTTACAGAACTAACTACCCATTAAGGTAAAGATTTAACTAATATCCCTCTTCATTTCTGCCTCCCCTTATTGTCTCATATTATGTTGATGTGATGTAATATTCATCTGCTCTTTAGTGCACTTGACTCCATATTTTTACAGATATGTGTACACTTATTTAAATTAAAAATTGTCTCATTTTTTCATTTGTTTTCTTATATATCAATTGCTAATCTCTTCCCAAATGTTCCAACAGAGTTGCCAAAATCCTAGCAAGATATTTTCCACACGTACAAAAACGAAAGCAAACAGTCAACCCCATGTCTTCTCCATGGAGCTTTTCTCCCATAATCACAAACATGACTCTCAGCTCCAGTCAAAATTGGCTGCTCCTAAAGGCTGCTCTTCTCTGTTCAAAGCATAGTTTCTTGTATTTAATGATAATGTCTTATCATTACGGGGTTATTCTTTTTTTTGTCTGAATACATCTTCCAGCAGCTTTTTAAGATAGGTTGTATGAGAGGCAATTTTTTTAAATGTGTGAGTCCTTGCATTTCTGAAAGTGTCTTTAAAAAAAGTTTTATGTATTTATTTTTAGAGAGGGGGAAATGGAGAAAAAGCAGGAGAGAAACATCAAGGTGTGGTTGCCTCTGGAGCGCCACCTACTGGGGACCTGGCCGGCAACCCAAGCATGTGCCCTTGCCTGGGAATTTAATTCAATTCACTGAGCCACAGCAGCCAGGGCTGAAAGTGTCTCTATTCTGCTCCTATACTTGAAAGATAAACAGCTGAATGTAGAGTTTTATATGGAAATCATATTCCCCTCAGGATTTTAGGGTGTATCTGCACTGTTTTCTATTATCTAATGTTGGTATAAGGGTTGACAGCTATGTCTTGTGATTTTTTTTACTTTATTTTTCCCCATTCCCCTTTCCCATTTACCCACTGTTACCTACTCCCCACCCTCCTTTTCCTCTGCTATCACCGCACTCTTGTCTATGTCTATGTTGTATATATATTTATGTTTACATATGTATCTGTATATGTGTGTATATATGTATATATATTTGCTTTTTCCTAATTCCTTCACCTTCTTTCATCTAGCCCCTCTAACAGCTCTCAGTCTGTATCTCTGTCTGTTTCTATTTTGTTCATCAGTTTATTTTATCATTAGATTCCACATGTAAGTGAGATCATATGGTACTTGCCTTTCTCTGACTGGCTTGTTTCACTTAGCATAATAGTCTCCACATCCATCCATGCTGTTGCAGAAGATAAGATTTTCTTCTTTTTTAAGGCCACGTATCATTTCATTGTTAACACTTTTAAGACTTATGCTTTATCTTTGTTATTCTGATAGTTTTCAATGGTTAGCATGGGTAGGCATGTGCTTTCTTTTTCAATTAAACTGGGTATTTGATGGTTTCTTTTAATTTAGAACTTTATATTATTTGCATTTTATATGCTATTTCTTAAATGACATTGTCCGTATGTTTTTATCTCTTTATCACTCTTTTTTGAACTTTAGATAGTTATATTAAACTTTTTGGATTAATCATTTAAGATTTTTATATTTTTTATTTGTCTTTACTTTCTAAAAGATTTATTGACTTCTTCCAAATCTTAAAAATATTTTTTCTTTCTACCTTATTTGAAATTTACAAGAGGTGTTCATTGTTTTATGATGTTTCTCTTATTATAATACCCACATATTTTATAGATCAGCATGCAGCATTGTATTCATTCTTTGTTTTCATTCTTACACCTTAAAACCTACTCTCCACTGGATCTGCTGACCCAAGTCAATGCTCTCTGGATTAATTTTTCTAGAAAATCAATTTCTGGTCTGCAGAAATGGTGAGAAAGAAAAGTCATTTGTCTGCATGGAGTAGAGGAGGGAGCTCCTCAAACTGCTCAGGCTCCCATGTGTTTAATCTGCCACGTGTACACAGATGTCTTCTTGCTTAGTCCTCAGGCTCTATACCAGTGACATTTTCTGACTGTGTGAATGTAAATTTTATAATGATCCTTCCCAGTCAATATGTAACCCCAAATCTCCATTTAATTAACCTATATTTGCACTTTAATAAATAATTGCTTTTAATGAATTATAGCTACTTTCTACTAAAACATTTTAAGTGAGTTGAGGCAATTTGCAGGTATTAATAACCCAATAATGAGAATATGTTTCTTATCTCTATTAAAGTGTAGTGTCTTGATGAATAGGCCTTTGGCCCCAGTATAAATGCAGTAAAAGTTTTTCAGAGGATTTTGCCCAGTGTCATGAAAATTGAAAGCATGCTATGAGGCCTGAGGCCTGAGGCCTAAGGAAAGCCAAAGAAATCTGGTTAAACAGTCCCTACCAAACATTATATGTAGCTTGATGGAATCTAATATCTGATGTCATGGATATTAAGTACATTTTCTAAGTAATCTTTAATTTTTTAAAATAGAAAAAGATCTCTAAATATTTAGAAATATTAACTCTTGCTGAGTTTTAAGATTGTAATATGTATGATATACACACAAAAAAAATCACAAGAATAATATAAAACATTTCATACAACTTTCTAAAAATTTAATTTATATAGTAACTCAAAAACCATGACTTGAATTGTCATATTTAAAATATTAAAATATTTTAAGAATTACAGTAAATATCTCTTGAAATAATTACTGAATTAGTAAAAGAATTGAAAAATAGATTTGCAAATTCAAAAGTGTGTTAAGACCAAAAAGGAAATGCTACTAACCTTCCTTGTGTATATAGGGAGAGGAATTTAATCTTCTTTCCTGTCATTAAGAGCCCTAAGTGCAATTAGTGGGCCATATGCTCTCTAATCTGGGCCTAGAGCAGTAAGAAATGTCAATAGAAACTATGTTGGAAGATCAAGGGCAATGAGTTTATCAATGTGTTTACCCTTCCTGGGAATACACTCTCTTCAAAAGTATACTCTATGCTGACATACTTTGTCAATTCCCCAATATCTTTGAATTGTCTCTATGCCTAATATCTTCATGAATTAACAAGCCTGATTTTCCTTTTCCAAGTGGATTTGCAACGACTCAAGCACTGAATTTATCAGTTAGTGACAAAGGAAATATTTGATCTGTCTGCAGCAAAGACTTGATCTCTATTTCCATGCTCAGAAGGATAACAGAGCTGGGCACTTAAAAGTTAGTTAATATTTGGCATCAAAACAAGCCTTTCAAAGAGGGGTAACTTATTGTCTGAGCATGATACCTTTGTATTTAAACTCATGGTATGTTCTCAGGGTTCACCATCTACAGTTAATTGTGAAAAAACAAGAAATTCCAACTGATCCACACCTCAAGTGTTTTATTTTTATCATTAAAAGGATATATATCTATGAAAGCAGTTCTAGCAACAGCAGTGCTAACTGCTAACTTCCTCCTGGTTTTCCTTCTCTGTGGAAGGCTGAGGTGTTGGTAAATATGCTTTTTGAAGGCCCACAGGTCACAGAATAGTCTTTGAATATTTTCTCTCATTAAGGGTCCAATGCTTTGAGAAATAATTGGATCTTTCTCCCTTATATCTTCCTTTGGGGGAAAAACTAGAAGATAAAAGCATTGAAAATGTCAACTTTTTTAAATGTTTGTTCCAAGAAAAGTTTTTCTATAGTTCATTTGGACCAAGCAACCATCCCGTTTAACATTTAGAGACCCTTGAAAAGTCAATTTGGTGCTACAATTTATGTGGCAACTGAAGTAACTAAAGTCAACTCTAGTGTGGACTTTGAGCCTTGTTCAATCTAAACCAAGGAAGTACACTAAACTCAAGTGTGAGTCTAGGTTCTTCCGAGGGAGTATGTGAACACTACAGGTCAAAAGACATCCCCTGGAATAGAAACTATTGCCTCTAACTCTTCACCATGTGAATCCCAAAGCCTTGGGTTCATACTTATGAAGAGTACGTACCATATTCTAAGTTAGGTCCTCCAGTTACAATGCATCATTCAATTCTAACACTATGGATCTGAGTAAGAATCTCTTCACAGTGAGCTCACTTGGCTAGGGTAAATCTAGCTAAGAAATGAGCTGGAATTAGATCTCAGTGTCTCAGTCCTCAATGTTCTGTGATCCCTTCAGTTCGCTGATAAATGTCACTTTTCATTTTGATCCAGTTGCTGAAATGACTGCACTTACTGCAACATAAGTCAGTTGACTTTCTCCTTCAATTTGTAATTAATAGTCTAGGTGATTCCAACTTTACAAATCATTGGCTGTCATCAATAAATCAACAAACTATAAGTGCTGACAAGGATGCAAAGAAAAGGGAACCTTAGTGCACTGTTGGAAGAATGCAGACTGGTGCAGCCACTGTGGAAAAAAGTATGGAGTTTCCTCAAAAAACTAAAAATGGAACAACTGTTTGACCCAGCAATCATAATTCTGGGACTATATCTTAATCTCAAAACACCAATTTGAAAGAATATATGCACCCTATGATCATTGCTGCATTACATAACAAAGAAGAAACTTTTAACTTTTGTGACAGCATGGATTGACCTGGAGATTATTATGCTAATAAGCCAGTCAGAAAAAGGCAAATGCCATATGGTTTCACTTATATGGGGAATCTAATGAACAAAATAGACTGAATAACAAAATAGAAACTGAGGCATGGTCACATGGAACAGACTGAGAGCTGTCAGAGGGGTGTAGGGGGTGGGGAACTAAATGGAAGAAGGGGAGCAATTAGCCAATGAACATATATGCATAACTGATAGACACTGGCAACAATGTGGTGATGGCCAGAGGGAAGGAGGAACTGGGGGATGAGGGGAGGTGAGCAAAGGAGTTGGGGGTGGGAACATTGTAATAGTGTCAACATCACAAAAAGCTAGAAAAAATTACTTACTTTAAACTGAGTATAGATGCATAAATGATAAGAAAATGATTAAAGTTACTGCTTCATTATCCCCTGGTGAATCTGGGCTTTAAGGTCTTTTTTCATAAATACAGCACTTCTTGAAAGCACCTTGTTCTGTTAATATTCTCTTTTCTCAGGAAGTTTTCTAGCTATGGTTAATTCAAAACTACATTTTTCTATTGTAAGGGTAGAAATTATTTTCATTTAAGTAGTCTTTGCTGCTACTAGAAGACATTTGAAATAAGATGGGCAATTTGCCATCATATCAGGAACCTTAAAATTTTTCATATTTTGACCCACCAATTATATACTCTGCTAATTTATTTAAACAAGTAAAATGCACACAAAAAATTACTCAAAAAGTCTTCATTGTATTTTAATTGTAAAAATAACAAAAACAGTAGAGGAAAGGTTAAATAAATTATTACAAGTTCACACTGAAAATTAATATGGCATTAAATATTTTTGAGAATCATTTAATGATGAGAAAATAAAAGCTCATAATCAAATGTTAGGTAAAAATAAGATACAAAACCATTTAAAGCATGATTCTAATTTTATATGTGCATTGGTCTCTTTGTCTTTGCAGTTCAACCAAAATACATGAAAATATTGATAGTGTAGGGCATAAAGTGATAAATTTCAAATTTTATTTTTTATGCCTTTCTAAATTTTTATAAGAAAATATCTTATTTTTATACTTACAAAAAGCAATATCTAAATGTGCTTTATGTGATCATTATTTTTTGTCATATAGCTAGATATCTGTATCAGGAAAGACAGCATAATGACTGGAATTTTATGTGTGGCTTTTGCCTGATTGTTTTATGGTCATGTCACATGTTAGACGACAAGGAGAGACATGAGTCTGCGGTGTGATTGGCTGCAGGTCGTTTGCATCGGATAATGTGGATGATAGAAATTCACCTTGCGTTCACATCATTTTCCCCTCAGTCTCAGGTTCTTTTACTGTCAGATTGGGTATTAGACATGCCAGGCACTTTCTTTTCAATATACTTGTGAATTTTACTTTGCAAGCCAGAAATTTAGTTATAAATCCCAGATATAATAACATAGTGCTATTTTTAATCATTAAATACTACATGCTGATGTGTGAGATAGACTGCTGCTAGGCAGGCTGAGTGAGATGTGGGGATTACCCATAGCACAAGAGATAATAATAATAATAATAGACAAAGCCTGGTGCAGACAAAAAGTACTAATATAATACTATTATTAAATTTCCTTTAAATACTGAATGCATGTTTGATAATTACTAAATCAAACACTTATTTCCAACCAATTATATTTTGACAAAATATCTGTTCCTTAGAGAGCTGAAATGTGATAAGGAGGGAAATATTAGCTATCTCACATATAGATGTGAACTTAGACGAAGCATCTATGCATTCTCCATTCATCCATCTTCTCTTTTACTCTTTCTTTTATTTTGTTCTTTATAACAATGATTTTGGCACCTACTATGCGCAAGATTTTGTGGAAATCTCTATGAAGAAGACACCATCCTCTTCCTGTGGATCTCACAGTTTATTGGAGTATAAAAACACACAATCAGTAGTGACATGTGGTAAGATACTTACAAAGGGCTGTGCAAATCCAGGAGATTAAACATTCAATTGTTTGATAATATCTGAACTGGGATTTCCAGGATGCAAGTAATTTGCTGAGCAGAAAAGGAGAAGAGGTAGAGAGTGTATTTTAAGCAGAGAGCATGCCAAGTGTAGGGCTAAGCAGCAGGAAGATGCATGTCCTGCTCAAGGAATAGTGGCTGTCGAGATGAGGCTATGGGACAAGGGCACTGACAGGGGTAGTGTGGATTGGGTTTAGAAATGGGAGAGTTATGAAGGATCACATACAACTCACTAAATGAGTGATCTCTTTATACAGGTCATTCTATAATTGTTGAATAGTCAAATTATATTTTACCTATATAGCTGGAATAGCTAAATCTAACCCTCTATTCACAACCTTTTCCCTCCCACTTCCTTCTTCTGCAACTTGTAAAACATACCAGCATTAGTCTGCTGTAAATCTGCTGTGTTTGACTTACAAGCAAAGATTTGGATGTGAACTGAACCAAACCAAGAAGAAAAAGAAATGGCAAAGAGTGTTTGAGTACAGTTACAAAAAGTGTTTGATGATGAAACTATTGCTTTGATTAATTTAAAGACTGTTATGTAAGGCAATGACAATTTTAGTAAATAACCCATGAAATGCTATTTATATCATCTTAAAGATGTAAAGAATAATGAATCATAATCCAAATTTTACAGATGAAAAAAACTGAGTCTTAATGTTGACTTGTCCAGGAATATACGGCCAGGGGTAGAGTGGCTAGTCCTGGACCTGAATCTCTGGGTTCCCGGGGCAGGTTCTTCCAACTGCACCATGGTGTACCATTGGAAAGGCAAGCATTTTCATGATAAATAACAGGTCAATGTGGTTTTGCTTGATGTGGAATTATTATCAATAAATACCTAAGGTTCCCAGTATGGATTTGATAGGCAAGCCTCCCTAGACCTAGCACCACATGTGCCATGAAAGGTACCAATATATTGCACCATAAGGAAGCATCTATTTCTGCATAGGTTGCAAAGAACTAGGTTCAAATACAACTGCCAGTTCTTTCCTAATTCCAGTCTGGTGGCTGCTGCTGGGTTATGGCCTCAGCCAAGTTATAAACACTCCAAAAGGCAGATGTTGTGGTATCTTCTGAAATGCTCTTTCC
The DNA here is from genome assembly GCA_028533065.1 of Trachops cirrhosus. NCBI lineage: Eukaryota > Metazoa > Chordata > Mammalia > Chiroptera > Phyllostomidae > Trachops > Trachops cirrhosus. The sequence continues at coordinate 80,567,023 of CM052544.1, read as the reverse complement.
ATTTGGTGACCATAAAGAGAATGATCATCCTGTTAGTTATCAAAAACAATCCCCATGTTGCTGAGAAACCCTGAGGAACATTATGTAATGTCTAAATTTCAACTTTTTCTCAATTCCAAAGGCTCCCCAGTACCCCATTCAGGTCCATCTTTTTCTTCCTTTCTCTCATTCACCTACTTGTGTGTATTAAGCTTCTCAGATGCATCATCTATGTGCTCCTGCCCTCCCACCATTCCTACTTCCCTGCATTTTCTCCTTCTTCACAGGTTTGAGGGAAGCTCTCTGTGACAATATTATAATTTTCCCATCACTACCTCTTCAACATAGGGAATCCAATTGAAAAACAGAACTTGTTAACTGAGATAAGTTAAGGGACTAATTAGATGATTCAGTGGGTAATCTGAATACATGGATGGTCAAGCATGCTATGAAGCAGTCACAGAAACTTGAAGGATAGAAACTTGAATGTCTCTTAGACACAGCCAGCAAACTCCCCCTGACTGAGACCCTGGGGAAGTTACACTGTCCATTGTAAAAATAAATTAGTTATAAATGTGCTGAAAGGCAAAACTAAGTTATACAATGTTTTTTATTTTTTCTAATTAATATATTTTATTGATTATGCTATTACAATTGTCCTATTACCCCCCCTTCATTCCCCTCCACCCTGCACACCCTCTCCTACCCACATTCCCCCACTTTAGTTCATGTCCATGTGTCATAAGTTCTTCAGCTTCTATATTTCCCATACTATTCTTGCCCTCTCCCTGTCTATTTTCTACCATCTATGCTACTTATTCTCCATACCTTTCCCCCCTCTCTCC
>CM052544.1:80531190-80565699 GCA_028533065.1 Trachops cirrhosus | reverse complement strand
GAAAGCTTTGCTGGATAGAGCAATCTGGGATGTAGGTCCTTGCCTTTCATGTCTTGGAACACTTCTTTCCAGCCCCTTCATGCCTACAAGGTCTCCCTTGAGAAATCAGCTGACAGTCTGATGGGAACTCCTTTGTAGGTGACTGTCCCCTAATCTCTTGCCACTTCTAGGATTCTCTCCATTTTTACCTTGGTTAATGTAATTATGATGTGCCTTGGTGTGTTCCTCCTTGGGTACAGCTTCTTTGGGACTCTCTGAGCTTCCTGGACTTCCTAGAAATCTATTTCCTTTGCCAGAATGGGGAAGTTCTCCTTTATTATTTGTTCAAATATCTTTTCCACTTGTTGTTTTTCCTCTTCTCCTTCGGGTACCCCTATAGTTAGGATGTTGGAATGTTTAAAGATGTCCTGGAGGTTTCTAGGCCTCTCCTCATTTTTTTGAATTCTTTTTTCTTCATTCTTTTCTGGTTGTATATATTTTTTTCTTCCTTCCGGTCCACTCCATTGATGTGAGACCCATCTTTCATTCTATCATTATTGGTTCCCTGTGCTTTTTTCTTCATTTCACTTATTGTAGCCTTCATTTTTTCATCTAGTTTGCGACCAAAATCAACCACTTCTGTGAGCATCCTGATCACCAGTGCTTTGAACTGTGCATCTGATAGGTTGGCTATCTCTTGGTTGCTTAAAAGGATGGGTTCTGAGGCTTTCAATTGATCTTCTGTTTGAGCCATCTCTTTGTTTTTGTTTTTGCTTTTTGTTTTTTTTTTTTGTCATGCCTGTTATGTATGAGGGGCAGAGCCTTAGGTGTTCACCAAGGCAGGGCACCCCAGTTGCTGGGTTGTGACGCTGTCTGTGGGGGCGGGGTCTGAGAAGGAACAATGGCACTTGCTCTGCTCTCCTAGGACCCCAGTCCCTTTCGCCGCTTTCCACGAGCCAACTGGGCCCTTCTGGTGCCAATTCCTGTGTGGGTGGGCCTGTGCACCCCACGGGACCTTCCTTTTCAATAAGTGCCCCAAGGCTCTATTTCCAGGTGCTGGGACCCTGAGTTGTGCGCAGTGCCTTGCTTCACAATCGCCACCTCGCCAAGTCTGCGGGTTGCCACCCACCCCCCGCCCCGGCCGGGGTCTGCCAGCCACTGCTTGTACGCCCAGGGTCTGCCTGCTGTGGTCTTGTGCGCCACCCCGGTTGCTTTGCTTGTCCCAGTTGCCTTAGTGTCTCGTTCCAAAGCTCTCTGCTCTCTGCTCCTCCATCTGCTCCCAGCTTCCCAACTCTGCCCCTCCCACTTGTCTGGATGAACTTGTCTAATTTAACTCCTTGGGTGTCTGAGTTCCATACAGTTCAATTTTCTGTCAGTTCTGGTTGCTATTCTGTTTCTAAATTGTTGTTGTCCCTATCTTGGTTGTGCGAGGAGGCACAGTGCGTATACCTATGCCTCCATCTTGGCTAGAAGTCTGTACTATGTTTTAAAAGTAAAAAAAACAAAAACAAAAAACAAAACACAAAACATTAAAGCATTTTTGGAGTATTTTTTTAATGTCATCTAATTAAGGCATGAGAAAATTTGTCTTATTTGTACTTGTGTTTTCAATATTATATTCATTCTCAAGACTTTAAGGGTTAATAGTAGAAAATAAAATCATTACAAAGGAAAGCCCATTTTCTGATAAGGACTCTTTCTGTGACAAAGCCAACAAATTCTGTAACTCATCTTTGAAAAATAAATCACCAAATTTAATGTAGCTGCAAATAATTTTAATTTCCTTTTAAGCTAATTGACCTCTTCATGGGTCTGGGTTTGAGTTTTAATTGTGAAAGGAAATCAAGAAAACAAGAGTGGTTTATAAATTGTGTAAATAGTACAACCCTTTTTATACTTTTATTTTTGTGGTTAATATTGTCAAAATTTAAGACATAAAGACAAAAGTGAAATGTTTTATTTCATTCTGACCCTTATAATCCATTTCTCACCCAATAAAGCACTAAGGGTCCTACTTTCCTGTGTAATCTATTCTGGGGTATTAAAAAAAGAGTAATTTAAAAAAAGAAAGAAAACAATTATTTCAAAGAAAAATAATAAATTATAACCCTTTATATAAATAAATTGAATAGAATTCAATGTTCTTTGTTGGGGTCAGGGAGAACAGAGGCCAGAATCTAAGTATTTTATGCTGTCATGTATTTTACTTTATTTGACCTGATGATTTAACAATGACTTAAAAGAGATAGCTTTACATAGCATGCCAGGTCTAAACATGGTGATACAATGTCGTCAGGGAGATAGGGATGGATCCAGTTCCTGATCAACCTAAGCTATGGTAATTCTTAATAAAAGGAAAGCTCTAAACCTCTATGAAATGTTTCCTTCTTAGAACCAAACCTCTTAAAATTTGTATATTCAAAATTTTATATTTATGGAAACACTTGAACCTTTAGTGTTCATGCATTAATGCTGTAACATAGAGAGATGTACCTGTCATTCAAAGCCCCTCTTTCTTTCAGCTGGTGAGAGAAATGAAGAATAAGAGTCCAAGGCCAGCAAAAGTCCCAGCCCCTGGCCCCCGACTTATAGTCCTGTCCTCCAAAGTCAAAGATAGCTATGACTCCACAAAGGACACAAGTCTTGGCTCACAATTGTTGAGGCTTTAATTTTCTTAATTTATGTTATATTTTTCCCTTTGGGCACAATTTCATATTTATGGCAGGAAATTATAATATATACAAAGTAGGACCAAAGTACCAAAGCCTGAAAAACATGTGGTTTTACTTCTTGCCCATCAGAGGTAATTTATTGACCAATCCACATGTTCACAGAGATTCTTCTGAAGTCTTGGTGTCAATGCTCTAATAAACACTATATTCTAAGCCAAACACACAGGTTTAGAAGAATGGGAAAGGGACAAGCAGTCAACAAGATTCCTGCTTCCTGAAAAGGAGTTTCACAGCACTGGGCAAAGTCCCTTCATCCTGAATCACAGCATCCAAGTCTTAAATAAACCACATGCTCTGCTCTTGATGTACTGGAAATAATTTAGTTTGTTATTTAAGAGTTTGTTGAATCTGTAAAGCATGCAAATTAGAATCTGAATGATGAGGTTAAGCATAAAATAGGATGTTCCTCATAATTAAAAGATTAAAGAGTTTATTAGATCTCTTCTATACAGGTTTTTAAAAAATAGGAGAGCTATTTCTCTCTTTCACTGTTCTCAGATCCATCTTGAAGCAGGTCTAGCTAACCTCTCCAGGGCTTTCCCAATCTTAGCTCCTTTATGACCAGTGATTTCCCAAATAAAGCTTCAGTTTCTTCTTTTGAAATGAAAACAGATGTTAAGTGAAGCTGTACAATATAAAATGAAGCAGATGTGAACTGTTTTTCTTATAAAAAAAGAAGCATTTTATTAAATGCTTCTCACATTTACTAGAACATGTGCTAAAAATAGATGTTTGACTTTACAGATTCTCAGAACTTACTTGAATATGTTTATTCAAGTTTATTCAAGCACAAATATGTTTAATACTGTAACCTAGCAAATCATATTGGGCTGGACTTCAATAAAGTACCTGGATTATTTTCAAAAACAGAATTGTATTCAATTGGGTACAGAGTGGCTTTTCAACTTTTGTGGAAGGATTGTCTCTAAATTGCAACATCTGCTGTTGTCCAAGAAAAGTCCAGCATGGGTAGGAGCAGCTGTGTCCCCTCACAGAGAGGACAGTCCTATCAGGGGGACAGCACAATTGCCAGCATTCTCTCTTCTACTAGATGCCAGTCCTGCCTTTTGTTCACATTGCCCACTCCTCACTCTCCCTAATGGCTTTTCACTTTGATTAATTAAAATGCAAAGATATCTTCATTGAAGATATTTAGGGTTCTTGACCCAAACAAGAGCAAAAATATAAGCCTATATTTTCCTCCAAAACTATGCTGTCTAATATGGTAGCCACTAGTGGCTATTGACATGTAAGCTAATTAAAATTAAAATTTCACCTTCTTAGTCACAGTTGCTACATTTCAACTGCTCACATATTGGACAGCACATATATAGAACATTTTCATCACTGCAGAAAGTTCTGCAGTGGAAAGTGCTACTCTAGAAGATAAGGTACCTCATAATAGAATGGTATTTGTCACATTGGAAACTACCATAATTTGCACCTCATTGTAGTCATTACATACCATTAACATGGTTTCAGAAAGTCTACACCCACTTCCTGGAAACCAGAAGTTCGTATTTCTCATCCCCAACTCTATACTGTCCTTCCTGTCTGTTGTCTCTGCAAAGTTTATAGCAGCTGTTTAGGAGGGCTTCCAGGGAAAGTCTTGGCTTTTCCTTGGGAATTTCAATGTTGTTTTTGGAGTACATAAGGAATGCATATCCCAGAGCTCCTAGAACACTAGTGGTGGGGTCACTTTGTAGAACATATTAGGTATAACAAAAACAGTGTTGCCTAAGATCACATTTCATCCTCTGTGGTGACTCAGGTTACAATGTCATTTCGTTGTTCATTTACAAAGCATAAACTTTACTTCACAGCTTACCCAACCAGTAAAAATAAACCTGAGGTAACATCTATATTACAAAGTGAATCTAAAACAATTTTTCTAAATATAAATGAGTGATAATGTCTTTGTTTCACATGTAGATGTGCTTCCAATAATAAAACGCTTCAAATGCTTCAGTAGTAAGACTACTGAACTGAACAGACCAAACTGTAAGTATTAATTTTGCACTTATTGCACACAAAAATTTATGTGATGGAAAGACATAAACAGATGGTCCTGTTCCTATGGACTTCATGAGGGAAATGTACCTTCATGAGCATACATATAATTAAAAGAGTTTATTTCAAAATCCAGACTTTTCAAATGCTTCAGGTTCTTAAATAGCAAACAAAACATCTTAAGTTAAAGTATATATGCACAGCAACTAACTGAATAGTTGCTAAAATATTTTGATCATTTTGATGAGCTATAGATGTAATCCCACATTTTATATAATCAATCAGCCAAACAAACCAGCCAATGAACATTCTATACATGCCAAATATTGCTGGGAGGAGGAGTGCTACAAGATGAATCTAAAACATGACAGTAGCTAAACCTGTTAAAGATTGTTAAGTGGTAGTTGTGGTGCCAGAAATCATAAATATATAAAAGTTAAATGTATTTTGTTCAGAAAAAGCCTAGAATTAAATGTATTCTGTTCAGAAAAAAAGTCTGAAGCATTAAAAATGACTTCATGGACAAAGTAGGATGTCTTCAAAGGAGAAGAGGAAGTGGGATGGATGGTGGTAGACAGCATGAATGGACTAAGATGCAAAAAATGGCCTAAGGAGTGGCCATAAGAATCAGTGGATGTGTTCTGTGAAGATGAGGAGGGTCCAATCTAACTAAAACTGAACACGTGTGTTGGGAGGATACAAAATAATGTTAACAGCCAGGGTAGCCTAGCCACCACGGGTCATAACTGTTTGGATGATGTAAATGCATATAATTTATTTGATGCAGGGCAGAACTCCCAAACAAGCAGTGTGGGAACCATACTTCACATACAGAACCTTTCCCCCTATTGTTCTGTTTTCGATTTACAATCCCCCCAAAAATTGTTGGATTAGATGCCAAAATCTAAATATACAGAGATTTCATAGAAAAACCTGGCTTTCCCAATTCATTTGAAAAAATGAAAGATCTGAAAACACTAGGCCTAAATCCATCATGGCAATGATTGCCTAGAGCTGAATAGCTACAAACATCACTCTTTAAGTGGGGATTTCCTGGGTTTTTAGCACTGTTTCCAGTCAAACTTGTGCTCTTGCTGTTGTTTTACTTATCGTGGCATTAAAAGAGAAGTAATTTTTTTCTTTTAACTTGGTCATTATCAAATCAGGAAAATGAACCAAGACCAATAGGTGTTGGTTTACAAGAAAAATGGAACAAAGAATAATTCTTTATGGACTTAAAGAATATTACTAGATACATAATATGTAAAGACCACTACTTGGCCTTCTTTACTCATGTGCATTACCATAGGTATGTGGTTGTGTAACTCCTGTTGAAGATTACTGACCAGAAGAAATGAATGAATGTTATTTCATAAAGAATAATTCAATAAGTAATATGCTGAGATATATTAGAAATGACAGAAGATACAGTTGAAGAAACCAGCCAACAGGTTGTTGCAATAATTCAGTGCTGGAGATTGAGGAACTGAATTGGGAAAAAAGTAGTGAAAAGGTAAAAGAAAAAATGTCAATCTTGTATGAATTGACTATGATAAGCTATTAGAGATAAAAGTCAGGTCAAAAATCACTCCAGCAAAAATATTATACAGGCTTTTCTTTTCCACTAAGGCTTAAGCTCCTACAAGAGACCTACATGAGAATGTTCTATTCTGCCTTTATTAGAAATTCTCACAATGCTGAGTGTACTGTCCTGCTCAGAGAAGGATGCCAAACTAATTTGTAGAATTGAATGATAAGGAAAAGAACATGGATCATGTGTATAAATTACTTTGAGACAAGTCCTGCCCTGCTACTCCTTCATGGTATGACTAGGATATCTCCCAACCCTAGGGAATGTGTTTTACATCTGCAAATGCCATTAGGTGACCTCTATGGTCTTTTAAATGAAAAATTCCAGTCTCTTCTCTGCTATTTCCTTCTTTGATTAATGATTCCTACTGTTCTTGAAGTGAACAAAATACAGTTTTTACGTTGCAAAGGTATTAGCTTTTTTGAGAAAAATAAAAAAATATTAAATAATTTTTTACATTGTTCAATCATCATTAAGAGGTAAAACAACCTTGTATACTATTGGGCAGTGCCTATTAAAGCCAAACATATACATGCTTTATGACTCAGCAATTCCACTCCCAGTCAATAGCCCAAGGGAAATGTGCACATATGTTCATCAAAAGGCACACATAAGAATGATCACAGTAGCACTTTCTGTAATAGCCCAAATTGGAAATAAAGTCCCAAACATCCAGCATTATTTGAATGATGTGGGAAATTTGTAAGATGAATACTATACAGCAATTGGAATAAAAGAACCATAAAAACACAGAAAAAGAATAAATTTCCTCAGTTTAATGTTGAATGAAAGAAGTCAGAGAAAAATGAACATTTATTGTATAATTCCATTCATGTGACCTTCATAAATAGGCAAAACTAATCCAGAGTTCTTAGAAGTCATGCTAGCAATCTCTGTTGAAAGACTGTGCAGGAGTGGGGAGAAAAGGGGCTGTAGGTTTTGCTTCTTCCTCCTTGTTCAGGTTACACATGGGTGGGCTTATTCAGTGATTATTCAATGAGCTGTATTTTATTGTGCATATTTGTGCATGGATGTTATACTAAATGCATGTATGAAGTATCTGCAATAAATGCATACTTCAAAACAACAGAAAATGTAATCCAAAAGTTCCTACTTCAAGTTCAGAAGATTTTTAGATTTTCTTACCAAAATTGGGACTTCAAAAGAAAAAAAAATATTGAATACTAAGAATTAGGTCTTTACAGTTCCCACTCTCCAAATCTAACTTGTAAAAAAAATCCATCTATGGTACACTTGAAATAAAAAGTATCAAAATATACTTGAGTACATATATTTAACTTAATATTTTTAAACATGGGAATCTTTTCATTTTGAATAAGCTCTTGGCCTGAATGTGGCTCTGAGACTCGGAGGCCTGACCTTCAGGAGGACCAGCAAGAGGACTGACTAGACCAGTGACAACCTCCTGAGTGCTAAGTGGGACCCAGGAAAGGGAGGGATTCGGAACAGGGTGAATGGACCCTACATAAGGACAAGGAGGTAAGAAAGATGGGAATCAGTGAGCAGTCTGTACAGAGCACTGTGCACTCCATATCTTCCATATCCAAGAGATTGGCAACTTCTACTTTCAGGAAAAACAGAGAAAGGATAAGGCTGAGAGTCAGTTTCAGTAACATGAAATTCTCAAATTAGACCAGCAGGTGGACAGGAGACGAAGTCCTGTGGAGAACAATGGTGAGCCAGCATGGGGTGGGAGAATGGAATTAGTGGGGAAGAAACCCGTTTGTTAACAGTTCTCCAGAAGCAAAGCAGGGAGAGTCACCAGGGTGAGGACAAGACCAGAGTGGAGGAGGGAGGAGATAGGACAGCCAGGCTCAGGGTTCTGCTCATTATTCCAGAGGATGGTGCAGTAGAGCCCAGGAATCATCTCAGAAAGGCCCTGGGCTAAGAAAGTGGGGCTGTGGTGGGCATGTCTATTCTCTTAGCCCTGCTGGCTTTTTTCCTTGGAGGCCCAGCCTCAGCTATTCTTATAGCTGATTGATTCAAAGCCAAATTTAGTCAAACTCATTTTCTTTTCTGGGAGTTCATAATTGTGATTCAGGGATTTGGATCTATAGCAAGCTGTTCTGGGGACTATTACTGACAGACTAGGAGGAAGTGGACCAGAAAAGACCAGTCCACTGAGGGAGAAAGAAGCAAAAGCAGCAAGAGAAGCAGGAAGGAGAGCCCAAGCTAATGCAGACATGAAGAATAATAAGAACTGAAACATAGCTGCCCAAGTCCCCAACCTGGGTTCCCCTAGCCTTCCTGGGTATTCCCCTCCTTTGATTATGCCAGTTGCAGTGTGTTTCTGTTTTGTGTGACTCAGCATACCTTAAGGCAGAGTGGGTTTGGGGATCTGATGTAGTCTGGGGGTATGAAGGAGGGGAGAAGAGGAGAAATCAGGTGCCCCATTGATGAGTGAGGTCTCTGGTAGTAGCAAAACAGTGACAATAGGGAGGTGATTCAAGGGGGAGGGACAAGAGACAGTGAAAGGGGAGGAACAGCCCTGCAGAGGGATGGAGAAAGGGGACTGGAAGCAGAGAGATGGAGGAAGGGCAATCCTGGAACACCTGGACTGCCAGGCAGGGCAATCCATAGTGCCAAATTTAAAAATTCACCAATGAACATCTGCAGTTCATCTGAAAGGTCCCTCAAATGGCTTTAGGAGCTTAGCTTCATTTTTCTCTTCAATGGAGATTCCTCTCTTATAAATAGGTCAAAGTGTGTGGACAGGAGCCCTTTGTGAGGAAAGCTGAGGTCCCTACTGAAGCATATACAGGACAGCACTTTGACCTGATGCAGGTCAAGGACAAGCACCCTCTTCAATTAGGGAGCTGCTGCCACAACACTTAACTGATACACAGCACTGTATGTCTCTGAATACACACTTTTATGTATTTCAATATGACAGAGAGAGAGAGAGGTAACCCACAGAGCATGAATTTCCCAGCACATCCATACTGCCATAATATCAGTAATCTTCAGTGCACTTGGTGAAAACAGGTGGAGGAGAATGCCAGCACAGAGGTGCTGTGTGGAGAGCTTGGGAACGCATGCCCTAATCCTTGGCATGAGGCCATTCATTGAACTAAGATCTGGTGCTGGTGTGTGCAGCCCCAGCCACGGGAATGGACATCTTGTAAACAAAATGAAGACATTTCATTGTCACTCATGAACTCATACTCTGAAGTTTAATAACAGTTTGTGAACAAAATAGAGGCCCCAGATATAATTTTTCTTATAGACTTTTACTAAGATCACATTTGTAAATTTTTACTTTCTCCCTAAGAGTTGATATGGACTCCAGGATTTGAAACTAATAATTATTTATTGGAGTCTGTGGATGAAACACAACTTTGAGATAATCACAGAGGAAAAGATGCTCTGTTAAGAGGCTACCAACCCAGAATAAATGAGAGAGTTTTCGTCCTAGAAAAAGAATTCACCTAGTAAACTAAATAAGGAATATTTTCTTCTCAGTAACACTTTCCCAATGTTTGCTGGCTTAAAAAATCAACTGTTAGCTAATTGAAGTGGGAAAGAATCAATGATTTGTAAATACATTAACTTCAATCACTCATAATTTGGTAAACTAGGGGCATGAGCTTAATAGAGTACATATTTAATTAAGTAAAAAGGTTTTATTATAGTTTTTGTTAATTATGATGATAGAAAGAATAGCTAACCATTTCTGAGTAGTCTTTTTATGCTGGGTACACTTTAAATATATTACCTCATGAAATGCTCACACAAACCACTGGAGATTCAACTATGGTTATTCGTATTTTACAAACAAGGAATTAGATGTTTTAGTTCAGCATTTTCTCAAAGAAGATAACTCTTAAAAAGTATTCGCTTTAATATTAGATTTATGTTTGTTAGGATCTTCACTTTGACAACACGGCATTGATACAAGTATGTTCTCCTCTGAGTAATCTGTTTTAGTAGAATCTTATTTCAGGTAGGGTTCAAAAGTACATAAATAGCACTTCTGACTTTCCTTACTACAAGTCCTTTCTCATCCACATATTGGACCCTCCAGGACAGAGATGGGATCAACATTACTGTCTTCTTTTCATAGTAGATAGAACACTGTTTAAAGTCAGACAGCAGTATGGGGATTAGAATTGGGGTTTCCAGAATCCTGTCCCATTATGAAAAAAGAAATACACACAGGCATCATTTACTCTTCTTCCTTCAGCTGTGCAATAGTACTTCTTGACTAAATGGATGAGCAGAAAGTGAGCCTCATTTCATAACTGAAAACACTAACTGACAGCTACATTTAATTAGATGCAACACCTTTGCTTTGGTGGAGCTTAGCATCAATTCTTAGATACAATGTTTTAGAAATATCTAGATACTCTTTAGCTGTCATGATAATTTTAATGTATTTCTAGAGCATCTAAGAAAGGCTTTATTTTTATCTAATATATCTTTTTTTTTCTAGATGGCTCTCTGAATATTTTCCCATGAGTTAATGTTAGGAATTTTCTTATCTACCCCGCCACCCCCCATTGCCAAGATTCTTTTTCTTACTCATCCTCCTGCCGAGCACACACTCTTGGCTGCCCATTATTGGATGGCAAAAAGAGGATGAATTCTGAGGTCTACAGATGATCTGAAAGCCTTGTTGCATCCATTGATTCCAATCAATTCCTTGCCATCATATCCTTTTAACTAACTTATTAACAGCTAATAAACTGGCCTAAATAAGATAAATATCAATAAAGGAATAATTAATGACATGACCTAAAACAAAAAAAGGCATCCTTCACACTGAAGAGCCATATACAGAAAGGTGTTTTGGAACTAGCACCCCTCCTTCATAGCCATTTCAGGACAACAAGGTAATGGCAGGGCTTTAAAGAGTTCAGCTTTTGGCTTAAAGATCTTGCCCATATGGGAGATTATAAATTAAACATTCAAAAATAGACAGTCTTTCATTACACCAAACATGCTTTTAGTACAAATAATACCATTGTGTGTGAGCCCTCTATATTAGATATTTTAAATACTCTATTCAAAGTATTCTTTCATTCTGAGGTTGGCTCTCACTTCTATAATTTTCTGTGGAGTATCTATGTCTCATCATTTTTAGCTTTAGATTATTAGGTTATTTGGATTATTTTTGGTAGTTTTATATTTTATTTCTCCAATTACATAATAACTCTTAAAGGGTTTAAAAAATTGCTTTTCTTTACATTTCTCTTTAGTTTAGATAAATATCTTGCCCTGGCTAGGTGACTCAGTTTGTTGGAGCATCATCCCATACACCAAAAGATTGTGGGTTTGGTCCCTGGTCGGGGCAGGTATGAGCAGCAACAAATTCATGTTTCTTATGAATCAGTGGATGTTTCTCTCTCTCTGTCTCTCTCTCTCTCTCAAAACAATAAACATATTTTCAGGTGAGAATTAAAAATAATAATAATTTAACTAAGTACCTTGATTAGGTGTTCAAAATATAATTTGATTGGATAATAATGGATAACTAAAGTAATCAATGGTAAATTTTAAGATCTCTAGGCAGAGGCTAAAAGGCTTGGAAAGAATTTCAGAAATTCCCATTTATTTCCTTTTTCTCCCTACTTCTCTCTTCTTTCCCTACCAATTCATCCTCAAAGTCCCCCAGGTTCCTTTGGACTTAATATAAATCCTTTCAAATTTTTTTTCTAGCAGATTCTTTGTATATCTTAGCAGAAGCTGACATGAGAATCAGCCTTAAAGATTAATAAACAAAAGATGCTCCAGGACCTAAAAACTGTTGTTTGCAGAAACATCTAGCATCATCTTTTCTCCTGTGGTTAAGGTCACTTAAAACTGTAATACATAGGGGAAGCCCAAGGGTATTTTTTAAAAACTATTTTAAGAACAAAATTCTTTAAACTTGCTAAAATGATTTAATAAGTTTTCTCATTTCATTGAATAACTACCATTTTAAATTCTGAATCACTAATTAAAGAAACAATCCATTTGTTAGGGCACATCAGATTTATCCACAGTAAAAAGAGAACACACAATTCATTTAATACCAGGGAACAAAAATTATCAGGACCTATGGATTTGAATTACTCTAATTATTATTGCTGTATCACTGGCAACCTTTCTGATAACACAACTAGTAAAGGCTTTGAGACTATTCTTGAAAGCATTCATATTACATTAAATATACTATTAACTCACAAACTACCACTTAGAACTTTCATATGAATAATACTTTGCTGGTATGAGAAAGAAAATTAAAGGGCATGGTCTTTATTTTGAATGTATGTATTCATAGAAAACCTCAAAGCAGGAAACTGAGGAGATACTTGAAGGATAATTCATACATTTCTAATCCATAAGAGATAGTCAAGTGAATATTTTAACATTTTAATTCTTCTCTCAAAAGCAAGAAGATACATCTGTCACTCCGAAAACAATTCCCTAATCACCTCAGGCATATCCAATAATATGCCCCAATTATAAAATAACAGGGTATAATTATATTGTGATTTGTTTACAGGTGATGTAAACTTTTGAGCATGATGAAAGAAAATCGAGGAGAAAAGTAAAATAAAAGATTTATATCTAATCTCTTCTTTGAAAAGTCTTCTCCTGTCCTAGGACAGAGGAGAATCAGTGCCAACAGGCAGGAGTGTATGTGTGGACCTGGCCAGTGGGTCTAGGATCAGGGAGGTACCCAAAGCAGAACACATGATTGGACTCCTTTCTCTGACTCAACCATCCTACTTCCTTTATTTTGACTTTAAGTTCGCAAAAAGGAGTCACCAAAGAATTGAAAGCTGATGTTATTGGGTATAATGGGATAAATGACATAACTTCAGCTGTGACTTCACTCTCCTGTTCTCTGAAAACTCAACTGTACAACTGATACATCTGCCCTTGGCTTTCCCTCACCAGGTCACTTAGACTATGGTGGCTGCAGAAAGCTATGGTATCATCAAACTGTACTTCTTGTTTTCAATTGAAGGGCAATAGTTAACATCACAGGTGGAAAAAATTGAAGCTATTGGTTCAGACAACATTTTTAGAGGGTCTTCGTATTTAAATATTCATAAAATATTAAACACGTTTTTGCATACCTACAATATACCAAGTGCTGTTATCAAATACAGAGGTATTATAAGATAGTGGTTAAAGAGCATGGGATTGAGACTAGCATTTTTGAAATTGTGCATCATAATTGATTTGCACAATTTAGTATGTTATTACCATCATACAAATATATTCTATTTTATATATATAGACGAATATATTTGACTCAATCTGGTTTGTATCACACAAAGTACAAGCTTTGTTTCATGAATTTTTGTTTCAGATATATGCATATGTGTGTGTGGATACATGTATGTATATATCTCCATTCATCACGTCTATGTGTACTGATTCACCATATAAAATATATTTCTTACCATGAATGTGTAAAAAAATAAAAAGAATAAACAAAATGAAACTGTTCTAGACTTCTGCTATTAGAGTTCAAATAGTTTCTCCACCTACATGCTTTGTACCTTCAAAATTCTCTGTACCTCATATTCTTCATCTAGTATTTAGCCTTGGATTGTGAGAATTACATGAGATAAATTACCTAAAGTGTTTAATGTGGTACATATGTATATGCTATTTTTGCAAAAAGTGTGAAACAATTTTACAAAATTTGCTTCATTTCATACAAAAAATAGCCAAGACAGGGCTATAGATAATATTACCCCACCTATAAATGAGGAAACTATAACTGAGAGATTATAACATCATCAAAGTATGCAGCTAGTAAAAGGTGGAGAAAGCCAGTGACATTCTACCACACCCCATTCCTCTCCATCATGTATTTAAGAAATACCCATAAATATAGGGCACACTACCATGCTGGGAGGGAGGAAGAAAGGGTAGGGAGGGAGAAAGGGAGGGAGGGAGGGAGGGAGGGAGGGAGGGAGGGAGGGAGGAAGGAAGGAAGATAACATTATTCTGACTGTCTTTTCCTCTGCCTTCTTTTCTGTTCTTTCATAGGTTTTACATGAAAGCAGCATTTGCATTGAATGTATATTTTTCTTTAAAAATTTTACTTCCATTACTTTTCAAAAAGTACATACTGGCTATAGTCATCTACACAAACAAACACAAATAGCTTCCCATAGCTGCAGAAACATTTTAGGCTAAATCCAACTAATTTGCAAAGATTAAATAAAAGAAATGTCAAATTCCAAATGGCATCCACCAATCTAACATTTACTCACTTTCTCTTCTAGAAATTGGAAGAATTGATCTGGACAGCTCAGGTGATCTGGGCAGAAAATCTGGACAGCTCCATTTTTCACAGAAAATCTGAATATGTAACAACTGTCAATATATTTAGCACTGTGGAGAAAGCATTTTTTTCTGTAGTCAGTTGTTATAAAGTCTCTCATTTTCCTTTCAAATTTATTAATTGAAGAAACTTATAAAATAATTTTAGAGAAAAATTCTGTCCAAATTGAAAACTATTCCAAAACATTTAGAAGGTTGAATTTGGAAGTCTCACATCTCTGAGCTATTGTCAACTCACTTACTTTCTGAACAATCTGTAACTGAAAAGGTTCCAACAATATTAACATTGCTACATCTTCCAGAATGTCAAACTTTATATACATCCATTATTTGTGATTAAATATTCAGATAAAATTAAGTGCAACATAATTCTCCCTATCCATTGCTTCTTTTTAATTGATTACAGTTACTGAGGGGAGCAAACATCATCCATTATTTATCAAAATAGCTAAATCAAGACTTTTGACAACTTTGGCTGGTAAACACATTCTCAGTTTCCCTATGCCCTAGAGTGTTAACTTATTCAGCAATCCTCAGTATCAACCACTACAAGAATCAGTCATTCTCTGCTTATTTGCAGACACCAGACACCTCAGTAATGATTCATATTCACAGACCATCCTTTCACCCTAATTCACTACACCTGCCATTGAACTCAATCAGATGACATGTTCATTTCTGATAAAAATGAATTTGTTGAATTTGATAGGGACTGCATGTGTGTGCCTTGGGCAGATTTCTATGCCCTATGCATTGAAATGTGTTCCTCCATGCTTCTGTGCAAGACAAAATGCACACCTGCTCTTTTCCGGTCTCAGAACAGCAGATTGAATGAGAGCAGTTTAATAAGTTGTACTTTCACCCTTTGCACTTACCCTTATGGTAGATTTTTAAAGAATTATCTCTTGCCTATTCCATTATCTCCTTTTCCATAAACCACAGCTGTTTTCCAATAATTTTCCCCATTTTTGTAATTACATATTTGGAGAAATGGAAGAAGCCAGGCAGACAAGACACTCTTGTTCAGGCAGAAACGTATTTCTGTCTTTCCTCCCACTTCTACTTCACAATGGCCAGCATTCGTTTTTCAAGGACAAGCCTGGTCACTTAGTCACTTCTCATCCACTTGCCTAACCCTACTCTAGCCAGGACCAAGCCTAACTCTTTAACATATGCTTTCAGCCAACCTCACCAGTTCTCAACAACTTCCCAACCAGTTACACAGAAAGCTGGGCACAGCTGGGGTACCTTCCTTTTTCCTTGACCTCAGTCTCTTTCCCAATCCTCTTACTATGGTTTTATTCTGGTAACATCCTAGATGCATCACTCCCACCTTACGCTTGTGTTTTCCCATTCAAGGCGAGGGCTTCTCATGGAGCAGGTACACTGTCCATTACTAGAAGCCAACACCTCGTTGAAGTTAATGGTCTAACACCTCAATTTCTGACAAATGGTTCTAATGCAGAGGTTAATATGCCCTAGATTCAGGTATATCTAGATTTGAAGATTAGATGTGCCCTGAGCAAGCCATTTAATTTTTCTCTCAATGTTTTGTAAAATGGGCAAATAACAGTACTTATATTGTGGGGTTATGAGAATGAAAGGATATCATTTACGCAAAGCAGAATACCTGGTGCACAGTAAGAGTTCAGTGCATTGAAGCCATTATTATCTGTCCCTGCCATCATATTCTGCCCATCCCTGAGGATGTCCAGTTTGTTGGACATACATATGGCTCAACTGATGACATGGTGGTGCCATGCCGCTTGGGCCTCATGTTTTACATACCAGAAGAAACTGTTCTGCCAGGGAAGAATCATGACCAGTTTATCTCCAGAATGACTTTCATGAAGCCATATGCAAGGCTAAGCGTTATCAGCACTCACAGTGCCACCAATATCAGAAAGATATTGCAAAATCTTTACAAATCTCCCTTTGAAAAAGCATCCTAGTCATGTACATGAGTTATTTATTTATTTTTTAAATATTTTATTTATTTTTAGAGAGAGGGGAAGGGAAGGAGAGAGAGGGAGAGAAACATCAATGTGTGGTTGCTTGTCATATGCCCCCCTCACTGGGGACCTGGCCTGCAACCTAGGCATGTGCCCTGACTGGGAATCAAACCAGTGTCCCTTTGGTTCATAGCCGGTGCTCAATTCACTGAGCTATACCCGCCAGGCCTACATGAATTATTTAACTCAACTACATTCAGAGGAAGCTGAAGGGAGACATCTGATGTAGCTGAAGTGGTCCAAGCTTCAAGGCAAGAGGACTCATCTAGGAAGACAAAGGATCTGGATTTTGAAAGAAAGATCAAGATAAAAAAGAAATTATTTCCCAAGTAATTAAATGGTATGTGTTCCACTTTGCAAAAAAGCAGTTATACAAATGTTTCTACCTTGTTCAAAGAAAGTAGAGAAGCCCTGTTAGAACGTGTTTAGAACACTGAGGATCTCTGGGAAATGGTCTTAAGTAGAGCAAATAAAAACTCTCCAGTTGTTTTTGAAGATCACTACTAAAGCAGGGCTTCTCAAACTTAATATGCATACAATTCACCTGGAGATCCTGTTAAAATGCAAATTCTGATTCTAGTCCATTAGATTTGAGGTATGGCCCAAGGGTCTCCATTTCTAACAAGCAGGTGAGGACCAGACTTTGTACACCAAGGCCCTCAGTCACAATGACAGTGCAAACTACAGGGGAATTAGTTATGTCCAGACTGTCAGACACTAACTTTAACTTCCCTTTACTGAGAAAACTTGTGTGACTACATACCCTTGCACACACAGATAAGTAGCACAAGTTTTATGAACTCTTAGACAATGGGAGGCCTGCTCATCTAGTTGTTCATTCTTGCAGGATTGGAGTCTAGAATCACTGTCTAGAGCAAAGCCAGAAAAAATAAGCACAGGCAAACTGAGGCTCAGTCTGAGGGACTCATGGGAGATAATAAGAAACTGGAAGACCCCCGGCCCAGCCATCCACTCCAGGTAACTCTACCTCTGTGTGGGGCAGCATCTGCCTCATGTCAGTGGCCTCATCTATCTCCTTCACAACTGCTCCCCCATCTGCCAGGGCACTGGCATACAGCAAGCATAATTCAGTTTGTTGAAAGAATGGAGCACATGTTCCCCACATTGCTTCCTTCATCAGTGACCACTGCCTCCTGTCCTTCCTTGAATACCATCAGTGAAAGTGCTCCACAAGGTCACGAAGAGTGAAAGTCCCTAGACTACTTTTCCCAGTCTGTTCCCTCTTTTCAGTGTATTCACTAAGAAGCTTTAATGAATCATTCTTGCAAAGGCCCTGAACTTGTGCACTCCTGTCCTTTACTCAACAACCCTGGCAAAATCCCAAGGAAGAGTGAATTTCATTACAGCCTACATCCACTCACTCAAATTAAAATCCAAAGTCTTTATCGTGGCCAACAAGACCCTGCAGTGTGGCCCCCTCCTACCTCTCCTTCAGCCCCTTCTGCCACCTGCTCCCTGTGCTTCTGCCATACTGTCCCCTTTTCTTTTGTCAGTACCCAGGTGTGATACAGCTACCTGGATGCTCCTGTCTCAGGCATCTGATTAGCTGACTCCCTCACTTCCTTCAGTGCTTTGCTCAAAGCTTGTCTTACTGGAAACTCTACCTACCCACTCTATATAAAATAGAACCCTTCTCCCTCCTTTGTCCCCTGCTTTATTTTTCTTCATAGCACATATCATCTGACATATCATGTACTTATTAGCTTTTTTTATTATTATCTATGTTTTCTACCTGGAATGGAAGTTTCCATATAGTTGGTGCCAATAATAGTACCTGAATAAAAAATAGCTGATTGAATGCTAATGAATGTCTAAATAAATACTTCTGAAAATCTGAAAGCTGCAGAGAAAAATCACAAATCAGGTAGATTACTAATGCTCCAAAATCAAGGTCATCAGACTCAGCTGGGTTCCCTAACCCTTAATCTTACCTGATTTTTCTACTCAGGTTATTTTTCTACTCTTTAAGTCACCATGTCAAATGTAATATCTTCAAACTTGAAAGTCCTGCTCTAACCACACATCCACCCTTTCACAGCAAATGCCCTTGTCTCCTAATCCACAGAGAAAATAGCAGGTACCAGGTGGCTGGCAGCCCCTGAATCTGCACAAGTCCCATTCTGGGCCCCCCACTTGAGAAAGACAATTTCATCCTGTGCCCTGGACACCATTCCTGTGTGTCTTAGAAGTCTGACATCTGAGATCAAACTTGGTCTCACTTATCACCTCACTCTCTGTTCACTCCACCAGATTCTTCCCAACCATATTCAAACATGTTTTAGACTCTCTCATTTAATATATAAAAGTGAGGCATAAAAGAGGGGAGGCAGAAAAGGTAAAAAAACTAAAAGTTTCCCCCTTCCTGTCCAGCCCCACTTCCAGGCCTCACAGTCAATCTTTTCTAGTGTTGCCCACACTCACCTTCCCACTCCCTCACCTCTGGTCCAGTGCTCCACCCACAGAAATCTGGCTTCTACCTACCATGCTTCCACAAAACTGCGCTTGCTCAGGTCACTAATGGTCAATCACTATGTTAGTACAGTCATGCACCACAAAAGGGCATTTCAATCAATGAAGGACTGCATTAATGATAGTGGTCCCATAAGATGGAGCTGAAAAGTTCCTATCACTTAGTGATGTCATAGCCACCTTAGCACAATGTATGCTCACATGTCTGTGGTGATGCTAGTGCAAACAAACCTACTGCTCTGCCAGTCATATAAAAGTATAGCACATACAATTATACATAGTATACAATATTTGATAACAATAATAAACAACCATGCCACTGGTTTATGCATTTACTATACTATACCTTTTATCATTATTTTACAGTATACTCTTCCTTATTATTTTTTTTAAAGCTTGCTGTTAAATAGTATGCCTTGTTCCCCCGGTAGTAGCCTCACACATATCCTGCTTACCTCATCTTTTGATTTCATCATGAGATGAAATGGGCCTGATTTGATCTTGTGTTGTATATAGTAACATGCGGTACAGGTTCATAGCATAGGTCATACCATATAGGCTAGGTGTGTAGGAGGCTATGGAATCTAGGTTTTTGTGAGTATGATGTTCCCACAATGACAAAATCAACTAACGATGCATTTCTCAGCATGTATCCCTGTTTTTAAGAGACACATGATTAGATCCAATGCACAGCTTGCCATCAAGTAATGTGTTAAAATCTACATAACTGAGGTGGACCTATTGTAGTCAGTGAAGAGATCAGTTTGTAAAACTGAAATCTTGCTCCAGGAACTAGCACAGAGCACCAGGCAGTTTGCCTCATGGCTTCAGACTTGCAAGAGTGTTTGAAAGGATATGAAGATTTTTTTTTTAATTAGACTTTGCCCAGAAGGGAGAAGTCCCTCGAGAACATCACTTCTTTATCTTGGAAAATTCTTTTCTTGACTCAAATTACAGGCTCTCAGAATATACTGTGGATAACCAGCCTTGCAACTAGAAGGGAAAAAAATGGTTTCCTTTTAAAACTGAGATCTTTGGTTTATCTCTCCATTTCAAACTTCAACAGATATATTACAGGGTGCAGCCAAGCGGGGGGGCGCAAATAAGGATTGGGAATGGGGCCCAGAACTCAGGTGTCCAGGAAATATTAGGATGTCCTCACCAACCCCAACACAGGTGTAGGCTGGGGGAAGGGACAAATGGAGCAGGGCCATTGAGAGCTGTTTTGCATAGTAACAGCTTTGCAGCTAACTTTTGGTGTAGCCATTTAACATATCTATAGCCTTTAACTGGTTTCATAGATATGCTAAACAGCTGTGACTATGCTTTGAGCCAGGGAGAAAGGAGGGACTTCCACCCAAGATGTAACTAGGGGGCAGGTCCCCTCGAGTTACAGCACCTGCTTGAGAACTTGGAGATAACTGGCTCCATGACCTGGGGCCACCCCTGCCCAGACTCACAATGGCAGCCCAGTAAAGCTGGAAGGATATGAGAGTTCTGGCAAGTGTAGCCAATTGTGGGAGGACTCAGAAATGGGGCTGCAGAGGAAGATTGGTGCGGGGATTTAAACCCAGATGTGGCAACCGTTGGGGGAGAACCATGCAGTTTTGGCAGGGGAGAGACTTGGCAGCCATTGAAAGGGGAACCAAGTGGTTTTGGCAGAGTGGAGACTCCTGCAGCCCTGTGAGAGAGAATCACCATGCAACTTTAGCAGAGAGCCGCCACTCGGCTTTGGCAGAGTGGCGAACCCCTCCTTGCAGTCATTGCAGAGGGAGAACCACGCAGTTTTGCCAGAGTGGGGACTCCCGTGGCCATTGTGCAGAGAGGACCACTCTGCTGTGGCAATAGAAGGGAGAGCCACGTGGCTTTGCCAGAGTGGGGACCCCCACAGCTTTAGAAGGGGGAACCACCACCCGGCTTTGGCAGAGATCCCCGTGACACATCTTATGGTGCCAGGAACTGAGGGAGGCCTACCAGCTGAGATGGATTACTGGGAAGAACTGGGGGCTGCCTGAGCCAGGGACTTCTGTTTCCTTTCCTGAGATATGGTACCCCAGACTGGGCAAAGGGGGGAAGGAAGGACTGTGGGTGTTTTAAGGGACTTTGGGATTTTGATGAAGACATTAGGTCACTACTTTTAAGTCTGTATATCATTTAATAAACATTTTCTTTCCTTTTCATGAATCTCTGACATTGAGAGATGTCCTTCCTGTAAGGCGGCGGACATAACGAACCTGGGGGGTTCCTTTTGGTAATAGTATACCGCCCTTGCCCCCCCCTTGGCCCTTTGTTGTTCTGTAACAGATATTCATCCTTTCTCAAAGTTTTGCTAAAAATCTTTTTTTTCTTACTGTAAGGTCAATATTTTCCTATTTTGACTGAAAAATATCCTGTATTCAACTGGAATGTAAGAATATTTGTACAAACTTCTAGTTCACTTGGTTGTTGCTGATGAAGGATTCTGAGCTTATTTCCTTTAAACAATATTTCCTCCAAACTTCAGTTCTTAATCTACCCTCATAGCCGAGTACCTGTGTTTCAATCAACATTCTGAGTAATAGTCCTGCTGCAGGAATAACATGTGATGCCACTTGCATTCTGATTACCTGTGCCATTTGTTTTTTTGGAGAGATTTCTCCCACACGATGTTTCCCAAAAGAGAAATCAGGAATCTATTTGCTGCACAGGTCAAACATAAAGAGTTGAAAACTCAGGGATTATTGTATGTTTGCTTTGATTCTCAGGCAGAGAAAACCCCCAGGGTCACATCACCAGATGTGTGTTTTGTTTTCTTTTTCAATTTGATAAGTTTTAAATAAGTTAAAAGTATATACAGTATATAAAAGTATAAGTATATACAGTCAGACACTGTTGTTCTTACTTCATCTTGATGAGTAAAATGCCCTCTTAAAATGCAGTCATTTAATCCCATCAGCTAAGGCTTGCCTCTAAAACAGACTAGATTAAATCTTTCAAGCAGTGAAGTGCAAATGTTGTTCTTGGCTGAAGCAAGGTCAGCAGCCTGTGTATGTCTTCAGTTACCACTCCCTGACAATGCTCCTAGGTGCAGAACTCTAACCAGGGAAGTTCCAGAGGGACACTGACTCTGCCGTAAGTGTCAGACACTTAAATTGAAGTGACTGACATCAATAGGTTTTAACACTTCTTTCTTTTCAGAGCATCCTAGCTGCCTCATAATAGAATGGTTTGAAGGTAGAGAAATTCTGAGTTTGTCAACCAGTTTCTCGCATTCCTCTGTGTTTCCGTAGCACTCCCTGCATCCTGTTAATATAGGGCTAATCTCATTGCACTGTTCTGACTGGTTTTCTAATCTGTGTACCCAACTGGATAAAATTTCCCTGAGCCTGAGAAACCATGTTCTGTTCATCTCTGAATACTCTTTATTTTTTAAAAAGATTTCTGTTAAGATTTTTGAAAACAGCAAATTATTACTCTGGTTTGTATGCTTTAAGGAAAAGATACTGTATAATTCAAAGTGTGTTGGAATTCTATAACTGTGGCTAATTTGGTGAAGCACTTGATTGATATATGTTATTTGATTGAATGAGTAAATGTCTAGAAAATACTTCTTATGAGATTTCAATGCTGAAACCCAAAAGTGAATTTAGCTTTAATTTACAGTGTTTGTTTGTTTAACAGTAATGGAGCTACAAATGAAAATCTCTACCGTCTGTTACCAAAATACAATTTTACTTTTGAAATGTATCTATTGAATCCATTTTAGCTGGTTTAAATAGAGAAAGATTCATTACAAGGTATTAACTAATTTGAAGAATTTCTGGGGCAATCAAGGAGCCAAGCCTGGATGCTCTGTGTCCAGGACCAATGCAGCTGGACAGTGAGACACCACATCCTGAGATTTCACTTCCAGCAACTCTGTTGTTCCTATCACCTACTGCTCAGCATTTAGGGACTACAGGTAGAATGCATTACAGTATCTATCAGTTTCCTCAGAAGAACAAAACATTTCCAGGCATACAGCCATCACCTCACATTGCCTACTTCATCATTCCAAATGCAACTTTCAGCCAGAACCTGGGTTCTCTAGCTGCATGAAAGGGTAGAGCACTTCTTCTTACTCCATCTCTCACTCCTTCCTTTCCTCTCTCCCTCCCTCCCTTCTTCATTCCTTCTTTTTTTAAAGCTTTCCAGTTTCTATCACATAAGACACATTAGCAGGAAACTAGAGAGAGTGTTTGATGAGCCAATTTATAATATCTGCTATAGAAACAAAGGGCTAAAAAAATCTCAGCCTCTGCAGATGAGGTCTACAGACAGTATCTGCTTCATGGGTACAACATGTAACATAACACCAGACCCTCCATTTGCTTTCAAGAGACATTAGGCAGACTTGATATATTGAGAAAAATGCAAACAAAACTGGAAAATAAAGATGAATTTCTTTAAATGAACTTATCTTTTTGTGTGCTGATATTTTTTTCTTTTAACTGTACATGTTTTTTGCCTATTTTTAAGTGGCTCTTGGCCATTTTTTCTTATTGATGAAAAATTTTATGTTAGGAGAAATCAGCCTTCATTATATGTAATATGTGTAGCAGAGATGTTTATCTAATATGTTATGTGTCATTAGACAGATTGTGGCCTGTGTGTGTGTGTGAAAGAATTTCACTATATTAATGGGAATACCAATGTATTTGTAAAGATATGAAAACCAGCAAATTAATATTGGTAAGCAAATTGTATTTTTTATAGCTCTCATACCTGACTGGTAGCCATTTGAAAAATACCTGTTAAATTGGATTTCTTTATTGGATCACATCAGGTGTACTTATTTCTCCCATCAATACCATTATCCAGAAAAATGGCTTCAGGTTGAAATTTATGATTTATGAGTGAAAACTAACTTCATAGGATTAGTAGAGGCTAGGTGCTGCCATGAATAGCTGCCGAGCATGTGGTAGGACCTTATTACATATTTCTAATGAATTGCTGAATGTACTATTGTAAGCATGGATAGATGAATATTATTGAAGACAATGATGGTGATCCTGTATTCTATTTAGAAACCTTAATCTAGCTTTCTATTTCTAGTTAAAAATAAAGTTATTAAAAACATTTTGGGTAGTGTCTGTCTCAGAGAAGAAAACAATAAAACCACAGTCAAATTTCCATGTTATCCAATGCTGAATATTCTTCTGAAGCTCAACATTTATTCTGATGCTACAGACTTAGAAGAAATTGTCAAAAAATACATTTAGCTTTAAAAGTTGTGAGAATGCTTTGAAAAAAAGAGCTAAACTGAACTAATACAAGGAGATACCATATCACTACCACTGCTACCACTAACAATGTCATTAATATCAGGCCTTAAATCTTAGAGTAGTCCTGGTTTTCAGAAACAAAGTGGAAGGAACAGGTGAGGGTGGAGCAATCACGGCACCTTTGCCCTGGCTCCAGGAGGAAGGCAGTGTGCTCCACTGGAACAAGTGACTAGGGAGAAGCAACACAGAAACAGAGACTATGCTCACTTCCCAGAAACAGTTGAGGAGAGCACACAGCGATCTACATACCTGGCAGTGACAGCAAGTAAACGAATAACTGAGGAGTAGAGGAGAAGGGATCACATTAAGAGAAAGCATGGTGGCCAGTATGGGGAAGGTGGACCCAGCATTCCCAGCCAGGCAGGGGTAAGTCAGGGGAATCATTTATAAACCATGTACAAATTAAGATGACAGCACTGAGGAAGGGGAAGGAAGATAAGACACATAAGAACCCATCTGGTTTTATGGATAGTGGCAAAAAGTAGACTTTGAAGTTTTGCTACAAATGAAGGGATTTTATGTTGGCATGTGAACAGGTAAAAATGATATGATTACTCTGCCATTTGTTTTCATCCCATCAGAATTGTTGTATAAAATGTAGGTTTAGGGTCTAATAAAATGGTGGAAATTGTATCTCTTGCTCACTCTTATTCCACAAGATAAAAATGGGACAACCTAGAGTAGTATTGGATTTGCCAAAAAGTTTGTTTTTTTTTTCCATAAGATGGCTCCAGTAGTACTTACTTGTCTTTAACTTCATTTAAAACAACTTTGTTAGATTGTATTGTGACAGCTGTCATAACATGCATTAAAAAAACTTATCAAAATTGGTGAAATTTTGTGTAGCCATTTTAATATTTAAGATGGAAGAAAATAAGCAACATTTTCAGCATATTATGCTTTATTACTTCAAGAAAGGTAATGACACAACTGAAATGACAAAAAAAAAAACTGTGCAGTGTATGGAGAAAGTTCTGTGACTGACCAGATGTGTTGAAAGTGGTTTGAGAAGTTCCGTGCTGGAGATTTCTTGCAAGATGATGCTCCATGATTGGGTAGACCAGATTGAGTCATTGAGAACAACAATCAATGTTATAGCACACCAGAGATAGCCAACATCAAATATACAAATCAATAAATTTACTGGTGAAAATGAAAAATATGTCTTTCATTTTATGGAAAAAACTAAACAGACTTTTTGTAAATCATGGTTGTCATCAAGAAGCCCTAGGGGAGTTTCCCTGTGGGGTGAACACTATTGGAGCAGATTATGCAAAGATAAATTTCTCAGGCTGTGTCTGAGAGGTGGGCAGCAAATTAGCAGGACCAAAGCTTCTACTTTTTAAGGTCCAGGTTCATCCTGGATTTGGGATGGAAGAGCCAGCTGCTCTTAAAATGATCTCAAAGGAAACTGACAGGCAAACGTAGATTATGCAGTGTCCTTGCAAACCAGAAGCTCTGAAGTCCTGTTGCCTGTGCCCTGTGGTCAAGGTCAGTCCAGACTCTGCAGAAAGCCAGTCCTTCTAACCTCTGGCATGAGACAAACTATAAAATTCAACAGGGAGAGAACCAGGCATGCTACCAGGGGATGTTTTGAGCATCACATGCTTTTTTAATCCATAGATTAAATACACAAGTAAAATAGAACATATAAAATTAGGAATTTACCCAAGTCTCACTGGAAAGAAAATAAAGTCCTCTAAGAATCTGTTGATTTTCATTTCATCACCAAATATATATTAAATGATAATGATGTGCGAGGTATCATATTATGCTGGGGACACTGCAGTGAACAAATCAAAGTTTCTGCTCTCACAAAAAACACATCCCAGAATTTACAAATGAACTAACCAGCATGAGTCTGATAAAACCATGCATCAATCTGAATAACTGTATTCAAAATGAGCAAGAGTATTATTGAAGACATGCATGCCAGTATGTAAATATCTTCCAAGTGGTTTCCCAAAGGTGTTCTTACACTCACCTGATCCACAGCCTGCCTGGCCCCCCTCTCCTCTCCTTCCAGTGCATCATCCTCTCACTTCCCTAGGAGGCCCTCATGTGACAACATGTGAAGCCTCCAGTGATGGGAGTTTAATGAACTGTTTCTTATACAGAAGAAAAAAAAGTACTTTGCTGCAAGTCACAGCATTTAGACCAGAGTTCACGTGAACCATATTTCTTTCCGCACCATTATTGTTAATTCAGTGGATTTCGGAGCTTTCATGTCTATAGATTATTTAAACATGGTTCTTCCTTTCAAGCACAGAAAAAGTGATTTTTTAACATTTCTCTGTTAATCCCCCCTAAAAAGTGCCCACAAACTACCCATTCATAAATCACCCCGTTTACATCAACAGATGTAGATTTATACTCACAACAGAGAACTACAAGTCTCAATTCCTTTCACGCTGAGGTCTCAAATAGATAGAATAGCTGATTTTGTTTAATGAATTTAGTAAAGTTTTAGTGTCCTCATCCAGATAGCTTTACTAGAATTGTCATTACACATCATATACAATTTCAGTTTCACAAATATTTGGACACAATTTTAAAACCCAAAAAGCTGGAGATATGGAGACCTATTTAGGAACATGTATTGAAATAAATATTGATGCATAATACAGACACTTGACACAGATACCCAAGTTTTTATGTCGTACAGAAGGAATGTGAAAATTACCAGATTATATAGTTTAGGCTAAAAGGTATTCATGTTTATTTTGTTGTTTTAGTTGAACAGATCAGAAAAAAATTAATTCATAATCTGCTTTTAAGAATTACAAAAATAATTCAGATCAATCTCAGCTAATACCATAACAATTCAAATAACAATTCTGATGGGCCTTTTAAAAGGTAGAGAAACAAATTTTTCACCATTCAATTGAATACAATTTCCATTCAAGTCTATTGGCAGCAAAGCCAGAGCTGAGCAGAAGTACATGAATCAGGCTGCAGCTACCCTGGGGCAATTGTTCAAGTCTGTGGCAGAACTCCACAGTATTTCAGAAGGGAGAGTGTGTGTGTGAGAGAGAGATACATTTTTCTACAAAAAAGGAAGTATTTACCTCAAGGTTACATTTAAAAAAATAATAACTGAGCAAGTTTATAATTCATGAAAATCACTAATTGCAAAGATACATTAAGTAATTTTATTCCAATAGTTTTTCTTTCACCTATGTGAAACCAGACAGCTAGTACCAGAAATCAATGACTAGATGCCTACCAGAGTAATTTCATAAAACTGTTTAAATGCATCACTGGAATAATTATAGTATTTTACTGTCATTTAAGTTTTTACTATTTTACCCATTTCTCATTTAAGAATAATTACTTGATTTGTACAATAAAGCACAAATTCTAATCAGTAAAACGCTCCAACATTTTAGCTTGTCTATAAGTTGGACAAATTCATGGTATATTAACTGTTTCTAGAATAACATTTTACACCCTGGTTCACTAATTTTGTACCCTGAAATTGGGCATTTGGCATATATTAGGTACTCAAAAGTCATTAAGCAAGGGAATGAAACAGTACAGCCACTTTATAAGATAGTTTGGCGGTTTCTTACAAAACTAAACATACTCTTCTTATAAGATCCAATAATCATGCTTCTTGGTCATCCCAGATAAACTGAAAACTTACATCCACACAAATGTCTGTAACAGCTTTATTCATACTTGTCTAAACCTGGAAGTAACTCAGAGGTCCTTCATTAGGTGAATAGGTTACTGTGGCACATCCAGACACTGCAATACTATTCAGTGCAAAAAAGAAATGAGCTATCAAGCCACAAAAACATATGGAAGAACCCTAAATGCATATTGCTAAGTGAAAGAAGCCAATCTGAAAAGGTTACATACTATATGATTCCAAGTACAAAGGCAAAACTAAGAAAAGAGTAAAATGATCAGAGCTTGCCAGTGGGGAGGAAAGGGATGAATTAAGTGGAAAATGGGGGATTTTTTGTAAAACTCTTCTGGATCACACTATAATGGTAGATAAACATCATTATACATTTATCAAAATCCATAGAATTTATAACACAAAGAGCTCTAATGTAAAGTATGATCTTTAGTTAATGAATATATCAGTATTAATCTATAAATTATATCAAATGTACCACACTAACAAATGAGGTCAATAACAGGGGAGACTGGAGGTGAGAGGATTTATATGAGAACTATGTATATTACATTCAATTTTTCTGTAAATCTAAAACTGCTCCCCCCAGAATAATAAAGTCTACTGATTTAAAAATTGAGTAGTATTGACATTTTGATGATGTTAATTCTTCTGATCCATGAACATGGTATATGTTTCTATTTGTTCGTGTCTTCCTTACTTTCTTTCTTCAGTGTTGTGTAGTGTTCTGAGTATAGGTCTTTTACCTCCTTGGATCAAAAAACCATGGTACATTTACACAGTGGAATTCTATGTAGCAGAAAGAAAGAAGGAGCTCCTACTCTTTGCAACAGCATGGATGGAACTGGAGAGCATTATGCTAAGTGAAATAAGCCAGGTGGTGAAAGACAAATACCATATGATCTCACAATTAACAGGAACCTAATCAACAAAATGAACAAGCAAGCAAAGTACAGCCAAAGACATTGAAATTGAGAACAGGCTGACTGATCAGAAGGGAGAGGGGAAGGGAGAATGGGGGGAAAGGGTGAAGGGTTTACAGGAACAATTATAAAGGACATATGGACAATAACAAGGGTGGGTGGAAACAGGGGAGGGAAGTGGGGAGGGCTGGAGTAGTGGGGAGGGGTGGGGGGAAATGCAGAAAACTGTACTTGAACAATAACAAAAATAAAAAGTAAAAAAAAATAAAACATAAAAATAAAATAAATAAAAATTGAAAAAATATATAAAGTTGTTAAAGGAAGATGTACTGAAATAAAAGAGGAATCTTTACTGAGCTGAGATTCAAAGGAGCATTCCCCACATCCTAATGACCTGAAGGGCCTGCCTATTCTAGGAATGCTCCCTCACCTATAGAGGAATAGAGGTCTTTTCCAGGTTGTAGTTCACCTACCTACAAAGAGGACGGAAGTTCATTTCCTAAAGTAAAAAAGTCAAATCCTATTGATAGCTAAAACAGTATCCAGAGGGAAGGAAATCAAGGAAAGGGGGGCATTGAGTTTATAAGCAAATATCTTTTAGGCTCAATAAGAAACCCATATATGAATAGCAGTCAGTCACCTTTGACTCAGGAGGTTAATCTGCAAGCTCATTACCAGAAATCCCTAATCAACTTCTGTGAGGGGGAATTTCCCAGCTAACTGGTGTTGACTATAACAGCAAACCCTCCTTCCCACACACACATCTGTTAATACACTATTTTAAAAGTTCAGGGTGGTTATTATGGAGTTATCACAGGCCCATTAATTATCCACTATACTGTATTTAGTTTTACTCGGGTAAATCTTTTTTAATTATCCAGCCTGCACTTACAGAGCATCCTTATTTAACATGCTCCCAACTCTGTTTATATTTATGCCTTTCCCAATAGCTCATTAAATAGAGTTCTTAACCAGCACTATCAGAATCTTTAGTGAGAACCAGCCAAGCCCACTAAAAGTGCTTTTATTTCATCCCCTCATAACACAGCATTTTAAATTTCCAAATATTTTGCAAGTCCCCCCCCCACTTCTTCTTTTCTCTGTCTCTAAAGCATGCAGGAGGCTTCCTTCTCTATTATTTCCAGACTGTGAGTCAATCTTCCCCACTGCTTCCACACAATTGAGAATACATTTCTGAAGGTGTTCCCTGAGTCTCTATTCACCAACAGAGTCAAGTCCAGAATCTGGAGGAAAGCACCCAAGGCTCTGGTTGGTTTGGTCCCAAACTCACAACTTGCCTGCTGACATTCTTTCCCTCACAATTTCCACTTCAGTCCTTTATAGAACACAACATAAATTATCTCTGTCCCTATTTTTTCTGCTTGAAAGTCTCTTAGGTCCCACTTAGCTCCCTCCTGAAACCTTCCAGACAGATGTCCCCCATCCCTCCCCTCCCTGCCCCAACAATTTGGTTCCGCCCACTGTTGATGTTGCTTGGTCCTCTGAGGTACAAACAGGTATAAGTGAGAGACAGGGGGTGCATTTCATGAACCTTGATGGGCTCAGAACCTGCAAACAGTGAATGTTTGATAAATATTTATTACACAAATGAATGAAGACATTTTCACTCCAGACTCTCTGAGTTTAATTACATCATCTCTCATTTTTCCAGCATACCCTAACCTACATAACCACATGATCAGGTGACTACATAGAAGAAAATCATGAGAAAAATAACAGCAGTATATATATGCATGTTTCTTTTAGCATATAACTTGGGATAAAATATCCAGTAAATCAGAACCCATTTAATGTTATAAACATTAAAAACATTTGGAAATTACTCTGTCTCTCTGGAAAAACTATACTTTGTAAAGATGCCATTGAATTAAAAAGAAAAAATATTATATATTTTTCATGGAATGCCACCAAAAAAAGTTATAATAAGACTGCAGTTGGAAAGCCCTTCCAAAGCAAATCATACCCACTTTAGGGGAACACCTTTTAAATAGGCACAGGGCAATTCTTTTGACTTTTAGAAATGAACATTTAGAAGATTATGATTCTAAAAACTTGAATTGTGTGCCTTTACGAATGAATTTTCTAGCAATTGAATATGCTGTACTATCATAGAGTTGATTCTCTGAGATAGGTCTTAGGAGTTGAATTTGAATTTATGTCACGTAGATGTAAATCCTGCTGGTCTCAGAGGGAAAGATGTGACTGAAAGAGGTGCTCTGCCTTGCATGCTTGTGGATAAATTCTTAATTCATAAACAGAAGTGGGGTAGAATGATAGTATATGCAAAGCATGACTGCATGCAAACTGAGGATATAAATATGGGTTAATTACACACTATTCATATGGGAGTGGAGCCTACTTAATATTCTTTAATGCCATGAATTCCCAATGGAAATAACATGCATTTTATCAGTAGGTATCAAAAGAAAGTGATACATTATGGATAAAATTAATCCATAATTTTTGCATTTGAAGTTTGGTGTAAAATATCAGTCCCCTGAGTAGTTTATCAGAAATGTAGCCCAGGTCAATATTAAATACAAATATTGTTACCCAAGTAGATATCCAATGAGGTATATAAAAAGAGCTAATATGCTCTACTGACACACCATGTTTCATTGAATTATAGATCTGGAAGGGCCTTTAGATTACAGGATGTCTCCCACCACCATTTTATAGTTGAGAAGCTACAGCAGATTCTGACCTCCCTTTGTCAGGTGTGCCTCCCCCTTTCCTGGTAGTCAGAGGAAAACCCCATCATTGATCTTAACCAATTCCCATTGATGTCACAGTAAAATTGAACTCATTGCAGTTTTCAGCACAGGTGCCATCTTAAAGGTCAGGAATTGCTTCTCCAGGTGATTCTCTTAGATTTCTCGTGGAATAACAAAGCAGGAAAGGCACCATATTTGGAAGCTGAAGTCATGAATGGGAGTGCAGACACTTGCTACTTAATAGCTGTGTGCACTTGGGCAAGTCTCCTACCTTCTCTGAACCTCAGTCATTTCATCTTCAAATAGTAATAAAAATATATCTACCTTGAGAGGAAGATTGGATGGATTAGTATGAGTGAATGTGCTTGGCTAACTACAATGGCAATTTCAAAGATTTAGTCTTTAGTGTCATCATTAAGTAGCATTTATTAAACCACCAAGTAAGCTCAGTATGCCATTAGGCCCTATGCAAAGCAGGAAACAGGGAAGGAAAGGGCTTTACTCACAATGAGGGTTTTATCTCTCAGAGTCCGTTTTTACCAGTAGGTAATCTTACACGCAAAATTCATTGACTCACCCTGCCTCAACAGTGAAACTACTCACTGTGCTTTCTCTGGTAACTTCTAGGAAAGTCTTAACTTAGTGCTTTGAAACAATTTACTTTGGATTTCTGTAGGGGACCGATTTGTTTTAGTCTGGCAAATGTGACTCAGCTCTGTATGGAAAACCTACAGAAGTGAGGTGGTGCGCAAGAGCCAGACCTTGAAACCAAGTTTTCTCATGGGAATCAGGCCTAGAAAATGTATATAGACTGTTATGGCTTGCTCTTGCTAAAGCTCCATCACCCTGGTCTAAAACAACAAATGTGTATTGTCTATCTTCACGGTAATTTCCAAAGCCTGTGTGAATTTTCCCAAGGACAGAGCTAATCAGCTTGCCCCTCTGCATGTTATTTTCATTTCCTTGATTATCTCTAAAATGTAGACAATAATATTCTATGTAATAGATAATACATTCTTTGATGTAAGACCTGAGAAAAACAATAAAAGCTTGTCTAGGCAAGGGTCGGGGTGCTCTCCCCTTGAGAGAGTAGCCCTGCCATCCCTTTTTTCTCCACAGGATTTCTGTAGCCTGTGCATTTATTCTCATCCTCAGTCACAACAGGTGTACTCTGCTGGCTGGAGTCCACCACAGATTTCCCTCTTCTCCCTTCTGAGGAACTGAGCTCTAACATTACCTAGAGCAGCTCTGTCCAGTAGAAAAATAATGCAATCCATATACAAAATTTTAATTTTCTGGTAGTCACATTTAAAAAGTAAAAAAAAGCAAAATTAATTTTAATAATATATTTTACTTAACCCAATATATCTAAAATATGATTGGTTCAACATGTAATTAATGTAAAAATTATCAGAGAGGTATTTATCATCCTCCCCCCTTTTTTTCCTAACATAAGTCCTCAAAGTCCCCTAGGTATTTCACACTTACTACACACTTCAATTGAAAATAGCCACATTTCAAATGCTCAATAGTCATGTGTAGCTAGCAGCTACTATATTGAAAAATCATGCAGGCCAAGAGACTGTCAGGATGACCACGCCTAATGATAGAGCAAATATAAAAATTAACTTAGTAACTCTCCATGGAAACACGTAAGAACACTAAAGGAAATAATCACATCCTACCACATAGATGGGGGAAGAGTCCTAGCAACAAAAGTGACAACATAGCAACACCAGCTGTTGTACAAAAGGGAAATTAGAAAACTATTACTTTGAAAAGAAGCACTTCTGGGAAGGTCATCTTTTTCTATTTTGTTTAACACAAAATAAGAAAACTATACAAATATACATTTTATAAGGTACCTTTTTATTATCTCTTCATTCTATAATATAAACACTGACATATTTTGTCACACTGTTGAATGTTAATATTTCTCACTTAGGAGGATAAATGATACAGTATGATTTCAGGATGAACCACATATTTTTTTCCCATGGTATAGTCTGCCTTCTTGGCCTTATGGGTTACTGTGAGGAGCTGAATTGCATGGAGCAGGGTGGGCATTACAAATCCTCCCATATTATTTTATAAAAAATATCCTCCCATCAAGTACTAACAAAAATATCTAGGAATAAGCCTAACCAAAGAGGTAAAAGACCTGTATTCAGAAAACTACATAACACTGAAGAAAAAAATCAAGTAGGACACAAATAAATGGAAACATATACCGTGTTTATGGATTGGAAGAATTAACATCATCAAAATGTCCATACTACCCAAAGCAATCTACACATTCAATGCCATACCTATTAAAGTACCAATGAATATTTCACAGACATAGAACAAACACTTCAAAAATTTATATGGAATTATAAATGATCCCAAATAGCTGCTGCAATTTTGAGGAAGTAGAGAAAAATAGGAGGGATCACAATACCTGGTACTAAACTATATTACAAGGCCACTGTAATCAAAACAGCTTGGTACTGGTGTAAAAACAGGAACATCAACCAATGCAACAGAATAGAGAGCCCAGAAATAAACCCAAATCTCTATGGTCAATTAATATTTGACAAAGGGGGCATCAACATAAAATGGAGTCACAATAGCCTCTTCAACAAATGGTGTTGGGAGAACTGGACAGCTACATGCAAAAAAATGAAACTCGAGCACCAACTTACACCATACATAAAAATAAATTCAAGGTGGGTAAAAGACTTAAATATAAACCATGACACCATTAAAGTCCTAGAGGAGGACATAGGCAGGAAAATC
>CM052544.1:80507584-80530690 GCA_028533065.1 Trachops cirrhosus | reverse complement strand
TTCCTCTCACCACCAACTGTCTACTGAATCCCAGTTGACAGAATGGTCAAGGTCTGAGTACAGTGTGAAGATGTGAGGTGAGCAGTTGACGTGGTGGGTTATCTTCCTACAGATCAGTTGTGAACAATAAAACCATAAAGTCATAGATTTTTAATTAAAAAACTATTAAAATCTTTCATTTTCTTTACCAATGGAAAATGTCATAGTTTTCCTTATAGTACTGTCTATAAGAAGGTTCCTTTGTGTGTATGTGTGTATACCTGCTACAGTTTCTAAGCACCAGCCCTTGCACCATACTGGGTGAGCTAGCTTTGGAGAAAAAGCTAGTTAAAATGTCAGGATCAGTCATATTTTCCATTAATGTCCAGCTCAATAAGCCTACCCTCACCGTTGCAGCTGAAAGGGATTACTCCCTCTTCTATAGCGGAGTAGATGCTACTCTGCTTCTCAAACTTTAATATTTGTCTTTTTAATGCCGGTGAGGTCCTCACTAACTTCCTTGAGCATCCTTATAACCAGTATTTTGAACTCTGCATCTGATTGATTGCTTATCTCCATTTTGTTCAGTTCTTTTTCTGGAGCTTTGATCTGTTCTTTCAATTGGGCCATGTTCCTTTGTCTCCTAATTTTGGCTGCCTCCCTTTGTTTGTTTCTATGGATTAGGTAGAGCTTCTATGACTCCCTGTGTTAGTAGTGTGGCCTAATGTAGTAGGTGTCCTGTAGGGTCCAGTGGCACAATCTTTCCTATCACTCAAGCTGGGTACTCAAAGTGTGCCCTTCATGTGGGCTGAATATACCCTCCTCTTGTAGTTGAGCCTTAGTTACCATTGGCAAGTCAATGGGAGGGATTTACCCTGGCCAGTGAGCTGCAACAACTTGCTGTGATGACCTAACACCAACCTCCACCCTCCATGGAGGATCAGCTGTGCAAGGGCAGGGTGGTGGTGCTCCTAAGTGGTCTGTAGCTGTCTGATAGGTGCACAGGCTCTCGGGTTTCCTGGGTGGTGCAGACTAAGGTCAGCTCCCACTTGTGTTTTGCCTCAGGCCACTCTGCCTGGGCTATAAAGCAATCTGAGATGGCTGCTACTCATGCTGGGCTTAGAGATTCTCAGGAGAAGCCAAGATGTGAATCTAGGCTGGCTGCTGCTAGTGCCAGGCCTGGGACCACTTAGGAAGAGGTATGGAGGCTGAATGATCACTGAGATCAGTGGTTGCTTGTTTGAGAGGATTTAGGAAGTGATGAAGCATGATCCAAGATTAGCCATTCATATGGAAAAGTCTCTGTTAACAGCTTTGTTGGGCCCATAAGTTGTGTGGGAAAGAGTCTCAGGGTATCTCAAGGACAGGGCAAACAGTGTTAGCCAGGTTGATGGAGTCTCATATATGGCACCTGCTTGATGGCTCTGTGGCTCTGAGGGGGGAGCAGTCAGAAACAAAGGATTCACTAACTGAAATAAAGAACAATTTGTAGGGAATCAACAGTAGAGTAGATGAAACTGAGAATCAGATCAATAATTTGGAACATAATGAAGCAAAAAACAATCAATCAAAACAAGAAGCAAAAAGAACTAAAAAAAGTAAGGATAGTGTAAGCAGCCTCTGGGATAACTTCAAGTGTTCCAACAATTGCATCATAGGGGTGCTGAAAGAAGAAGAGAAAGAAGAAAGTGGAAATTCATTTGAAAAAATAATGAAAGAAATCTTCCCTAATTTGGTGAAGGACATAGACATACAAGGCCAGGAAGCAGAGAGAGTCCCAAACAAGATGAAAGCAAAAAGGTCTACTCCAAGACACACCATAATTAAAATGTCAAAGGTTAAAGATAGAGAGATAATCTTAAAAGCAGAGAGAGAAAAAAGACATCACAGACAGTTAGTTACATGGGAGTTCCCATAATACTGTCAGATGATTTCTCCAAAGAAACTTTGCAGGTTAGAAGGGATTGGCAAGAAGTATTCAAAATGATGAAACATGGGAGTTCCCATAATACTGTCAGATGATTTCTCCAAAGAAACTTTGCAGGCTAGAAGGGATTGGTAAGAAGTATTCAAAATGATGAAAAGCAAGGATCTACAACCTAGATTACTCTATCCAGCAAAGCTATCATTTAAAATGGAAGGGCAGATAAAGTGCTTCCTAGACAAGGTAAAGCTAAAAGAGCTCATCATCACCAAATCATTATTATAAGTAATGTTGAAAAGACTTATTTATGATAATGAAGAAGATCAAAACTATGAACATTAAAATGGCAATAAATGCATAACTATCAACAATTAAATGTAAAAAACAAACTAAGCAAATAAGCAGAACAAGAAGAGAATCATAGATATGGAGAACATTAGAATGATGGCCAGTGGTGACAGGAGTCTGGGGGAATGGGGGAAAAGGTGAAGGGATCAAGAAGTAAAAATTGGTAGTCAAAGAATAGGCAGAGGGATGTTAAGAGCAAGTGTAAGAAATGGAGTTGCCAAAGAACTTCTATGCATGACCCATGGACATGAACAAAGGAGGTGGGATCGCTGGAGGGAGTACAGGCTGCTGGGTGGACAAAGGCAAAGGGGGAAAGTTGGGACAACTGTAATAGCATAGTCAATAAAAATAAATAAAATAAAATAAAATAAAATAAAATAAAATAAAATAAAATAAAATAAAATAAAATAAAATAAAATAAAATAAAATAATAAAATAAAATAAAATAAAATAAAATAAAATAAATAAAAATTTAAAAATCCACAGGCTGGCAAAAAAAAAAAAAGATTTTAGTATGTGTACTAATCCCTTAGGGATTGTGTTCAAATGCAAGTTGTGATTCAGTAGGTTTGGGGTGGTACTGAGAATCTACATTTATGAGAAACATCCAGGAGATGCTGATACAGATGGATGCAAATCTTTCTTTGAGTTGTAAGGCAATAGCTCCACTCTTAGCATGTCATCACAGACAGATTTGTGGGTGTGAACATGACTTGCCTCCTTTCCTAGACAGTGAGAGCATATTCTTTTTAAAACATGTTCCTTACTATGATTTTAAGCTGATGTGTTCTGGAATCCACAATTAAAAGATTGTCATTGATCACTTATTTTTTTGTCATGCTTTCTCAGCAACTGATTAGAGTATCCAAGCAGTAATTTAGACAGTGAGATACTAATAAATTTGCACATATCAACAATAGTTGAGTAAGCACCTGCCTTCAATCAAAGCCCTTTGCCCTTTCTGCAGTGGAATGAGAATCTGGCCTCCAGTCGTAGGCCTTACTGTCAATATCTGACCAGGTGGAAATTATATAATCAGAATACAAATGAAACAAATTTCTCTTTAGTTTTACATTTTGAAGCATGAGCATCAAGATTTGTTTTTGTGAAGGCCTTAAATTCAGATTCTTAGCTATATTTATCGTACTATTAACAAGGTTGTTTTTAGCCCTCACTTGGATTCCCATTTATGATGACATGCCTTACTTCGCCTTGCTCCTCTGGCCTCTTACTTCTCACCTCCTTCGATCTGTGTGATAACACAGGACTCTCAGGTCAAACACCCTCAGACTGCAGACCCAACTGGTGCCCTAATATCAAATTGATCCCATAAACTGACCATTATTACCACAACTTAAGTCATACTTTCTTTGCCCCTAGAACAAAATCATCCAGTGAAAGCTTGGCTTGGCTGTTGAAGTCATACTTTATGCTTTGCTGTGATTGGTTTTATAATGGGGTCAAAACAAGAAGGTCAAGTTCAAGGAGTTCATCATCACCAAGCCATTATTGTATGAAATGTTAAAAGGACTTATCTAAGAAAAAGAAGATAAAAAACAGGTGTAGTAAAATGACAGCAAACTTACAATTATTAACAACCACACCTGAAACAAAAACAAGAAGAAACTAAGCAAACGACTAGAACAGGAACAGAACCACAGAAATGGAGAACACATGGTGGGTTAGCAACAGGGGAGTGGGAGGAGGAGAGTGGGGGAAAGATACGAAGAATAAGTAGCAATGAAGGTAGATAGAAAATAGACAGGGGAAGGGCAAGAATAGTATGGGAAATGTAGAAGCAAAGAACTTATGACACATGGACTGAAGTAAAGGGGGGGAATGTGGGTGGGAGAGGGTGTTCAGGGTGGAGGGGAATGAAGGGGGGATAATAGGACAACTGTAATAGCATAATCAATAAAATATATTTAAAAAAAATTATTCCACTCCTATACAAAAGAATGAAAATCACCCTCTAATTATGGGATAAAATTCTCCACTTTTGTTAGTTTCTTTAGTGGCTAAATTTTTCCAGCTAATAAATGCACACCTATCTACAACACCTCAATCTTCTATTAGTATATCAGAGAATGGGAGTCATAGATTGCAGGGTATCTAGACATGCTTCCTCAATAAAAAGTTCAGATCCCCCCTTATTCATTTAATTTAAAACTTCTTTTAAAGTAGGTAGATGTTGTATTTTTAAATAATTATAACTATTGATTACTTTTCAGAAGTACAAACACCGCTAATATTTGTGCTATCATTAGGATAGCGTTATGCTACATGCTCCTCTCTAGAACTCAATTTTTCAAACCATATACCATCATTAAATCAGGAGAATTCCCGTAGGACATCTGTGACTGCTACTCCTAATAGTAGTACATCCCCTGGAAAAATGAAATCCTATGATGCATACTTCCTAATTTATGTTATAATAACAGACCTAAGTATTGTAAATCACTTTAGAGAGTCTTCTGGAACTGACTTATATTTTAAAAAATGACTTATTAATTTTACTTTTGTAAAACAGGATTTTAATTGAGGAGTCAAAAATCTATCCTGTATTCCTAAAGGGTCATTTCCTCACTGTTATGTTGTATTGATACAGAGATTATGCCATGTGAACTAATATTATAGAAACCATTTAGTTAATGTTACTGATAAAAAAACTACCTTTGTTTCAGTTATTGACTCTATGCTACTGAAAAAATACATGAAAAAGTAAAGAATTCAGCCCCAAACTAATATTATTATTCATGGCTATTATCTAAGCTACAAAAAAAAAGAAGAAGAAAGACTGCTTTTTACATGGATGAAATCTCCCAGATTGGTGGTTCAGAAAGGTGACTTTGTCCCTCTTAAATGGAATGTACTTGATGGGAAGTCAAATCAAAGTCATCTCAAGTCTTTTAGTCTCCAATTCACTATAGATCCTACTTTTTTCTATATATGTGTGATTTTCTGTTTGATTAATCCTACCCAGCTCACACACTGCCCACTGCTCTGTTTATATAAAGGATTCCCTTGACAGGAAAATAGGGCAAAGGCATACATTAAACAAAAAAAGCAGAACTGATTCAAACAGCCTACTTATGAATCATGAAGATGAGAAAATAGTTGACATGCTGCAGATCATTTTAAAACAAATACTTTCTTTTTCAATTTAAAAATCGAAAATGTTGTCATGAGGTTGGAAATTGTTCAACTTAGGACAGGTCTCTAATATCCTATAGATCCAAGCAATTGGATCTCACAAAGAAAATCTCACAAAGAAAGAATAATGTTTCATTCACTTCTTCTAGCTGAGTGTAACATATCCCACTTCTTTAACAAGTACAGCCCTGGATACAGGATTTTTGTAAGGAGTTCAAATTTGACTTCTAGCATATTAGATCAGTGACAGTGTGGACAAGCCTTTAATTTCAAAGCAAATCTGGCTGTGACAACAGCCTTCTCATTGACATAATGGATCGTTCTTTTTGAGCCTGTGAAGCACTGTTTCCAGTTGCTAATCAAAGCAACCCAGATGTGCATATCTTACTGCATGAACTATAGACTGCAATTTTGGCTTCTCAGTCTATATAGTATATGTCTTAGAATTCATGAAATGTTAACTTTTACCATCAGCTTCAAATACTTATGTTTTTGTGAAAATGATTTCATTAGATTATACCTAAAATTCAAAATGACACAAAATAAGTTGCATTATTATACACATAAGGGTAAGATTCTTTCTTCATTTACAAATAATGCCAGCTCCTGGGGATTAGATACCAATATCACCAAATCTGAAAAATCCTTTGTAGATTCCCCTTTGACTTACATAGGCAGAAGAATGCTGTAACAGTGGCCTTAGAAAAATACATACAGACTTTCTGATTTATATACTCTGGAACTGGGCAAACAAAAATAATTTATATTAAGATCAGCATCAGAATTTAGAGCTGCAAAAACCCTTGGATATTATTTTTTTTGACCAATCATATCACACAGATAAAAAAATAAAAACCAGAAGAAGGAAACCAAAAGAAGATCTAAATTGTGTGGGGCCCTAAAAGCTGTGCTACTTCATCTTCCATGTCATTACATGTAAGTCAGAGCATTTAGGTGACCTATCTGGGGTCTGAATTGCAGAGCTGCCAAATCATCTCTTCTGACTCCTCATTTAGTCTGGTTCCCCAGAGGACAGCTGCCTCTTTAAATAAGATCCATCATTGATATTCTAACTATAATACTTTCCCTTTATCTTAGGGTTAGGAAAGACTACTCCTTGCCTCAAGGGAATATCTGGACCCATTTGTCTCTGTTTTAACCTTCATTAATTTCCCTTGCAATCAGTAATCTGCACCAGTGGGGCTGGGGGTAATAGAGCTACAATACAAACTTTCTTTGAGTAGACAAACACAAGTACCCAGAATACCAAAAATCACTCTGTACATAAGTATATTCTCAGACAATCAAGTATAGGTAGGAAGTAAGGAAAAAAATATCTATCCACAAGCTTCCCCTCTCTGGAATTTCTATCAGCAAAGTCAGGAATGGCAAATTAGGTTTCTAGATGCATCTCTCTCAGAGGCTAACTGGTATTTTGTAAAATTTAGTCCCACTTCCCTAATACTAGTAATCTAAAAAAAAAAAAAAAGAGTTGGGTGGTCTGTCATATCCTTTCTAGATAACATTGTAACTTTTCTGATTTACTGTATCATAAGAAACTCAAGGAGCAACTGAGCAGCACATTCAGCTACATTCCCGTAAAGAAAAATAAATAATGCCTGGGATTCATTGACAGATCAATAAATATTCATTGGGCATGTATTCCTACATGTGTATGTTCCCCACCCACTAGAATAATGTGTTGAGGACTTGCCATGGTCCTCCCTTCTGATCAGCCATGCCAACAGTTACAAAGACACAACTATTTAGCTGGAAGGAAGTCACTTAGTGTGGTCATCAGAATGATGCAATGCCATTCAAAAGAGTACTTTCTGTGGAGAATTACCAGATGTGTTTTACCCTGAAATCCATCTATATATTACAACTATTTTATAAAAGATTACACCTGCACAGCAATTTTTCATGACTAGCACCATACGGTACCTTATATTTGATAATTCCTGGTTTTGCTTCCATGGGCCTAGTTAGTGTGCTAGGCAAATTCTAAAGCAAGTAAAAGAAATGTGCTAGTCTGGTTAGCCAGCAAGTCCATAT
The DNA here is from genome assembly GCA_028533065.1 of Trachops cirrhosus. Classification (NCBI taxonomy): domain Eukaryota; kingdom Metazoa; phylum Chordata; class Mammalia; order Chiroptera; family Phyllostomidae; genus Trachops; species Trachops cirrhosus. The sequence goes on along the minus strand of CM052544.1, from coordinate 80,523,231 downwards.
AAAGGGGCTCATTCTAGTTATGTTACTCAGTGACTGGTACAATTTAAATTCATAGATAGACGATTTCATACAAACTATAAAATATGAAACATTTTTAATAGCAGATTGTGTACTTGGATATTCAGACATTAAAGAATTTTCTGTAAGTGACTGAGCAAAGACCTTCAAAACCACTGATCCAAAGATTGGTGGACATTGTTCAAAAATGATAGCATACATTTGTATAGATACTGCTTTCAGCTGCTCTGTGGAGGTATTCTACAATCTGTTGTGAAGCAAACAGTGTATTATTCAAGTGAATGGAAAAAAATATAACCTTTGTACTTGCTATTCCAAAGATATTGAAATATACTACATAGATTTATGCATAACTTATTCCAGCTCATACAGAAACCCAAGTCAATTCTCAGAGGACTGTCTGATTGCAGGTGGATTTATATCTTAGTTAAGTCAGAGACTTAAATACCAAGCCCAGCACTCAAGGATATTGCACAGATTTTTGATACTTCACTCATGATACTGGGTTCATAAACCAATGAATAGATTTCAAAATGACATGACTCTAGTATTTCAAAGAAACTACTACTTCTTCATCCCTGAAAAAACAAAGGTTAGTCCACTACATTTGCAGCAGCACATAATAATGGAAGGTGTCAAAATCTCAGGGCTAGAGATGATCTTGTTCAACCCTCTTTATGATATTAAAGTCTCTTCTGAAATTCTGCCTCCAATTTTCCAGACAATACTTAGACACTTCAGTGATAGGGAACTCACTGCTTCTGAGGAATCTTAATTGACCTTCAGATCCCATTGACCACTTAAAAAATTCAACCTTACATTAATCTAAAATATCTTCCTGTAACTCCCATCTATTGTGTCCCAGAGCCTCCAGAAAAGTCCACTGCCTTTTCTACACCACAATCTTTCAGTAGTTTCTAGAGAGCTCTCAAGGTTTTAGGTTCCTCTTTTACCTAATCATCTTGAGTCTCATCAGCCTTATTTCATTTTGCCTTTTTCCCTCCCCCATCAGTATTGAATTCTAGCTTAGAATCTGAACACAACTATGTAACATAAAGAGGAAAATACTTAAAATTTAAAATTCTCTGTCTCAGTTTTCCCATATGCAAAATAAAAGTGTTACTCAAAGATTATTCTAAGGAACAAATAACAAAAAACATATAGAAGCCCTCTGAAAATTGAAAAGTATTACAAAAATATAAGAAATAAGTTTCTAAATACCAGGAAACCTAAATTTCAATAAGGTAAAGACAACAGTATCCTAAAAACTCTTCAAAAATATAGCACAAAATAAACATTTGCCAACAATATACCTTAGTATAAATACAATTAAAAAATTCAACCAATCTATTTTTCTGGAGGAAAAAAACATTTTGGGCCTATTATATATCCCAAATTCATCTAAATTCAATCCTCTTAAAATCAATAAATTTTCATGAATTAAAGAGATATGACTGAGTTAGAGGGGAATTGATGGCACATCCTCTGAAATTCTCAACTTTTTGCCATTCCTTTGGGAAAAATGTCTTAACACTTTCTAACAGTCTTTGCCCTTATAACCTTCAATGGAATGGTTCTTCAATACCTTTGGAATAAAATCTAAAAACTTTTCATTGTCCAGCCCAACTAATTCTCCACCTGCATCTCTAGCTCTTATCTCTCACTCACTTTCTATTCAAAATACCCTTAACCTACCTTATTCTTTCTTGCTCCTCTGCCTTCATGATAGGTATCCAAGGCTTTATAGCCAATGACCATCTTTATTCAGATAGTAGATTTCCTCACCCTTCAAACCTTTGCTCAAATATCCACTTCTCTAGAGTCTCACCTGAGCCACTTATGTGGTTTGTGTTTTCTGTTTCTATCATAGTGCTTATTTCCTTGTATTGGAATTGCTTGCTTACCTTTCTGTCTTCCTCATTAGACAGTAGATTCCTTGAAAGGAAATGTATATTTTATTCATCTTGGGATAATCAGTAACTAGCACAGAGACTTACATAGACTTGGTGCTCAATATATGATGACTGAATAAATTAATATGCAGTAGAGGGAACAAAAACATACAGAAAATGAACATTCAATAAAGTCAGAAAAAGGCACCAATATTCCCTGATCTATATAAGAATTCAGAACTAACTCAGAATCAATAAAGCCCATTTTCAATAGTCAGAGTAATCTATATGTTCTCTATTTTCCTACCCATTTCTTATCTCTAGAACCACTTCATCATTTGCAAAGCACTTTTCTATTCTTCACATACATCATACCTTTTAATCATTAAGGCCACTACAAGATCATGTTACTCAGCAGGGATTTAGTATAACAACCTCAGTATGTCCAAATGGTGTAGTAAGAGCACTGGACTTAGAGTTGGGCAATCCAAGCTCAGGTCCCTGTTCTGCCATTTAATTACTAGTGTGTTCTTAGAAAGATCTAACTTGTCTAAATGGCAGCTCCCTTTCCCACTTTACCATCTTTACTGAAGGTAAATTGTTGTTTTTATACATTATTGTCCTCATTATCCACGCTGGCATTCAGAGGTAGCTAATTGAGCCAGAAAGAACATACACTTTAGGGTAAGACAAACTAGCCACATTGCATAATAGTTGAGTGATATAGTGTCAGTAGCTTAATTTCTCTAAACCAGTTTCTCATATAGAGATATACTAATGATTTTCTCTTAAATTATTGTAAAACTTAGATGAAATAAGCAATATAAAAACACTTGTAGGTTTTTTAAGTGCCATATAAAACTTTTATTATAATTTTTTTTGGCCAGGTTCAAGAATGGCTTAAAGCAATGTTTCTCAATGTGCTCTGGGTGCCATATCAAGTACAAGTTATTGACAACTGCACACTAGCTTATTAAAGGCACCAAGAAGTCCTGCTGTGGATACATCTGTTTAACCCTGTTTATCCTGTCTTTTTCCCAACATATTTGAACATGGAACACATGCTAATACTTTGTGAAACATCAAGGATCAGAAAATCAGGAAAAGAGGTTTTTCTCCCCTCTTACTCTTATGATAGACATTCAGAAACAAAAAAATTAACTAGGAAAAATAGTAAATACTCACTCACTTTACCATTCATTCACTTATTATGTTCAATGTTATTTGCTTAAAAAAAACAACTAAGTATATACATGCACATACAGGAGACATTCAGGTTGAATTTTAAGAGTAAGTCATAACGTCTGAAGGAAGAAGACATCTAGATATAATTGATCAAGGGTATGAAGACTAAAGATTGTTCTGATTAAGCTTTTGTGATTCCCACAGGCTGAACCACACTCTTAGTAACTTTTCAAATCATGTGAAATGAACAAAAAATAAAAATTATTTCTCAATAATTCACAGGCACAGTTTCTTTAAAGGCATAATTGCTCTTTTCACATGGTAGCAAAAGTTTACTTCATTATTTCAAATGGCCCTTTTCTAGCATCAACTCCTGTGACTTTAAAAGCTGCCATAATTCCCCATCAGTAAATTGTAATTAAAATGAATATGTATCATTGCTTTCAGTAATTACATTTGTAATAAATATAGAAATACATGCAAATCTGTGAAAAATGTTTAAAATGTATATTTCTGGACAATTAAACACTTTGATGTTATTTCAAAGGATTTTATCTACAGAAAACTTTTAGAATCTGGTCCTTACCTAAAATTACTAGAATTTCATGCATATACAGTGAACACTTACCAACTTGACTAAAACCTATTCTATTGATCTTAGAAAAAAGCATGTTAAAACATGAATAATGACCTCTGAGCTTTGAACCATTCAGTTCACTTGTATTTCTGCAACATCTGTGTAAAACTGAAAAGTTAGAAGAGGCAGTGGGATGCTCCTAATTTAAGAAATCATAGTGATCTACTACAATAACTTGAAATTAATTGCATTTCACCAGTTTACTATCAAACATACATCTACTTCCCAAATTTCCATTCAAATATTTTACACTTGAGAAGCTGAAACAATTTAGGATGCATCTGAGTGCTAAATTCCATGAACTTACTGATCCTATTTCAATTTCCTACATGAAGCTAAAGTTTTGTTGGTGCTGTTGTTATTTTTAAGACAATGAGGCTAAGTCTCAGATCGTGCTTCCACCAAGTTGCTCCATTTCTCATACCCTCAATATCTCAACCAGAATCCAAGAACGGTTACATTAGATAATTCAGATTTACATATTAAACACATTGTTCTGAAATGTAGACAAACACCTAAAAAGATTTCCAACAATACTTCCTCCCAGGTGACCATGCATTAGCAGAGTGAACTTTAAAGCCTCAAAGGAAAACATTGTAGAAATGTTTTCAAAAGTGTTTTCAAATGTTAACAAAAAGGAGTCCTGTGTGACCACGTTTCTCTAAGGTCTGAGTCAGATCATGATTTCCTTCTGCCTTCAACCTTAAGCCTTCCATTCCTCTTCCCCCTCAATAGCTTTTCTGTATGGCCAGTTGACCCAGTGTCTGTGGTCTCATTGAAATGTGTTTAGGGCCTTTTCTTACTTATTTTCCACTTTCCACATTTTATTTCTTGAGATAATAAACAGCATTTTTAATTGGGAAAATGTTTGATTTAGAAGGCCTAGAAAATATAGCTATACTTAAAATGACTTCCTCAGTTCACAGAATTTGATAGCAGATTTCTTATAAAGTGTCAATCTGTAGAAAAAATGGATAGCTCTTCAGATAATAGAATTATGAAGGGTTTGCATTATATACATAAATCTAGAATGTTAAAAGTGATTCCCAAAACCTGCATACAGCTTGGAAAAGTTACCAAAAGCAATGTTAAGTTTCATTTACCACATTATCAGCTTAAATCTGCTAATCATAAGCATTTGAGCCTCTAATTTCAGTAATTAAATCAAGCATTTTAGTTTTTCATCAATCTTGAAGAGCATTAAGCTGTTAAAGTCTTCATAATAGTCAACCATGGGAAATACAGCTATCACATTTAACTGACATTTTATTAAAGTCCTTTGAGTCTAAGACATGGAGGTTTCCATCATCAATTTGTCTGACTGCATATTATATACCACTTTTGCAGGAAGTCTCTGCTTAAAAATGAAAGTTTGACAATCTGAAAGATCACTGTCTATGGCAATGCGTACCCCACTTTACAAAGCAATGTTCCCAAGAAAGGCTGCAAAACAATCTAATCACTGAACTTGCTCTTTTTAATGAGAACACTATTGTTCACCACAAACAAAAAATTTCTAGTTCTGTTCTACAAATTCTCTGAGTTGTTTCTTCCTCAGCATAGTTAATGACTATTAACTTATCACAAAGTTATCACTTATTACAAAAATAACTACAAATGGAATTGAAAAGGACACTGGCATACAGTGCACTTGCTAGGAAGTTTCCTCATTTTACTTTTACTATATACCAAAGTCATTTTAAACAAAAAAATAGCTCTGGGATATTAGCATCTAAATCCTTTAATACAAATAAGCTTTGTAGATGTAATTTAGGAACACATTCCTGAGCAAAACTGTTCCATTATATTCCTAAATCCAGATAGTACTGTTTAAATGATAATTCCCTCTGCCCAAGAAGTTTATCTTTGTATTCCAGTTTGAAAGTGGAAATAATATCTGTGTAAAGAGACTTGGTAGAGAAGATGACAAATAGCAAAGCAGTCAGTGAAGATGCCAAGTATGATGAAAGTTTATAGGATGCACCACTCCTTTTCCAAGGGTTCTTAGTTATACAAGAAATTAGATATGAGGAATATTCCAAGATAATCAGAAAGTGCATCACAACAATAAGTGTGGGTCCCATAAAATGTATTTATTCATTTTTGAGATTTAAATAGAAATATAGATATTCTCCAAAAAAGACAAGCCATGGCCCTACTAAGATCTTTACTTGGATCACAGAACTTCTCTAGCAGTGATATTAAAATGTAGGCACTTTTCAGCAGCAACAACTCACACCTACCTAGAATTAGCAATTTTTCTCAGGGAAAAAAGAAGCCATCCAAATTGCAACATACACTTCAAATTCAACATAACAAAAAAAAGGATTTCTAGAAGATGTGACAGGAATCCTCTCCTACTGAAACAATATCACTAAAAATGGGAGGGGGGAGTATTGTAACAGACAGATGCTCGAAAAGCAGAGTGGGAAGACAGAGGGATGAGGTGGTCATAACCACTTTGATGCCTTTCACTTGTTTCTCACTTCCCTCCCATCTTAAGTTGTGATCACAAATTTTAAACATGCAAAACACAGAAAGAAAAAAAAAAAACTAAAAGAGTGTGACGGGGGTTACTACCAAAGAAACTCTAAACGATTTTAGTGCAAGAGTAAAGCAGTGGGAATGTAGTAGCAGCAGCAAACCTCCCTCTTCCTCCAACCCTTGATACGGTACCTCCAGATTTGCCCGAGCTGCAAGATGTGGATGAGTGACTGCAGGAGCCAGATGCAGAAGGAGCAGGAGGCAGACCGGTGTTTGCTGCTGGCCCCGCTGCTGTTGCTGCCACTGTTGGGAGCGGTGATGTTGCTCTTGCTGGCGTTGGATGCTTGCCTCTGCGGCGTGGAAGGACGAACCTCACCTACTGCAGCTGCAGATCCACTACTAACCATAGTCTTGCAATCCGCTCCAGGCTGCGGGCAGCTGGAGGCAGCGGCGGCTGTGGCGCTGTCCTCAGTGCTGAAATCGTGCACAAACCAGCGGAAGCTGAACACTTGCACAGAGACTGAGCCGAGCACCACGAAGAAGAGCGTGAGTCCGAACCACCAGCGCTGGCCGCGCAAGTAGTAGTCCACGGCGAGCCAGATGTCCGTACCCACGTCCGCGAAGTACACGGCTACGGCAGCCAGGATCCAGAGGCAGTCCCACAGCGAGTAGCGCCGTTGCTCCCTGCCGAGGCGCAGGCACAGCGCTGCCGAGCCCGCCCCGCCGCTGCCGGGACCACCAACGCCGCCGCCTGGGCCGGCAGAGACCCCCGAGCCGCCACCCGAACCACCACTCCCCGCGCAGCAGCAGCAGCAGCGTGAACAACCGCTGCCGTCTGGGCAGCAGCCTCCCCCAGCCGCCTCCTCGTCCTCGGCTCCCGACCCCGACGGCAAACCCGGAGCCAATCCCTGCACTGAGCCCGAGTGGTCCGAATTCTGCAGCGGAGTGAACGCCACGTCGCTGCTCTTCTTCATTTTCAGCCTCCCGTCTGACTTAGCGGCCATGATGCCTCCAAACCGGAGGAGAGCCCTCCTTTATCTGACACCTTTTCCCGCGGTCTCCTCCACCCGCCACCTCCTCGCTTCGCCTCGGCTTCCCTCCCTGGTGGCGCGGCTCCCCCACCTCCTGCTCCAGCACTGGCTTGCCCGCCGCCTACCGCCCGCCGCCGCCCGCCCGGCTGAGCGCTGGGCCGGGCTAGCGGCGAGACTGGGGCCGACAGGAGCGCCGCCTGTCTGCCTGCTAGGAGCCAAGCTTCTCACGGTGCCCTGTGCGCGCTGCTGCCCGCCGCCCGCGCTCTTCGCCGTTCCGACCTCGCGGCTGCTGCCCGAGTCGCCGGCGCAGCCAGCAGCAGGAGCAGCAGCGGCCGCCCCGGCGCTCTTCCGACCTGCACATTCCTCTCCTCCCCTCGCGCGCGCGCTCCCTCCTCCCGCTTCCTCTCCGCCACCAGCTGACTCCAAGGGAGAGGATGACCTCATCCCTTCTCCTCCAGCTGCCGCCGGTCCCACCCCGGCTCGGGAGGGGCGAGGGAAGAGGAGGGCCGCGGAGGAGGCTCTGGGACCGTGAAACGCTGCTGAGTGAGGGTGGGGTGTTTCGTGGTCTCTGGGGTCAAGAGGAGCGGCCGAGGGGTGGCAGGTGAGACAGACAGTCGAGCGCCCCAGCTCGTGGGATTTCGGAGAACAGTGGGTGAATTTGAACGGTCACGGGTGGAGGGATAGAAGGGCACGGAGAGGAGGGGTCCCGGCGTCCAGCCTTAGCAAATGTCGAAGTAGAGTGGGCACCTGCGGGTGTGGCGTGGCGAGCGCTAGAAAGGCGCAGGCCTCTTTGTATTCAGTTTTATTCTGCGGGTACCTGAGAAGGGGTGGGTGTGCATCTAGGGCCGACGAGCGTTGGAAGACTGGGTTTATCTCTCACGCCAAGACCGGACGGGAAGCTGCCAAACCGGGAGGAGCGTTGGGGCCCTCGGGCTCGGCCAAGGCCCTTGGCCCCACCTCCCGCAGGTGGGAAGCTGCACCGAGCCGGAACTGCAGCTTTAGCCCGAAGCTGGGCGGCAGGGCGGGACCGAAGCCTTGGGAAAGTACCTGCCGGCAGGCGGAGAGAGGGGCAGTGCCGTGAAGCTGCTGCCACCTCCCTACTACAAAACAAGAATTACCTTCTCTTAAAGCTACAGGAGTTGCAGACTTGAAGTGTGATCCCACAACTCCCGAAATGACTCCAATAAATTAAATCTGTCATCACAATGGTTCACCAAATTAGATATAAAGAGAATGTAAAATATTTTGCTGCTTGAAAAGATTCTTAAATACCCAATACGTATAAGATCCTTATCTTTTTTATAAGAAAACTTAGGTTTCTATTTGTCTCACTTAACTATTGCAATGTGAGAGTAAGGGAGTGTAATTCTTAAATTATACTGTGACTCACATAATTTAAGACCAGAAGGAAATGAGGTAACACGTGTTACACTGCCACTAAGAGCACCAGTCACGGTCTTCTAAATCTGGAGGAAAACCATAACACCCTCCCCCTTCCCTGTTATACACACCATGCTCAGTTCGAACTAGTGTATGTGCCATTCTTAATTAGTAGCATTCTGAAGTAGAAATGCCTAAATTTCTCTACATGTAGAAACAGCCACCCCAGACATTTTGGCTACAGCAAATACATTGTTTTAGCACCAACCTGGAAAAGGAGCAATTTGCCCCACCCCTGGATGTATCATTTATTCTTAGACTGGTGCTCTTGGTACTGCCTTACTTGGCCTTTGTCTGGCAGTGTAGCAGAAGGGTGTTGAGCTCCAGAACTCACAAATGTTTCATGTCATGTACAAATCCAGTATTTCTAGAAAAAAGGCATGGCTAAGTGGTGAATGAGAGTCAATGCAGTATCACTCAGCCAGGCAACAAGTCTATTTTTAAATCTAGCTTTTAAATTGGAACCTCTTGGACTAGGAAAATCCTTTTAGGAAAAAACACCCTGGTTCTGTTTCCCAAGATCCAAATCTAAGATTCCAACTCCAAGGCACTACAGCAGACCTTATTTTGTGCCCAACCAATGGGGAGAGCAATGATCTCTTAAGCAACTGGGTCCCAAAGGATAGAGCATATTATAGGTGTAATGCAGTGCTTTAAATTGCAACCAGGTGTGAGAAGGTCCTGCAGAGTATCTGAGATTCTGAAGGCCTGAACTGACTGAAGTTTGCTTTAGAGCAGGCATATTTCTTATTCAATCATATTTTCTGTGTATTTATACCTAGCATAGTGCCCACACAGACTATTTGCTCAATAATTTATAGTTGAGTGAACACATGGATTTCTAGAAAGAAGATTCCACAAGAGTAAGAATGCTATATTCTGTACTAAAGTTCCTATGAAAACAGGAATTATGAAACTCTAACAAGGAAATAACTAGCAATGGTTTCCTTATTAACACTTATTCAAAACAGATTGGACTTTTTAAAGTATTTGTCTGAACCATCCCTGGAAGTTAGTGAAAGGAGTAGACAAGCAGGATGTTAGAGGAAGAGCATTCACATCCAGACTCTGCTTCCTACTGGCCCCACCACAATCTGGAAAAATTGCCTAATACACAGGATTAATATGAGGATTAAATGATATAATGCATATTATTGAGCTTTGTATACAATATTCTTCTCAAGAGTCTTGAATCTCTTAAGTCTATTATTCACATCTCAGAATGAAGATTTTCATATCACCTGCTGTCACAATCACTGCACCTGACAGTGGTTAAGGGCTCGGAGTTCATACTTAGCCAGAGGTGTCCTTGGACATTTTATTTAAACTTCCCAGCCCTCAGATTTATCATTTGTAAAATAAGAATAATAGCAATCTCTCTAGCACCTGATATTGTTGCCAGGAATAAATAAAACGAGGCATGTACTGTTTGACATTGTCTCCAGCACATTTAAACACTCAATAAACAACATCTGTTGATATTCTTCATCTTTCTTCCACCCCCTCATGTTTTCTGGTTTAACTCTAAAACTTTATGTTTAGCTGGCCCACTCTCCCTAAAGTGAGGGTTCCTCAAAACAGTCCTTGGACCCCACTCCAGCAGAATTAGTTGTTTTTTTGTATTACAGATTCCTTGCCTATCACTACTGTATTCTCTCCTTCATTGACCTTATCTTTCATTCTATCTCAGAGGTTCATTCCATTGTCTTAACCTGAATCGTATTATTACTCTAGCTTCATAATTTCAATTTCAAGTATCCAACTCTCTGATTAATCCCTTTGAAATGGTTAGCTCGCTCCTTCAAGTACCCTTGGACTCAGTCCTACCTCATCTTCATGTCTCTTAACCCTTCTTTGTTCTCACCTTTCTCCTTGTACAGTTTAAATTCCATGGTCAACCACCATTAGCACTCCATCTAACACATCTCCATTTCTGTCCTCCCTCTTACTTGACAAAAATCCAGCTCAGCATAATCTCTGCTCTTCACCAACTTTGGTTGTGTGGCTGGGGAAAGGACCAAGGCTGCTGACTATGCTCCTTTTAGATCCATAACCACAAACCTGAAAGGGAGCCTAAGGCTGCTCAGGAATTACTCCATGTCTTTCTAGTCCATTATTTTTTCTTTTTTTATTTTCCCTTCTCAAACTTTAAACACTTCCTTCCCCATCCTTATTCTTAGCTAATGACTCTGCTTCCCATTTTCACAGAGGGAAATGAAGCTGTCAGCACCTCCCCCTGCATACCAGCGTTTGTACCCATACACTCAGCCTCCTGCCTCAAGGGGACTCTGCTTGTCTACCAGTTCTCATTCCTTCTTATTTCTGAAGAGCACAGTTCAACATTAATTTCCACAATCACAATCATCAATTTTCTCTCTTTGCTGGATTATCCCAATCAGGATACAAACATGCTCCTATTATCCACGAGTTAAAAAACAAAGCAAAACAAAATTTTTCGCATTCCAATTCCCTTTCTAGCCACCACTGCATTCCTCTGAAACCTTGTAGAACAAATTTCCTCTAGAGTTGCTTGATCTGGATTTCTTCAATTCCTCTTCAATGCACTCAGATGAACCAACTATGTTCCATTGAAACTGCTCTTAGCAAGTCTGCAGCCATCTATCTCCACTTTACTAAACACCACCATTCTCATCTTATTTAAACCCTAAAGGGTTTAGCAACATTTTACCTAGTTGATCCCTCCCTGCTCCTTGAAACGTTTTTTCACTTAGTTTTTGGTATACCACTCACGCTTGGTTCTTTCCCTGTCTCAAAGCCTGCTTCTTTGCTAATTCTGGGTACTTTGCTAATTCTTTTTCATATTCTCTACTTTTAAGTAGGCTCAGTTCTCAGTTTTGTTCTATGTATTCTCACTCCCTCAATAACTTCATGAAATCTTATGTTTAAAAATGCCACCTATGTGCTGATGACTCTCATTTATTTCTCCAGGATGGATATGTCCTCTGAACCCCAAAATAAACCTAACTACTTTCTCGACATCTATACTTGGAGGTCTAATAGACATATCAAATTTAAATAGTCTGAAATTAAACTTGTGGTCTTCTCCCCATCCCTTCCAAATCTGTCCTTCCTTCCTCATTTCAGTAAAAGGCAACGCCGTTCTTTTAGTTTCTCAACTCGTTAAAAAGAGATGGAGTTATCCTTGACCAATTCTTTCTCTTAGACCCCTTATCTAACCTGCCTGAAAATACTTTTGGCTCTACCTTAAAATCTGTTTTTTTTTTTCATTTCTAACCATTCTCCTTGATACTACTCTGATTTGATTCACAACATCTCCCACCAGGATTCTTCTTTTTTTATTGGTCTTCCTGTTTTCACTCTTGCACTCCTACAGTCAACACAGTCATCAGAGTGATCCTTCAGAAAAGCAAGACACATGCTATCCATCTACTCATATCAAGGCTGGCTACATAATTTATGTATGCAAAATGATAATGCAGGACCTTGACCAAGGGCAAGGAAGTCAATCCCTCTTCCTATGAACTTGCCCAACCCATAATGGATGAGGAATCCTAATAGATTACAGCCTTCACACTGAGACATGCTTAGTAGCTGGATCTTGGGTGGGTAAGGAACCTCTCTCTGCTGAATACCCCTGATGCTACCATTCCAAAGAACAGAGGGCCACCACCTTGCCTCACACTGAAATGCCATGGGATACATACCTGATCCCAACACTCCACATGTCTGTGCTCAGTCCCCTAGTGGGGGTGGAGGGAAACTGAAAATAAAACAGGGGTGAGAGTGTAGAGAGGGAGGCCAGGCAGGGCTAGAGAACCAGGAGGAGGTTAATGGGCAGCAGAGAATCCATGCTAGCCAGACAGGGAGGTAGAAGGCAGGACCGCTTGTGGGCTGAAACTCCAAGTCTTTGATACATCTTCCATTATCTCATAGGACTTCACTTACAAAACACAAATAAAAGATTAAAAGATAGCAACTGCAGCATATTAAAGCTTGAGGTACTTCAAAGTAAGCATGGAGCCCTGTGCACCTCCACAGGTCAAACACCCATGAAGTCACCTCTGATTCAATTATCCAACATCTTCTCATCTTGCACTATATAAGGAGGAAAGTTTTCATATTGGTATGCAAGGCCTTATACAATCTGACTCTTGGGCAACAGGTTCCCTCTGACCCTATTTCCTACCACTCAACCTCTCCTTCCTTCTGCTCCAGCAACACTAGTCTCCTTATTATTTCTTAAACACATAAGAAAGACTGCTGTCCAAGGTCTTTGGGATGCTCTTCTCCATATATCCACAGGACTTGTTTATTTTTTTCAATCTTCGCTTCAGATCATTCTTCGTGTGACCCTTAACCTTCAGTTTAGTCTTCTTCATTTTGAGTAGAGATCCTCTCATCACCTTATGTATATACTTAGTCCCTGCATCTGGGTCAAGAGAAAGAAGCTTCACTCTTTGCCTGTCTACCTGATGTTCTTAACTCAAGTCTGTGGCTAACACAGAGGGAAAGAATAACCTCCCCATTCTGCAAAGAGTTCATACACTTCCAACTAGGCTCTGAGTTAATCCAGTATGCTGCTACACAGAAGCAGCATCCTAATATACACTAATATTAACAGGTACCAAAAAGATTCACATCACTTGAGTTTGGAGGATGGAAAGCAGAGTTTGTTAGGGTCCCCCAGGGTATCTTCTTATTTTCTTACAATCCAAGTTTAGACAGGGAATAGGTGGACTCAGGGGAGAAGTAGGGAGTGCAAAAGAGTCAATATTAATCATTTTAACTCAGTTGAATTGACCCTGAAAAGTGGAGGTGAAATAAAGGATTAAGTATTCCACTTGTGGAGTGACTGAATATTTGTGTCCTCCTAGTCTATAGTCTAAGGCCTTGTGGTTATCCATATCTATACTCTTCTGTTATACTTTTTCACTAATAAAAGCTCCTCTTAAAAATATTTTTATAAAGTAACCTTATATTGTCAAAGTAACTGAGTGAACAGATAGTTGCCTTGTAAATGACCAGTGGTATATGGCCCAGAACCTGTCTCTGAAGTTCACCCAGAAAGCTACCAAATGCCACATTTTTCATTTAAAGTGTCAGCCATAATTCTGAGAAGTTTGTAAGGCTCCAGATATTTGAAATTAGCATAGAACTGAAACTTTTCTCAGAGTAGGCAAAAACCCATCATGTTGGAGAACTTTGCTCTTGTTTATTGGTCAGTGACCCTCTCCTGTGTGCCAGAACACACTTCACTGCATGATACCAGATGTGGGGAAACGTCTTCCCTTCCACATACATTCAGATCCACTCTTCCTCGCCTCAGCCCAAGACCCATTTTTGTAACTTACTCCTATCCATTTTTCAGGATTCCATTTAAATGACTAGAATAACACATAGCTTTCTAATGTAAAACATGTGAAATAAAACATTTACATCCAAGAAGAGATAAAATTATGTTGTACCTTATGTTTCTTCAAAAAACATTTGCCATGTTAAGACCTCATGACATGTGTATGAAAAAACCCCAGACAAACATCCTATCACAATTAAACAACAACAACAACAAAAATGTTAAGCCCTGACAGGTGTGGCTCAGGGGGTTTAGCACCATCTCACAGAAACTTTGCTGGTTAAATTCTGGTCAGGGCAACACCTGGGTTGCAGGCCAGGACCTGGTTAGGAGCATTTGAGAAGCAGTCGATGTTTCTCTCGCACATTGATGTTTCTTTCCCTCTCTTTCTCCCTGCCTTCCCCACTCTAAAAATAAAAAATCCTTTATTTTAAAAAAGTCAAACAAGACTTTGAGACTTTGAAAAACTCAAATCAAAATTCTTGTGGGATAAGTTAAAAAGATTAATGCCCCCCCACAAATGTAGAGAATCTTCAAGCATTTAAAAAAGTGACATGACTATTTTTTATTTCATTTACTTTTTATTTTTATTTTATTGACTTTATTGGGGTGACATTTGTTCACAAAACTATACATGTTTCAGTGTACAACTCAACAAAACAAAATCTGTATACTGCATAGTGTGCCCATCACCCAAAGTCTCTTTCTGCCCCTATTAATCCCCTTTCACCCACCTCCATCTACCCCTACCCCTCTGTCTATCACAACACTGTTGTCTTTGCCTATGATTTATATATATGTAAATTATAGATATAATTTATATTATAAAAATATATCAAATTATATACATATAATTTTTGCTTAATCCCTTCATTTTCTTTCATACAGGCCCCCATCCTCCTCCCCTCTAATAGCTGTCAGTCTGTTCCATGTGTCCATGCTTCTGTTTCTATTTTGTTTGTTAGTGTATTTTGTTCATTGGATTCCATGAGATCATATGGTATTTGTCTTGCTTTGACTGGCTTATATCACTTAGCATAATACTCTCTGGGTCCATCCATGCTGTTGCAAAAGGTAAGATGTCCCTTATTTATGGCCCAGTAGTATTTCATTGTGTAAATGTACCATAGCTGTATTTATCCCCATATCTAAATAACACTGCAATGAACATAAGGACACATATATTATTTCAAAGCAGTGTTTTGGGTCTCTTTGGATATATTCCCAAAAGTGGGGTCACTGGGTCAAAAGGCAGTTCCATTTTTAATTTTTTTGAGGGAACTCCATACTGTTTTCCACAGTGGCTATACCAGTCAGTGAGGGCTCCTTTCCCTTCACATCTTCGCCAAGACTTCTTGTTTGTTGCTTTATTGATTATAGCCATTCTGACAGGTATGAGGCGATATCTCATTGTGGTTTTATTTTCATTTCTCTGATAATTAGTGACATTAAGCATTTTTTCTTTTTCTTTTTTTAAATTTTTTTTTATTTTAGTTTCTTCAGTACAGTTTCTATCCTTTATTCCCATTCCAGCCCACCCACCCATTCCTCCCCTTCTCCCTCCCCTTTCCAAACCCCCTAGTTTTGTCCATGTGTCCTCTATATTTGTTCCTGTAAACCCTTCC
>CM052544.1:80452541-80507084 GCA_028533065.1 Trachops cirrhosus | reverse complement strand
CAAGTAGAGAAGAGATAGGAGATCCTTTGGCTTTGTATAATGTTAACTGTGATTTTCCACCCCACTAGCCACTTATTAGAAAGGATGGAAAGAAGATAAAACTCTTGCTGGGAAGGAAAGGATTGTGAGTTGGATCTAGAAAACAGTGAGGTTGTGAGAGGTCAGTTTCTTAGGTAGGGTGAGCGTAAAGAGTAGTAAATAGTTGTAGTGTGTGAGAGAATAAAGTTAACCACTATAGTAATAGAATTCAGGAAACTGAGAAGTGGGCTATGGTCTGTGAGGGATGTTGTGTATTATTTACAATTGTATGGAATAGCTATTATTTACAGTAATATTAGAGCAACAATCATATGGCAGTATCTACTAGATCTAGATAATAAGAACAGGAAGAATGGAGCCTTGAGAAGTGTAGTAATGGAACACAAATGAAGGACAGTTATTTAGCTATACACTATGAATGAGGTAACAGGGGAAACCTATTAAATGATACATTATAACTAGCCAAGCAAAGAAGACTATACCCAAAGAAGAGGAATACTAAATTACTATTTCAATAAAAAGTGTAAGAAAAATGAAATAACAATACAGATATGCTATTACTTGCAGGTTAAAAAAAATTTAAAAAATGAAGGAAATAAGGAGGAGATGGAATGAAGAGATAAATTTGGAAAGAAAGGGAGAAGGATCAACTCTAGAAAGAAATAGAAACATAAGGAATTGAATGGAATAACAATAATAAGAATTAAAAAAAATAAAGTTACTTAATAAAAAAAATCAAGCAAAAAAAGAAAAAAACAAAAACAAAAAAAAACTCTGTGTTGTTTTCAAACTGGCCAAACCAGTTGACCTGGTTTTGCTGGCTGCAGCAGACTTAGGGGTGAATGCTGTGGCTTTTTTCCCCTTCCTGTTCAGAGCTCAGTCAGCCTCTGGGACACTGTCCCCAGGTCCAGCCGCGTGGGCCCAATGCCCCAGGACGGGCCCTGGGCACTCATCTGTGAACTCCCAAGCTCTCCCTGCAGAGCCCACTGCGGAGCGCCCGTGCGCACACGCCCCTTTCCGGTTCATGTGTGTGTACTCTGTGGATTCTGAGGGGCTCAAACTTCCCCCAAATTCACGGCCTGATCACTGAGGGTCCCACAGGACACCCGTGCTTTTTCCATGCTCATGGCTGTAGGCACCAAGCCTTTTACTCAAAAAATCACTGTCTCGGGGTTGGGGCGCCCACGCAAGGCCCGGCCGCCTTTGGCTCCACTGGTTGGGCCATGATCTTCCCCAAAGCCCGCTCCACGGTCCCCTGGATCAGTGCTGCTCAGCCCTTGTTTGGTCGGGGAGGGTGCGGTTGACCCAGCTCCCCCACCCTGAAAGCCCTGCGGCAGCCCCTGGAGCTCTGGGGCTGGGGCTGCAACCTCCCTGCTCCCCAAGCTGATCCCTGGGCCATTATTATCCTTACTGTCGGTCTTTCAATGTCCGCTACAATTTTTGATTTCCTATTTTCATGTATGCTGCGATGATCCTCCATAGGATTTGCTCTATTTCTCTGTAGTATGGCTAGGTTTTCCTGCCATTTGAAGAGGGAGGTGGCATGTGCTCCCTCCTATCTTCCCTCTCCTCCTGAGCATTTTTTCTTGTATCTGTTTGTCTTCTGTATGTCCTTTTTGGAGAACTGTTTATTCAGGTCTTTTTCCATTTCTTTATTTTTTAAGCCTTACTAAAGGATATGTTTATTTATTTGAGAGAGCGAGAAAGGGAAGGAGGGAGGGAGAGAGAGAGACCTCAATGTAACAGAGAAACATCAATCAATTCCCCACCATATGCACCTTGACTGGGGAACAAATTTGCAACCTAGGTATGTAACCTGACCTGTGGGAATAAAACCCACAAACTTTTGGTGTATGGGACAATGTTTCAAGCAACTGAGCCACCAGCCAGGGCCTTTGCCTATTTCTTAACTGGTTATTTGTCTTGGTGTTGAGTTGTATAAATTCTTTCTATACCAAGTCTGTCTAGAAGCCATCCAGCATTGTAATATGAAAAATAGAGACATTGATTTGAAGAAGATACAAGATACAAGAAACATTGTACATAAGACAATTACACCTCATTCCCCTTCTAAGTAGATACCTTAGGACCTCATACTGTTCTTCCAGTTGCCATCAGCTGCCCTGTCATATTTTCATGAATCTCATTGATGGCGTGAAGTCTCTTTTCTTTCAGAGCTGATTTTAGTTTTAGGAAAAGCCATAAGTCACAGGGCACCAAATCTGGTCTGTAAGAGGGCTGAGTCACTTGGGTGATTTGATGTTTTGCCAAAAAACTCTGCACAAGATGTGATGCATGAGTGAGCACCTTGTCCTGATGAAGCTGCCAATCACCAGTTGCCCATAGCTGCAGTATTCTGAATCATCCAAATAGTTTCCATGGAGGAATGTTCAAGCTTAATGCAAAATTTGATGCAGATTCATTGCTGTACTTGCTCAGTCATTTTTTTATTGTTCTTCAAGTACAGTTGTCTCCGCTTTCCCCCATCCCTCCCCCACCCCAGCCATCCCTATTTCCCACCCTCGATATTATCCCCCTTTAGCTTTGTCCATGTGTCATTTATGAATGCAACAGCCACACAATACACGTGCTCACCCAACAGCATCTACTGCTCCCACTGACTAGTACAGTGAAGTTGTCATAGTTCACACATGCACATTCCAGTCCACTCTCCTTGGCTGCCAGGCTGCATCCATTTGTGTATACCATTCTCATTATATTAACAATGGTTGGACTTTTTCAGGACAGACTTGGTATTTAGAAATTAAACCCTTTATCAGATATATAATTGGCAAGTATGTTCTCCCATTCAGTGGGTTCCCCTTTTATTTTGTTGATGGTTTCTTATGCTGTGCAAGAGCTTTTTAATTTAATGTAGTCCCATTTGCTTATTTTTTCCCTTTATTTCTCTTGCCCAAGGAGATATATTGACAAAAATATTGCTATGGAAAATGTCCAAGATTTTATTACCTATGTTTTTTTCTAGGACTTTTATGTATCCATGCATACATTTAAGTCTTTAATGCATTTTGAATTTATTCTTGTGTATGCTGTAAGTCAATGGTTTAATTATCTGTCCAATTTTTTCAATACCATGTATTGAATAGACTGTCTTTACCCCATTGTATATTTTTGCCCCCTTTGTCAATACTAATTGCCCATAAAGATATGGTTTTATTTCTGTACTTTCTATTCTGTTTTATTGATTTATATGCCTATTCTTGTGCCAATACCATACTATTTTGATTACTATGACTTTGTAGTCCAGTTTGAAATCAGGTAGTACAATACCCCCAATTTTGTTTTGCTTTCTCAAGATTGCTGAGGCTATTTGAGGTCTTTTGTGGTTTCATATACATTTTTGTAATATTTGTTCTAAATATGTGAGATATGACATTGGTATTTTAATAAAAATTATGTTGAATCTATAGATTGGTTTGGATAGTATGGACATTTTAATGATCTTAATTTTTCCTGTTCATGAACACAGTATATGTTTTCACTTATTTGCATCTTCCTCAATTTCTTTCTTCAACACCTTACAATTTTCCAATACAGGTACTTTATATCCTTGATTAAATTTCTTCATAGGTACCTTATTTTCTCTTTTTGAAAATTCATTATTGATGTATAAAAGTGCTAGCAATTTCTGAATGCTAATTTTGTGTCTTTCTAGTTTTCCAAATTTATTTATTAGATCTATTAGTTTTTGGTGGAGGCTTTAGGGTTTTCGTATATATAATATCATGCCATTTGTAAGTAACAGTTTTACTTCTTCCTTTCCAATTTATGTGTTTTTTCTTTCTTCTTCTTGCCTGATTGCTATGTCTAGAACCTCTAGTTCCTATGTTCAATAAAAATAGTGAAAGTGGACATCCCTATCTGGTTCTTGCTCTTAGGGGAAATGCTTATAGCCTTTGTTCATTGAGTATGATGTTGACTATGGGTTTGTCATATGTGGATGTTATTATATTGAGGTATGATCCCTTAAGATAATTTTTATCAGAAATGGTTGCTGGATTTACCAAATGTTTTTTCTTCATCTATTGATATGATCATGTGGGATTTTATCCTTCATTTTATTGTATGATGTATCATGTTTATTGATTTGCAAATATTGTACCAACCTTGCATCCCCAGAATATATCATTGATCATGTTGTATGATCTTTCCAATGTGTCACTGGATGCAGCTTGCTAATATTTTGTTGAATATTTTAGCATCTATTTTTATCAGGGATATTGGCTTCTAATATTCTTTCTTTATAGTGTCTTTATCTGGTTTTAGAGTTAAGATACTGCTGCCCTTATGAAAACAGTTTGGAAGGCTTCTCTCCTCTTGAATTTTTTGAATGATTTGAGAAGGATAGCTGTTAGCTCTTCTCTGAATGTTTGATAAAATTTGCCTGTAAAGCTGTCCAGTCCACAACTTTTGTCTGCTGGGAGTTTTTCGATTACTGCTTCAATTTCATTAGTTATAATTGGTCTGTTCAAATTTTCTCATTCTTCCTAATCCAGTTTTGGAAGATTATATATGTTTCTAGGAATTTATCCATTTTGCCCAGGTTGTCCAATTCATTGGCATATAGTTGTTCATAGTATTTTCTTACAATCCTTTTTTATTTGTTTGCTGTCAAGTGTTATTTCTTTTCTGTCATTTCTGATTTTATTTATTTGGGTCCTATTAACCTCTTAAAATGTTTGTCAATCTTATTTATCTTGGTGAACCTGTTAAAATGTTTGTCAATCTTGTTTATCTTTACAAAGAACCAGCTCTTCATTTTATTGATCACTTCTATTTTTTTGTCTTTATGTCATTTATTTTTGCTCTGATCTTTATTATTTCCTTCCTTATACTTAGTCAGGGCTTTGTTTGTTGTTCTTTTTTTAATTTTTAAAAAACTTTGGATGAATTTTTATTTTTAACTTAATTTTTTAGTATTTTTATTGATTACACTATTACAATTTTCTCAATTCCCCCCTTTTCCCTTCTCCACCCTGCCCCCAACCCTCCAGCATTCCCCCACCCTTAGTTCATGTCCATAGATTGTACATATAAATTTTTTGAGTCCTCTGTTTCCTATACCATTTTTTATCTCTCCCTGTCTATTTTATGCCTACTAACTATGCTTCTTCTTCCCTGGACCTTTTCCCTCCTATTCCTTCCTTCCTCCTCCTCACTGAAATCCCTCCATGTAATGTCCATTTCTTTGATTCTGTTTCTGTTCTGGTTGTTTGCTTAGTTTTTGTTTTCCTTTTCTTTTAGGTTCATTTGTTGATAGTTGTGAGTTTGTTGTCATTTTACTGTTCATATTTTTGATCTTCTTTTTCTTGGTTAGATAAGTTCCTTTTACATTTCATATAATAATGGCTTGGAGATGAACTCCTTCAACTTGACCTTATCTGGGAAGCACTTTATCTGCCCTTCCGTTCTAAATGAAAGCTTTGCTGGATAGAGTAATCTTGGATGTAGGTCCTTGCCTTCCATGGCTTCAAATATTTCTTTCTAGTCCCTTCTTGCCTGCAAGGTTTCTTTTGAGAAATCAGCTGATAGCCTTATATATATGGGAACTCCTTTGTAGGTAACTATCTCCTTTTCTCTTGCTGCTTTGAAGATTCTCTCCTTATCTTTAAATCTTGGGTATCTTAATGATGATGTGTCGTGGTGTGTTCCTCTTTGGGTCTTTTTTGGGACTCTCTGGGCTTCCTGGACTTCCTGGAAGTCTATTTCCTTTGCCAGATTGGGGAAGTTTTCCTTCATTATGTTTTCAAATAAGTTTTTGATTTCTTTCTGTTGTTTTTCTCCTTCTGGCACCCCTATAATTTGGACATTGGAACATTTCAAGTTGTCCCAGAGGTTTGTAAGTTTCTCTTCACTTTTTTGAATTCTTGTTTCTTCATTCCGTTTTGGTTGGATGTTTATTTCTTTTCCAAATTGTTGCTTTGAGTCCTGGTTTCCTTCCTGTCACTGTTGGTTCCCGGAATATTTTGCTTTATTTCATTTTGGGTATCTTTCATTTGTTTTTTTTTCTTTTCATTTTCTGACCAAGCTCAATCGGTCTGTGAGCATTTTTGTTTAAAGATTTTATTTATTTATTTATTTATCTTATTATTTTATTATTTATCTTTAGAGGGGAAGGGAAGGAAAGGAGAGAAAGGAGAGAAAAGAGAGAAGGAGAGAAATATCAATGTGTGGTTGCCTCTCATGGGTCCCCTGCTGGGAAATGGCCTGCAACCCGGGCATATGCCCTGACTGGGAATCGAACCGCGATTTTTTGGTTCGCAGGCCCACGCTCAATCCACTGAGCTACACCAGCCAGGGCAGTCTGTGAGCATTTTGATGACCAGCATTTTAAACTCTCCATCAGATAGGTTGGCTATCTCCTCATCACTTACTTTCTTTCTAAAGTTTTGCTCAGTTCTTTCATTTGGGCCGTATTTCTTTGTCTTGGTGCACTTGTTAGGTTGTAAGGGGTGGACTCTTAGGTATTCACCTGGGCAGGGCAACCCTCCTTACGGTGTTGTGACTCTGCCTGTGGGGGAGGGGCCAAAAAAGGAACAGTGCAGCTCACCTGCTCATCTCTAGCCCCCTTTCCAATGAACTCTTGTGTGGGACTGGGAGTTTCTCCCACAGCGGCGATCGCTGTAGTCCAGTCAGCTCTGAGTCTCAGTTTTGTCTTCAGCCAGCCCCACCTTTATGGTCTGCCACTTCATCTCTGTTTTTCTGAACCAGCCCTGCTCATGTGGTTCACCACCTTGTGGGCACAGCTTCCCTGTGGGTTACCGGTCAGGTCTGGTTGATTTTTTCTTTAATTCCTTGGTTGTTGGAGTTCCATGCAAATTGATTTTCTGGATCTTCTGGTTATTTATTGATTTTAGATTGGTTTGATCTTTCTTTCAGTTGTGTGAGGAAGTGAAGGGTTTCCACCTACGTCTCCATCTTGGCCGGAACTTGTTGTTCTTTTTTTAAGTTCTTTTAGGTATAGGGTTAAATTTTTTTATTTGAGATTTTTTTTTTCTTGAGGTATGCTTGTAATGCTATGAACTTCTTTCTGAGGAGTGCTTTCACTATGTCTCATAGATTTGGGAGTGCTATATACTTATTTTCATTTGTCTCCAGGTAACTTTTGATTCCTTCTTTGATCTTATTGTTAAACCATTCACTGTTTATAACATATAAAGTAACCTCCAAGTGTTTGAATGCATTTCAGTTTCTTTCATTGTAATTAATTTCTAGTTTCATACCTTGTGGTCATAAATGAATCTTGATATTATTTCAAATTTTTTTGTGTTTATTAACACTTATTTTGTGTCCTTACATATGGTCTATCTTTGTGAATGTTCCATGTGCACTTGACAGGAATGTTGGCCCTTTCATGGGCAGAATTAACTGGTTGCTGTGCAGAGGCTGCCCCTAGAGGCAGAGTTGTTATCAGCAGGGTCTGGTGCCTACTGAACTTCGGCTTTGGTTGTGCCACTTGAGTGGCTAGTTGGGTAGAGCTCTGGTGTGATATGAATCCCATTGCTGGTTGTGTTACTTCTGGGCCAACCTGGGCAGGGTTCACGTACACATTGACATCAGACATGTGTAACCAGACTTGGGCTACCTTTCTGGAGCTACTCTGCTATTCACTGTGGCTGCATCTACTGGTACTGGGTGGGCATGGGAGAGGCCAGTCTCTGTATAAGGGTTGGCTTCCTCCAGCTTAGAGGTGGGAGCGGCTCTATAAAAGGTCTGAGGCTCCATGACCTCCACCTCCACCTGTAAGCTTCTCCCTCCCCCCATAAGGTTGTCTGTTGTTCTTCCATAGCCTTCCAAAGAAACACTCTAGAGTGGTCCCAGACTTGCTGCCACCCACAGACTCTTCCACAGGTTACAAGCTCAGTAGGGCAACGTGACTGGGTTTGGGAAGACAGGACTAGTAGGCCCCCTACTTGGGGGCTGTGCAGTCAGGCACTCAATGAGGGGAAAGTGGCCCCTACTCTAGAGACATAACACTCAGTCCTTGCCAGAGTCTCCAACTCTAGCTCCTCCAGGAGGAATGTGCCACAGGTTCAGGTTGGATGCAGCCAACCATTACCTCTGCAGGAGCAAGCACAGCAGGGCAGAACCGCCAGGACTATGGAAAAAGTTCAAAAGGGTCTCCTATTGGGGGTGGTGCCATCCCAGCCTGCAAGAGATGGCTGAGCATTTTGTCCCAGCCCCAGACAATAGCCTCCATGGGATACATACTTCAAATTTCCCAGCTCCTAAAAACACTCCTTTCTCCCCATGAAATTGAGTTAGCAGGGTAAGACAACTGGGTGTTGGGGAGGCATATCTAAGCAGTATTCCATTGGGGGGGGTGGTAAGGAGCCCATAGGAAGGGTGTAGGCACTTCTTCTCCTTCCCAGGCAAAGCCTTCGACGTGCACAGAAGATGGCAGTTCTGAGCAGCTCTTAGATCCCACCCTCATGGGACTGAGGTCAGGGTGGTGGATAGAGGGATTCCATGCTGCCAGAAAGGTAGGTCAAATGAGTCTCCTATTGAGGAAATAGTTTGGTTTGAGCTCACAGGGGAGATAGGGGTGCCCTCCTCACAATGTGGCTATCCCTTCCCACATATCCACCCTTCTTATCAGTCTCTATCTGGCTTCTATAAGTTCTTGGTTATAATATTTCAGTTCAGCTAGCCTTCAACAGGTTATTCAAGTTGATTGCTCTGTAATTTAGCTATAAATTCAGTTTGGTGCTGGGAGGAGATGAGCATAGCTTCCACCTTCTCTAAAGCCATCTTGGGTCTCTTATTTTTATTTCAAGTATGACCATTCTGGTAGCAACATGGAGAATTATAGTGAAATCTTATATACTTATAGCCATGTATAAACTCTGTACCCAGAGCCTTACATAGTGTCTGGCATAATAACAGGCATTTGTTAAGTATTCTGAAAAAAGTTTTCTCAGATGAATAGTCTGCACCTTTTCTGAGAACAATTAGAATGATAACAGTGGCTTTCAAAAGGCTAAAGTCCCAAAACATAGAGATTCTGAAATGCTGAAAAAAATGAATAAAAATAGCTATTAAGCAAAACTTACAGCAATACAAGCAATTTAAAGTTTGGAAGTAATTAGGGAAGATGTAGATGAGTACTAAGGGATACAAGTAGCAAAGATGATCATTACAGGAATTTGAAGGGTTGAATTGCCCCCAATTAATTTAATTTCCAAATTGGTATAGTGACACAAGCTGAATCAAAGAAAATAAAACAAGATGCAATTTAGGGTCTAAGATAACATGTCTCAAAAGATGGGAACACAGGTTTCTATTTGATGTAGGAAAAAGAGGGAGCACTGGATTTCTTTCTATATTTCACAATAGACTCCAACAGCTAAGCACATTTTGTTTCTGAAGTATGTTAGTGAGTCATTTAGGTCTTAAAATGCATTTTCCTGTAAGAAAAGAAAATGGTCAATAGTGATTAAGTCCCCAAGTCAGCCAGTAAAAACCTGTTTAACCCTGACATAGTTGAAATGTACTTTGCAATAAAAAGCAGAAAATGCATCATTTCCATATGAGCACTTGGGAAAATTTTAAAATTACTATAGTATTGAATAAGAAAGTTTTATTTATATTAGATGCTGGTATGTGACAGGGAAGTAGGAGAGTTAAAAAAAGCATGTAAACCCCTCAGAAGGAGCTTAATTTCTCCCCTCACCCTCTACCCTGAGTATGACCTGCACTTGTTAATAACTTGCTGCAAAAGAATAGAGATTTGGAAGGAAGGCAGAATGATTTTCCGGTAGTGAAACATTCCAGTGAAGAAACCAGCAAACATTTCTTTGGCTAGGCAATGTAGGTTAGCATCGACAGTGATAAATCACACTGATGACAGGTAACCCTATTAACATGAGAAGGGGACACTTTCCCCCTATGGTCTTTTTTCCCAAACCTACAGCCCCAGTCTAAACAAGAGGAAAATATCAGACAAATACCAATTGAGTCACATTATTTAAAATGACTGACCAGTATTTCTCAACACTGCCAAGGTCAACAAAAAGAATAAAAGTCTGAGAAACTGTCACAAGAAGATAAAGCTAAGGAACTATGATGACTAAATGTAATGTGGTATCCTGCATGGGGTCCTAGAATAGATGTTAGTGGATAAAACAGTTCAATTTAAATAAAGTCCAAAGTTTGCTTAAAAGTAACATAAATGTTAACAAAGGGGGGAACTGAGTGAGAGGTGTATGCAGGAACTCTCAGTGCCATCTTTGTGACATTTCTGTAAATCTGAAACTATTCTAAAATTAAGTTTATTAAAAAAATTGAAAAATGGCACTTTGAAAAGATTAATGAAATTGCTAAAGTTAAAAGCAAGACTGGTCAATATCAGGTGTGAAGAAGGAGATATCACAGACACCAAATTCTACAGACACCAAAAGGATAATAAAGCATAAAACAACCATATGACCCAGCAATTTGCAGTCCTGGGCATTTATTCCAGAGAAATGAAAATTTATGTTTACACAAAAAGAAATATCCATGACAGCTTCATTTATAATGGCTAAAAAGTGGATGATTTATATATATTTTGGTGGGTAAATGGTTAAACAAACTGTGGTACATCTGCACCATAGAATACCACTCAGCAATTAAAAGAAACAAACTAGGAATATGTTTAAATTTAGGGCTTTAGAGAATAACTAATAAAATTCATGTAAGATAAGAGTGACAAAATAAGAGATTAATAGGGAAAAATTTTGTGAGGGATCAGCTGGAATTTGGAAAAGGGCTAGGAGGAGAAATGAAAAAAAATGGGAATGTTATCATGAAGAGCTAACATTGCAATATTGAGGAAGATGAAGCAAACGGGGTGAGTCAGCAAGGTGTGGCTCTACCAGCCAGGCACCTGCTCAGGTGCTAAGGGTGTGCCAGACACAACCTAACCTCAGACAAAGTCTTCACCCCTCTGCTCCTTTGCAATATGAAGGAATGGTACAAATCATGGTTCTTCTGGGCATGAGTCCATTACTTCAGGTGTTCACACATATGTGGGAGGGCAGAGACCCTGACTGGGGAATATATTCAAACTGCAAGTTGGCAGGTAACTAACTCCCACTGGATCAAGTTTGCTAGCAGAAAAGCATGGCTGAAGAGAGGAAGTCCAGGTGAGAAGGGCTAGAGCCAAAGTAGCATCAGTGGGCACCATACCACTCATGTAAACAAGCCCTATCATAAGGGCATCTTTAGAGACACTTTCCCCCCATAATATAATGACTTAAACAGTGTCCCCCCAAAATTAACATATATTTTGAACCTCAGAATATGATCTTGTTGGAAAATGGGGTCTTTGCAGATGTAACTAAGGTAAAGATTGAGATTAAATCATCCTAGATTATGTCTCTGGGTCCTCTGTATGTCCTCCTTGGAGAAGTGTCTGTTCAAGTCCTTTGCCCATTTTTTTAATTGAGTTGCTAGTCTTCCTGGAGTGGAGTTGTATGAGTTCTTAATACATTTTGGAGACCAAACCCTTGTGTGAGGTATCATTGGCAAACATATTTTACCATATGGTTGGTTCTCTTTTTATTTTAATGCTGTTTTCTTTAGCCATGCAGAAGCTTTTTATTTTGATGAGATCCCATTTGTTTATTCTTTCCTTTATACCCCTTGATCTAGGGGACATATCAGTGAAAATATTGCTGCGTGGAATATCTGAAAAAAAAATTCATCCTGGATTAGCATGGACCTAAATCCAATGAGAGTGTCTTAATAAGAGACAGAAAATGTCAGAGAGGCTTGGGAAAAGTTGATGTAAAGACAAAGGCAGAGATTGGAGTGATGCAGGCACAGCCTAGGACCACCAGGAGTACTTAGAGAGGAAAGAAAGGATCTTCCCCTAGAACCTTCTGAGGGAGCATGGCACTGCCAATACCTTGATTTCAGACTCCTGTCCTCCAGCATTACAAGACTTTCTGGTATTTTAAGCTACCCAGATTGTGGTAAAATTGTTATGGCAGCCACAGAAAAGTAATATACACATCTACCAAAAATGTGCAGGGAAGAGGTTATAGTGTAATAAGTAGATTACTACCTGCCCTTTGGAACTCACTGTGGATTTGTTTCATTCTACCACTTTTGTGATGGGTCAGAACTTGAAATTAATTCTCTTTTAGCTGCTTGCATTTATTAGCCCACAAAGTTGTTTCTTGGATGTACATTTGACCAAACATATTTTTCCCTGTTTGCAAAGTAAAGACAAGTTGGAAAAAAAGAAGGAATACAGTAAATAGCATAAAAAACCCAATTATTTTAATGAAATGAGGGGCATGAGTGTATGTGGATGTGTTGCAAATCAGTGTCACTGTACCCAAATTACAGCTCAAATATCAAATTAGAACTAAAGTGACTTTTTGTTACATAGGCTTCTAAATGGAAGATACATTTTTATAGCAAACCATATTATTTAACATACTGTCTTTATTTTATCTAGTATGAAACCTTTTCTAATCTATTTTCTAGGTCCTTTAAGGTTGGTAAAATGTTTTTAAATGAAGTAATTCCTACTTATATTTTATAGAATGATAGGAAATCACATCCTTATTGGAAACAAGTTTGTATAAAAAATAATAAGTGTGATAGAGTTTGATGATCAACTAAAGAGAAATATTATTGTCTGTATTTAATACCTTTATAAACTTTGTATATTCTTAAGGATATCTTTTTCTCTTGTCTCCCTCTTGCTCTCTCTGCTTCTGTTTTCTTTTTGCACCTCTAGGTAATTCAGTGAACATATTTGCAATGTTTTTCTAGCTCAGTGAGAGTAATAATTCATTTTGAAATTTTGTCTTCTCATTGTCCTAAATGCTAAGTAAAACTATTTCTGAACTCAAACAATATTTTCACTTGTAGAAAGGTTATTGTTAAAATAAATACAGAGCATTTTCAATAAAAAAACACAAAAGTGAAATTTTAATACAGCAACACCAATGGTTTTTAAGAAGATACTGACTTTGAAATAAGCAACTAAGTTGAATCTGACTCTGATTTATGACTTAACAAAAATATAAATCAGTTGAATAAAATTCAACAGAATCAGCCTC
Organism: Trachops cirrhosus; assembly: GCA_028533065.1. Classification (NCBI taxonomy): domain Eukaryota; kingdom Metazoa; phylum Chordata; class Mammalia; order Chiroptera; family Phyllostomidae; genus Trachops; species Trachops cirrhosus. Next base: position 80,493,966 of record CM052544.1, on the reverse strand, counting down.
CTTAAATTCTCTTTCTGTGTTTTGAGGTCTGTCAGTGTTCTGCATTGTTCTGAAAATACAGAAGCTTAGGTTTCATAATCAAGAAGTACGATAATGAGACTAAAAGGTCCTTCCTTGCACTGGGAGCCAAAAAGGCTGGATTCTAACTGCTGTTATACCAGAATCCCCTATATTGTGGCAGTGGGATTTGAGGATCCTGGTTAAAATAGGAAGAAATGGATACAAGTTCTGGGTCACAGATTCATAGAAGGTTTTGTGTTATCATGTTTCTAGACAGCATCATAGGGACGAGGTTTTGATGGTCCCAGACATCACTAATGCAAGTATTTTGTCCATCGCTTACATGCCAGAAATACCATCTTCCAGCACAGTACTTTTGAGCCTTTCCAGGGTTTACTGTTTGCCCTCCTTGCTCTGGCCTCCTATCCTCACAACAACCCACATCTCATAACCAGAATGTGGAGCATTATTAGGAGAAACTACAAGTGTAACCTTTACTGCCAAGTCTGCCTTGAAAGTCCCATCCCACACTGTTCTTGTGAGATCTTGCCATCATACACCCAGACCACAGAAATGTTTATAATGGATCTGGGCTTTATTTCACACTTTGTAACTAAGGGATGTTGCACTAGACATTTTATCCCTTGATTCCCCCATACTCAACATCAAAGAGTCATATAAAGCCCAAACATATAAAGATGAAGCACATGATTTGCAACAAAGGAAGGGTACAGGTCATCAATAGTTGGTCCTATTTAATAAAGAAGGAAATATAGAAAAGTGAAAAGCTAAACTGGGCCTGGTGATAAAGAATGATGGGAATAAGTACTAACAAAATCATCTGTTGACTCCATATCATAAAACCACATCATAAAGTTCAGATCACCACCAATTCTTTATTAGTCCCCTCCCCATTACTTGGTCAACTTGAGACATGTTCTCTGACATTGTGGGCCTTACTCTCTTTATGTGACCATACAGAAGTACACTCAGTGTTTTGTGGACCCCGTGCTTCACAGTCATATAGTACGTACTCCAGGAGGATTCTCTGGGAAACCAGAAAAAATGCAGTAGCTCTGCCTTCCAGAGTCTATTATTTCTAGAGACAGGCATCTGTCTTATTGACCATGAGCTTCTATTCATGCATAGAGTGTAGATATCAAGTACCAAAAGTGGTCTGAATTCTTTAAATTGATTACTTCATTAATTCAATGAACACTGACCACACACTTTCTAGTATCTAGAATTGTGATCTGTCTAGCAGCCTGGAAGAAGCAAGCATGGTGGTGCCTTAAGTGAGCCTGGAGATTGAAGTCCAGCTGACCAATTTCATGCTAGATGGGAATTCTGAATGCTTACCCTTGGAACAGTGGCTTCTCTAAAAAACATTCTTTGAGCCTCACTCTCATCAACTAAAAATAAATTTCAGACATTATTTTCTTTTTTGATGGTTGTGAAACTGCTTTAAAATTAAAGACAGTATCAACAATATGGACAGTAACTTGATATATATATTTATAGATAATAAACATGGCACCTGGAAGATGAGCATAAAAAGTGAGGAAGATGTGAATTATTTCTTCAAAAGCTTTTAGTTCCTAAACGGACATAAATACTAGTGATATGTTATGAAAAACATATTAGCAATTCATATAAGATAGAATAAGGATGCAAAGTCACATACACTAAAACTTCTGGAATCAGAGATGGCTTTGGAAAGGAGATAATGTTTGAGGAGGGTTTCTAAAGAATTAATAGGGATTCATCAAAAAAATCTGCATTCCATATAGAGCAAGTAGAATTTCTAAGAAAAAAAAGGCATGAAACTATGTAATATATTTACTAAACTGTATGCAATTAAATTTCACAAAAAGGTAAGTATGTAAGGACAAGACAATTTTCAAAACTATGACTCTAAATGGAGTATACTCAAAATGGTTACTGAAAAAAGAGTCTTTTGAAATCTAAAAAAAAATTTTTATCTTAAACTAATACCTAACCCTAACCCTAATTTTAACTTTACCTTGACTCTAATTTTATTGCTAATTCTAACACTAACCTTAACACTAACATCTACTTATAACCCTAATCCTAATACTAACAGTAACCCTAAACCTAACTCAAACCTAACCTTGACCCTAACCCCTAATCCCAATCCTAACACTAACCTAAAATGTAACCCTAATCCAAGCCATCACTGAAATCTTGTATTGTAATATAAAAGCTTTTGGTATCAATATGAGCAAATTCTTTCCATAGCACTTGATCTCTCTACCCTTAATTCTTTGCTTGATTGGTTCCTAGAGCTTCAGTGGATTACAGAGAGCAGCACCCTAGGTGCTCCCTCTTCCCCTCCCTGTCTCCTCTTCCTGAATCACTTCTGCAGCAGGAGCTCTCTTTGAAGTCTGAGGGAGAATTGGGCCCCGGTCCAGAGGCTGCTGAACTCTAATTTCCTAATTAAGTTTCCAAGTTCCTTGAGAAAGTGATTATAGCAAACTGAAGTGATGCATGTATACCTCAGAAAATATGAAAGTATGGAAGGTAGTGGATATGGAAACTCCCTATTGTTTGTCTTAATAAAATTGGAAGTAATTGAAATCCCAGTGGCTTTGCATTTCAACTTAACTTCATAGTTTAGATGTAGATTTAAAGTATTTTTAATTATTATGATAAAAGATATGACTAAACAAAATTAAAATGAGTAATGATGAAGTGATTCTCTTTTCTTTCATATTCATATTTTCTCTCATACTGCACTTGCAAAAAAATCATGAAGAGAAAAACACCCAGCATCACTCAGACAGAATATGATAGGTATTTAATGTTTCAGTGTTTCTGCTGCTTCCAAAATATATGTTATAGATAAATTGTGGAAATATAAAAAAAACACTTTTCAGGAAGAATAAAGATGTGATCATCTTTTACATAAACAATCTCAGGAGAATTTGAATTCAATTTATTAAACTAAGTGTCATGACAAATTTTTTAAGGTGACAATAAACAGACATTAGTAACACATCCAACAAAATACATAGATAATATTTTGGACAACAGGAAAAACTTGAGGAACGGCATAAATAAGTTAAAATGTGCAGAGGATTAATGTAAAGAATTAAATAACATAAAAAGGCTAGCAAAAAAGACTGCATTCTCTACTCAAATGCAGTTTTTATTTTCTAAATTTGCAAAGGTTAGGTCTAATTGCTTCACGTAGGAATAAGAACAAAGAAAATTGTGAAAAAACTCTCAGAAAGTAGATTTAAATGAGAAATTTGGTTCACTTAAACTTGCTACAGAAAAATAGTGGGTATTGTGTAAACTGCCCATCCATTACAACCTCCCCAAGGATTTGAAGTTCCCTGGAGTTACATAGTAAATGTCACATCACATATTCAACAAAAACATGTTTTTTTTTAAAAAATGAACAATTTATAAACAAAATTGGCATGTGCTTCATTCACAGAGAGTCCATTTCTGGTTGAGCCATGGCTATCATTAAGTCCAAGGACCAAGAGGTGAGTCAGACTTGGTTCTTTGCAAGATCAGGTTTCTTGCTTTCAGAACTTGGAAGAAGTCAACTGAGTTCTCTGAATCAAGGAAATGGAGAGTTTACAGCTTTTTTCATAGGTGATAGATCTGATACAAGAGGTACTTCATGGAGGAGAAGAGGATCTGGCCAGGAGTGGGGTGAGGGAAGTTGAGACCTGTCACTGCTATCACTCTAGCATCAACATAGGGAAGACAAACATAGTTCCTGAATCTTGTGTTGCACTTGAATCTTGAAAATAACCCTGTTGATAATGGGTAATCAAAATTAGCTGAGGCCCTTGAGCTTCTTGGTTATACCTAAGTGTTCTTGCCAATTCATTCTTGGGGGTAATTATGTTTCTAAATGTGTTGAAAATACAGGTACAGAGACCTGTAAGAGGTGAGGAATGTAGAAAAGAACAATGATCTTCACTTAGAAACAATGAATCAATCACCACCAGCTAGCTGCTAATCAGAGTCCCCTGGACTACCAGTGTAGAACTTTCGTGACCAATGAAAGGGCATGTCAAATCTTAAAACAGGATTTGTCTCTGGTTGTGCTTTTCCAATATGTAAATAAGTCAGATAAAATCAGTGAGTGTGAATAGAAGGAAATGGTAGCTGAGTAGGTAGAAGCTGAGCCCACTAGCTTATACCCCCAGAACACTTATCCAGGTGATCTTCCAACGAGTGACCTGAACAATCAATGCACACTAAATGGCATGATTTTTTTTCAGCCAAAGAGTAGAGAGGATGCTTTGCATTGTCCAGTAAGAGATTTTACAAGTTGAGGGGGAAATACCCTGTTCAAGGTACTTGTAGCAAAGGAGGGAAAAGCCAGAAAATGCAGTTTAGTGGCTCCCTCCCCTCCTGGAGTGGGGCCCTGGTCCCACACAGGGAAAATGCCAACCCAAATTGAGGGAGAATAGGAAGGATATATAAAGTCTGGGAGACTTATGCCATACATACACACAGAGTTAACAGCGCATCCATAGCTGCAATGCCATCCAAGAGGGTTCCAGAGAGAAACTATCTAAAACTGTTGGAGATACTGGCAGGCTGTGTTCCTCCCAGACCAAGAGAGGCTTTGTACTGTTTGTGGAGGTGGAATACATAGAAAGAACTGGTGCAGGGCTTGATGCTGCAGTGAGGGGACCACACTTTTAAAAGAGAAGCTGAGGAAGGACTCGAGACTTGGCAAACAACACTATGCTTGCATGTGCACATGCATGCAGTGGCTGTGCCAACAAAGAAACCAGACTGAAAATGCAGTTTGTTACCACTGAGTCCAGCAGCACAAGAAGAGCATAAAGTGGGATTCAACCCAGCACAGCAAGTAAGAGAGTTGAGAGTTTGGGTCTGAGTCTCCTATGAGAGAGGCAGGCTGGGGACTGGATGGCTAGGACCTGAACCCCAGAGATTACAGCCAGGCAGGTCCCCTCACAGGCAGAAATGCCCACCCTTCACCTGTGGGACTGCAGGCTCTGCAGATCAGTGAGGCCAGGCTCAGGAGTCCCCTGCTTAGCACATATCTACAGGGGAAAGAAGAAAAAGCTCTGAAAGGGCCATTTCTGAACTTCTGTCAGACACTATGAACTACCCTGGTTCCTCTGGCCCTGATCCATTGAAACCAGGAGAGTGGAGATATAAGAGACAGGTGCAACAAGGGGAGTTCAGGACCCTTCCCAGACAGAGCTGCTGCTGTCTGCACTGAGCAGGAAAGAGCTGCCGCTTTTACACAGATTGACCCCTCCTAGGAACTGGACAGCTAATTCATCAGAAACCATACATTATTAGAAATAATCTGAGACAAACCAAGAAGCTGGTGAGGGGGTAGGAAAACACTGTCACCATTTTCCCTAAATACTGAACAGTGCCCCTGTGGGTAGTGACCCAGAGATTCTCCTGATAACTCAGAGACCCACTTTGGAGGTTGGTGGAGGTGATACTGACAGTGCTGTCAACATTAAATGAACTACTCCTGGGCCTTGTGTGGATGGAAAACCAGCAGGGCAGAAGAGTGGGAACCAGCCGAGCCTGCAGGAGACAGCTACAGACTATGAATCGCTTCTAGTCCCAAACAGGCTGCCTACAGCTAGACTATGACACCATCTGACATTACCAGGGGTGGATCCAGGAGAAGATAGTGGCAAACACTAGACTCTGCTGAGACAAATTCCGCTTTGGTATTCTTCATTATTTGTATTATTTTTTTCTGCATAGCCTTTTAACAATTTTTCTCTTTCAGTTATTGTGTGTGTGTGCTTGGGTCATTTTTGCAGGTGTGGGTTTTGTTTTCTGGGTTGTTTTCTTTTGTTCTAGCAGCACTTGTACAACAGCACAGAAGGCATGGTGGATGGTATGACTCTCATTCAGCCAGGTGGAAGGAAGAACCCACCAAAGAATAAAACAACTAAAACCCGATTACAACAAGAGAGCCCACATAAACTGCATAAAGTGCATCCCAAAAACATCTAGCTCAGGAGATCAAGGAGACTGCACCACTGAGTCTCAGAGATTTCCTATCGTGGAAGTTCACCCCATGAAAATGGGGAGTCAAAGAAGATCAATACACAGAAAAAAAAACAAGAAGAATCACCTAAAATGGGGAGACAAAGAAACAACCTCCAAACAAAAGGAAAGCAGGGATCCCCAGAAAGAGTGCTAAATGAAATTGAGGCAAGCAATCTATAAGACATAGAGTCCAAAATAATGGTTATAAGGATGCTCAAGGAGCTCAGTGAGAGCTATAAGGAATGCTATGGAAGTTACAAGGAACTTACTAGGAACTACATCAATGTGAAATAGCACATAGAAACTATCAGTAAAAGCCAAGAGGAATTGAAGAATACACTAGAAGGAATTAAAAGCAGACTGGATAATGCAGAGGATCAAATCAGTGAGCTGAAGACAAGGTAGAAAAAAACACTAAGGCAGAGCAACAAAAATGAAAAACTCGGAAAAAAGGATGAAGATAATTTAACAGAGCTGCATAACAGCATGAAACATAATAATATTTGTATCATAGGCATAAAAGAAATGAAGAAGAGGAACAAGGGATAGAAAACCTGTTTAAAAAGTAATGACAGAAAACTTTCCGAACCTGATGAAGGAAAAAGTAATACAAGTCCAAGAAGCATAAAGGGTCCCAATCAAGATGAACCCAAAGAACTTCACTCCAAGACACATCATAATTAAAATGGCAAAATTTAAAGACAAAGAGAGAATCTTAGAGACATCAAAGGAGAAACAGCTATTAATATACAAGGTAGCTCTGATAAGGCCATCAGCTGATTTTTCAACTGAAACACTACAAACCACAAGGAATGACATGAAATATTCTAAGTAATGGAGAGAATATACCTACAACCAAGACTATTCGACCTAGTAAGCTCTTGGTTAAAATTGAAGGTGAAATAAAGACTTTCCCAGACAAAACAAACAAACAAAAAACTAAAAGGTACATCTCCACCAAACCAGCATTGCAAGAGATGCTAAAGGGACAGCTTTAAGAAGATGAAAAAAAGAGAAAGAGAGGAACACACACATATAGGGAGAGATGGCAATGAATAAATACCTATCAATAATAACTTTAAATGTAAATGGATTAAATGCTCCAGTCAAAAGACATAGGGTATCTGAATAGATAAGAAAACATGACCCTGACATACATGTTGTGTATAAGAGACCCACCTCAGAATAAAAGATCTACACAGACTGAAAGTGAAGGGATGGAAAAAAATATTTCAATCAAATGTACTTGAAAAAAAAAAAAAACTGGGGTAGCAATACTTATCTCAGACAAAATAGGCTTCAAAAAAGACCATACCAAGAGACAAACAAGCTCACTACCTAATACTTAAGGGACTACTCCAAAAAGAGGATGTAATCCTTGTAAACATATATGCACCCAACATAAGAGCACCTAAATATATAAGGAATATCTTGGTGAACTTCAAGAAAAGTATTGATAGTAACACTATCATTGTAAGGGATTTTAACACCCCACTGTTAACAATGGATAAATCTTCCAAACAAAGAATTGAAAAGCATATTCTGGCATTGAATGACATTCTAGATCAAATGGACTTAATTGATATATACAGAACCTTTCACCCCAAGAAGCAAAATATACATTCTTCTCAACACTCAGGCAACTTTTTCAAAGATAGACCACTTGGTTGGACACAAAACAGGCATCAACAAATTCAAGAAAATTGTAACCATATCAAGCATTTCTTTGGATCACTATAGCTTAAACTAGAAACCAACTTCAAGGAAAAATCTCAAAAACATTCAAATACATAGAGACTGAATAACATGTTATTAAATAATGAATGGGTTAACAGTGAGATGAAGTAAAAAATAAAAAAATTTCTGGAAACAAATGAAAATGAACACGCAACAGTCCAAAACTTATGGGACGCAGTGAAGGCAGTTCTGAGAGGGAAGTTCATAGCAATTCAGGTCTCCCTAGAGAAAATAGGAAAAAAAATCTCAAATAAACAACCTAACCTTATATCTACAAGAACTAGAGGAACAACAATAAACAGACCTAGAGCAAACAGAAGGTAGAAAATTATCAAGATCAGAGCAGAATTAAATGACATAGAGACTTAAAAACAATTCAAAGGATCAATGAATCCAGGAGCTAGTTCTTTGAAAATATAAATAAAATGACAAATACTTAACCAGACTCAGCAGGAAAAAAAGAGAGAGAGAGGACCCAAATAAATAAAAATCAGAAACAAAAGAGAAGTTGCAACCACTACCACAGAAATACAAAGACTTGTAAGGAATTACTATGAATAACTATATGCCAAGAAATTGGACAACCTGTTAAAAATGGACAAATTTCTAGAAACATTCAATCTTCCAAAATCTAATCAAGAAGAAGCAGAAAACCTAAATAGACCACCAACAACTAGTGAAAGTGAAGCAGTAATCACAAAACTCCCAGCACACAAAAGACCTGGACTGGATGGCTTCACAGGTGAATTTTATCAAATATTTAAAGAAGAACTAACTCCTTTTCTTCTCAAACTATTCCAGAAATTTAAAGAAGAGGGAAGACTTCCAAACTCTTTTTCTGAGGGCACTATTGTCCTAATTCCCAAACAAGGTAAAGACATGACAAAGAAAGAAAAGTAGAGGCCAATATGTCTGATAAACATAGATACTAAAATCCTCAACAAAATACTGGCAATTCAAATCCAACAATACATTAAAAAGATCGTACACCATGACCAAGTGGGATTCATCCCAGGGATGCAAGTATGATAAAATACTCACAAATCAGTAAGTGTAATCCACCACATAAACAAAATGAAGGACAGAAATCACATGATCATATCAATAGATGCCAAAAAGACATATGATAAAATCCAGCACCTCTTTATGATAAAAAACACTGAACAAAGTGGGAATAGAGGGTACATACCTCAGCATAATAAAAGCCATAGGGAAGAAACCTATAGTCAACATCACACTCAATGGACAAAAACTAAAAGGTTTCCCCTGAGGATCAGGAACAAGACCAGGGTTTCTGCTTTCACCACTCTTATTCAGCATAGTACTGAAAGTTGTAGCCACAGCAATCATACATGAAAAAGGAATAAAAGGCATCCAAATTGGAAAAGAGGAAGCAAAACTGTCCTGTTTGCAGATGACATAATAGTGTACATAGAAAACCCTACAGACTCCATTAAAAAACTGCTCTACCTAATAAGTGAATTTGGCAAAATAGTGGATACAAAATCAATATTCAGAAATCAAAGGAATTTTTGTACACCAACAATGAAACATCAGAAAGAAAAACTTGGAAATAAATCTCATTTACTATAGCAACAAGAAAAATAAAGTACCTAGGAATAAATTTAACCAAGGAGGTAAATTATGTGCTCAGAAAACTATAAACCACTGAAGAAAGAAATTAAGGAAGATACAAATAAATAGAAGCATATACCAAGTTCATGGATTGGAAGAATTAACATTATTAAGATGTCCATGCTACCCTCAGCAATCCATAGATTCAATGCAATTGCTATTAAAATACCAATGGCGTATTTCATAGACCTAGAACAAATGTTTCAAAATTTATATGGAACCACAAAATACTTCTAATAGCCTCAGCAATCTTGAGAAAGAACAAACTAAGAAGGATCACAATACCTGATATCAAACTGAATTATAGGGACACTGTAATCAGAACAGTCTGGTACTGGCATAAGAACAGACGGTAGATCAATGGAACAGAAAAGAACCCAGAAATAAACTCATATTTCTATGGTCAATTAATATTCGACAAAGGGGGCATGAGCATACAATGAAGGTAAAATGGCCTCTTCAATAAATGGTGTTGGGAGAATGGGACTGATACATGGAAAAGAAATGAAACTAGACCACCAACTTACACCACACACTAGAATAAACTCAAAATAAATAAAAGACTTAAATATAAGTTGTGACACCATGAAAGTCCTAGAGGAAAACATAGGCAGGAAAAATTCAGATATCCCATGCAGCAATAGTTTTGCCGATATATCTCCTAGGGCAAGGGAAATAAAGGGAAAACAAAACAAAACAAATGGGAGTACACAAAATTAAAAAGCTTGGGCACAGTTAAAGAAAACATCATCAGAATTAAAAGGGTACTGACCACATGGGAGAACATATTTTCCAATGATACCTTGGACAGGAATTTGATCTCCAAAATATATAAAGAACTCATATGACACAACATAGGAATACAAACAATCTAATTAAAAATGGAGAAAGAACCTGAATAAACACTTCTCCAAAGAGGACATATTGATGGCCTGTAGACATATGAAAAGATGCTCAACATTACTAGCCATCAGAGAGATGTAAATTAAAACTACAATGAGATATCATCTCACACCTGCCAGAATGGCCATCATTAATGGACAAGTGTTGGTGAGGATGTGGAGAAAAGGGAACCCTAGTGCACTGTTATTGTGACTGCATATTGGTACAGCCACTGTGAAAAAAGTACAGAATTTCCTCAAAAAACGAGAAATGGAACTGTGTTTTGTCTCAGCTATTTCACTGCTGGTATTATATACCCTAAGAATCCTGAAACACAAATTCAAAAGAACTCATGCACCCATATGTTCATAGCAGCACTATTTATAATAGCCAGTTGCTGAAAACAGCCCAAGTGCCCGTTAGTAAATGAGTGAATCAAAAAACTGTGGTACATTTATACAATGGACTACTACACAGCAGAAAGAGCTCCTACCTTTCCAGACAGCATGGGTGGAATTGGAGAGTATTACATTAAGTGAGATAAGCAAGTTGGTGAAAGGCAAATACCATATGATCTCATCCATAAGAGGGACCTAATGAACAAAAATAAATGAATGAGAAAAATAGAACTGGAGGCATGGAAAAATGGAACAGACTGACAGTGACCAGAGGGGAGAAGGAAAGAGGTTAATGGTGGAAAGAAGAGAAAGGGACTAATCAAAAAATGTGTGAATGACCCATGAACATGGACTACAGTGTGGGGATTGACTGTGGGAGTGGGTAGTGGGATGAGCAGAGGAGGCAAAAGGGGGAAAATGGGACAACTGCAATAGAGTAACAATAAAAAATTTAAAAAATAAATTAAAAAAGTGCATGTTTGATTTTACAAGACAATTAAAATATTTCCAAAATGTTTGTATAAGTTTATATCCAATGAGTCATTGCATTTTCTCAATTATTATTTTTTATAAGTTTATGGGCTATTCTTTTTCTATGTAATGTATATTTGTGTTTTGGGGGCAACTTTTCTTTTGAATTTTCTTAATTGTTTACATGTTTTCTTTATATAATCTTCATATATATATTTCCTTAATCAATAAAATCTATCAATAATGTGTGCTATAAAAGCAGTGAGTGAAATAAACACTGTATTTTCAGGGTTTAAAAATGAAAACTGTGCTGCACTACTTAGCTTGCTGTTCTGAAAATACATTGTAAGGAATCATTGAAGTTCCCTACACTATAGAAAAAATTGTTGACATACTTTCACCATAAAGAAACCTTTCATAGTGTTCATTTTTGATTATATTAATAATAAGTGTAATGTGTCCAAAGTGGCTGTATTCCAACACATATTATTGGAATGACTCAACTGAACAAAATTCAATACTTTGTGGCAAGGTACCCATCACCTAAATTTTATAAAAACAATGATAACAACTTTCTTGTAGAGTAATGATAGCCAAAGGAGACAGGATCAAAGTTATCAGAATTAACTCAATAGATACTTGTCAGTATGAAAATACTGTTTTGTTTCTCCATAGATCTTTGTACCAATAAATTTTAAATTCTCCTGACTATTGGTTTCCTGACTTAGATGAAATTTTTAGAGTGGTTTATTTACTAATAATGCCTCATTTTAAATACACACACACACACATATATATGTGAGTATCTACCTACCTATCTATTCAGAGTCAGAATCTCCTACAAAAAAAAATCTATATGACATGTAGAAAGTTTAAAAAGCAGAAAGAGAAATGACCTTTTTCTTTGTTAAAATTGTATACCCCATTCTTCCATATGTGACTTTTCTATCTTTCTCAAATAAATACTTGCTAGTTATTCATTCAGTTGATTTTTCCAACACTATTCATATAAGCAACTTAGAAGTTACTATCCTCCTTAAAGACCTGGAACTATAATCCCCAAGAACAATCTCTAACATTAGAGGTGGGGGTTCCCACCCTTAGTACTTATAAAAATGTAAAGAAGATATTTGAAAGTGTTTTAAGTTCAAAACATATACTGCATGTCATTGATCCATAATGGATGAGCACTCTGATTAGATAGGCAGGAGTGGTAAAGGCCAGCTCCTCTGCCCCAAGAAACAATACAGTTTCCATTATCAGTAATGGAAAACAAGAATTGTCAGAGTTTATTTACACATGAAAATCAAATATGATACAAATAAAATTAATATTACACATGATTAATGAAAGCACAGTAATGTAACTGAGCATATAGTTAGTTTCAACACAGTGGTTTATATAATGAGTACTGATACTAAGTAACTAGACTATAATCCCAGGATTAGAGTTAAAATACACACCAGGTCCTACTGTAGTAGTACAAAAGGAAATTCTATTTCTGCAGAAGTAATATTATGTCCTTATTTGTCTACTTGGATTCTCTCAGGAAGCACATGAATTATTACCTATTGGGACACAAAGAAACAGAGAGGCACTTCCAGGAAGACCCTGTGGCTTTCTTTTGGAAGAAAGGTTACAGTTTATGGAAGACAGTCAATAATTATTCCTTAGTCTGAATACACAAAACATTTTTATCTTAATTCTTAAATTAGTGCTATCACACATAATCTTTATATTAAGCAAATGACTGCTGTGAACACAGGACAAGTCAGGACAAACATTTGGTCTTCAGGGAAAAATCTAGAGAATGTGGGCAATATCAGGGTCTGGGTCTGATATTTGAAAGTTCCCATATGCATGTAGAACGCAGACTTTTGACATATATTTTTCTAGTCAATTTTCTCCAACCTCTACACTTCTTATTTCTGATCATAACAAGAGGCAGATGCCAAATATTATGAGAAAGGCTGTTCACAGGTTATTTCTAGTCTGTCTGAAAATAGGAAGTGCTAGAAATTTCATAGGAAAGTCAGTTCTTGTTCGCTTTCAGATTAACTTTTTTTGCAGAAAAAAGTGATTTGGATAACTAAAACCCAAGAAAAACAACAATATCATAATTATTACCAAAGGTGAAAATAATCAATATGAGCAAGCAGTAGAGTATTAAAAAGTGCTACTAGGCAGTGTATAAAAAGCCAGGAATTTCTTCCTAATTTTTAAAGTTACTGTGAGGCCTTGGACAGATCATCTAACTCCCTTTAACCTCAATTTTATAATCTTTAAAATGAGAAAGTTATGCTAAATCAGCAGTTCATATATTGAACTGTGTAATAGTTTCTTCAAAATAAATATTATGTGGATGTTAAGTAGCAAGAAAAGATAAAAATGGAGGTACTGTTTTTGTAGAGAAGGTTGTTATCACAATAACATGTGTTCAATAAACACTAATGGAACAGCTGACTTCAAATTCCTCTAAAAGGCCGCTGAAAAACTCCACAGAGTATCTTGGCTAAATTATTTTTGAAAATTTGAATAAAGAGTAAAGACCTTTTTCTGTCATAGAAATATTCAAAGAGAAAGAGAGAGAGGCCTGGGAAAACTACAACTAAAATGAAATAAATATCTGACTGTTTCTTAGGTGTCCCGGAGGTTGTAAACATTAGCATGCTCTGGTTGCCAAATATAGAAAGCATGATGTAAACTGGTTTGAGCAAACCTGGTACCATATTGAATAATAGTAGGCCTAGCTTCAGGGGAAGCTTAATCCAAAGGTTTCAGGGCACTAAACTCAGGCTTTCTTTCTCTGAGTTATTTCAGCATTGACTTTCCATATGTGTTTATCATCTAGGGTCCACTCCCCTCCTGGGAGTATGAAGCTGTGACAGTTCAGAATTTAAACCCATAGCATGCTACACAGAGAAAGAAACTCTTTCTTTTTTGGTATCCCCCCAAAAAGAAAGAGGTAGGTTCTTTTCCAGAAGCCCCATACTGAGCATCTCCATCTCATTGCTCCAAATGGCTACAGGTGTTCACCCATAACAAATCCCAGATGAAGGGAGCACAACAATTGAGTTAAATCGAAACTAGATCCTTCAGTGAGGCATGAGGGCAATCCTATTCAAATGGCACAGCTGAGAATTCATGGAAAGAGGAGAGGCCTCCCAAACAAATGTCCAGTTCACTTCTTAACATTATTAATTTAATGCATTACTGTATTTCTGTACATAGTTCCAGTAAAGACCTTTTGGGGAAAAAAGAAATGTGTGTCCATATATAATCACTATTCACTCTCTTCACCTTATTAAAAACCACATTGACAATGAGCTTATAGGTAGATAGAAGGACACAATCTTAGGTCAAAAAGTTGAGTGTAAGCTAACTTCAGTATATTGAAAATATGCAGACAACAAACTCACTGCATAACTCTTCAATTGTTGTTTATTTACACAACATTCTAGTAGGTACTTACTATTGTCCATGAATAGATGATGTATTAAAGAGCTTTAAACACTACCATCTTATTAATATATTGTTTTGACATTCTTCATAAACAATTGTGCTACCCTTATAATTTCACATAAAGCAATCTGGGAAGTAAAATTAGTATTTACTTGAAAAAAGAGAAACACATGGAGAATAAGTGCTGGAAAAGTTAAAAGCAGATTCACTGGCAAAGCTTCATAATGAGGAGTACACTACTGCCATACTCTATCAATTACCTGTGTGGGGGAGAAAAAAGAAAACATGCTTGCCTTGGGTATATTACAACATTCATCCAAGAGACAGCAAATATGTTCACTAATGACAAGGCCTAATCCCCACTTCATCTGAAACCCAATCATCCTGCTCATGCCCTGAAGATGGACTAAATTGCTGTGTCGAGTATTCATCCTGCACAGTGGAAATAATCATTGGTTGCTGTCTGTGATTTTCCCCAAACCACACAGGCAGTAAATACCCATTGAAAATCTGCTTTCTGTTCCCAGTTTTACTAGGTATTATAAGAAGAAAAGGGAAAGACTTAGGATTCTTGTAAAGAAATTTTTGTTGCATTTTATTTTATCTATTTTATTTTATACAAATATTAGTTGTTTGGCCCAAGTTCTGCAGGAATAAATTTATGGTTACTTCAAGATATCAGTTGGGCTTGTTGTATGTAGGTAAATGGCCGATACTGACTGTAGGGTAAGTGGAGGCAGTCTGGCTTCCTCACCCAGGTGTCTGGGCAACTAAGGGAAGTGGTTTCCCATAACTTTGACAATGTACCTGATAAGTATTCCCATAGCCTTGAGACTGGGTCAAATAAAGTGTTCCCATAGCTTTGAGTAGGCTCACATGTATAGTACGAAGCTCTGTTGCATAATATCTGTTGGCAATATGCTGGCTTTGTTTGTCTTAAATAGTTAAGGGAATAAGATCTCCCCGGTGGGTGCTATGCTGGGCGCCATGCTGGGGGATGAAAGACATGCAGTGTGCCATGCAGGTGAACAGAGACATGCAGGGACATGCAGGGGGACATGCAGGGGGACACACAGCTTGCAGATTGCATGGCTCGCCTGCCTTTGAATAAAGGCACATCAAGCATTCCCACAGCTCTGCACATATTCATTCTTCCATCTGCCTGAAACTAGGGTGGACCTGCCAGGCCTTGACATGCTACAACACAGTGACTGAGGAATAATGAAAGTAGATGTAAAACATCCAGGGAAAATATACACCTTTCTTTGAAAATGTCATTCAGAACAGTGAGAAAGGAAGCTGAGGTTTGACCTGCATAGTTGCAGAATGTCAAAAGTACACGCAGAAGCATTCTGCCAGGGAGAAAGTGACCCTTAGCTCTTAGCTGGGGAATGTTACGGTCTCCGGAGAAGCAAAAATGTGCTCACAGGTGTTGGGTACACAACAGTGCTAAGTTGGGCTGAAGCAGTAGGCCTGATGAAGCTCCCACAACAATCTCACTTCATTTTGAGGTGAGGGTTATCAAAAAGCAGTGTTTTGGCATTCTGACCTGAAAGAAATTTTAAAGCTTTACTAAGGCTTGTAAGAGTCTTTAACCTATTTCAAGTGACTAAGATCCTGCATATTCCCCTGTTACAGTTTTGTGGGGAGCAGCATAGGAGGCATCTATGCCACACATGAGACCCTGGTTTCTCAGCAATCTCTTTGATCTACGAGTGAGTGAGTTAAGACAATCAGCTGAATCTCTCTGAGCCTCGGCTTTCCTCTCTGTGTAGTAGAGATATTTATACATCCTCAAAAGTTTTTGTAGCTTTTAAATTTAATGCATAACAAGTGTCTGATGCACTATCTGGTGCAAGAGTGTTTAAAAATGCTCTTCCCTTTCTTCCTGAATTTCGTTCAAACATAGGTTATTTTCTGATTTTGAGCTAGTTGTGGCAGGATGAGATAAAGAGAAAGGCAAAGCGAAGAGCCCAGGTGAGAGATTTATTATTTCATTTTTTTGGATGGATTATTTGGATATTTTAGGAGAAGAGAAAAGCCCTGCTTTATGTTTCCTATGAGTTAGTTCCTGAGCTCTCAGCTTTCTTCCTGGTTCATAAACCACTTGGATGGCAGTTGGGAAAGGTGGTCAGTGGGATTTGAGGGCTACATTGAGCAAGAGCTAAGAGGAACATTTAGGTTTGAACAGTACTTTATGTTTTGTACATGTAGAGATCATTACTAGAAAAAGTAAAATTAAGCAAGATTAATAAGATTTCCTTCAGTGTTGGAGTCTCAACTTATTCTCAAATCTGCCTTTTCAGGTGCCAGTTCTCTTTGATTCATGAGGGACACAGACACTTATCAGACAGGCTATCATTCTAAAGCTATTTTTTATCAATCACAGTTCTTATTTCATCTGGATTGGCCTGTGTTATGGACTGAATATCTGTGTCCTTGGAAAATTCATGTCGATATGTCCATCTCTGAACCCTCAATATGATGATATTTGGAGATGGGGCCTTGTGAGATTAGGTTTAGACTAGCTCATGAGGGTGGGGTCCTAGTTTAGTGCCCTTATACGAGACACCAGAAAGCATTCTCTCTCTCTCATTCTCTCTCTCCCACCCCCTCTCTCCATGCATTAGGACTGAGGAAAGACCATGTGAGAATACAGCAAAAGGGTATCCATCTACAAGCCTGAAGAAAGCCTTCATTAATAATTACATCAGCTGGCCCCTTAACCTTAGACTTCCCAGACTCCAGAACTGTGAAAAATAAACTTTTGTTGTTTAAGCCACCAGTCTCTGGTATTTTGTTATAGCAGTTCAAAACAACTGTTGCAGCCTATATTGGTGAAGATTTTACAGTAATAACCTTGTTTATATTTTGTTTGAAAGATCTATCCTTTTTTGACAGTGAGATGTTAAAATCTCCTACTATAATTGTGTTACTGTCAATACTTTTTTGAAGTCCTCTAAGATTTTCTTTATGTATCTGGGTGCTCCTATGTTGGATGCATACATATTTACTATGTTTATGTCTTCTTGTTTGATTCTTTCCTTGAGTATTATGAAGCGACCTTCTGGGTCTCTCTTTATGGCCCTTGTTTTGAAGTCTATTTTGTCTGATATGAGTATTGCTACCCTGGCTTTTTTTTTCCTGTCCATTTGCTTGGAAAATTTGTTTCCAGCCCTTCACTTTCAGCCTGTGTAGGTCTTTGCTCCTGAGGTGGGTCTCTTGTAGGCAGCATATGTGTGGGTCATGCTTTCTTATTCATTCAGATATTCTATGTCTTTTGATGGGAGCATTTAATATATTTACGTTTAAGGTTATCATTGATAGGTACTTGTTCTTTGTCATTTTAATATTGTGGCATTGAACAATGTCCTAGATTAAATGGACTAAACTGATATATATAGAACATTTCATTTCAAAAAAGCAAAATATACATTCTTTTCAAATGCACATGGAACATTTTCAAAGATAGACCACATGATAGACCACAAGACTCAACAAATTCAAGAAAATTGAAATCATATAAAGCATTTTCTCTGACCACAAGGGACTGAAACTAGAAACCAACCTCAAAAAAAGAAACCTCAAAAACACTCAAACTCATGGAGATTGAATAGTATGCTGGTAAACAATGAATGGGTTAAGAATGAGATCAATGAAGAAATGAAAATTTCTGGAAACAAATGAAAATGAACTCACAACAATCCAAACCTTATGGGACACAGTGAAGGCAGGCCTGAGAGGGAAGTTCATAGTGATACAGACCTACCTAAAAAGAGGGGAAGTGGGAGGAGAGCATGGGGAGAGAGGAGGGAAGGCTTTTCAGGAACAACTATACAGGACACATAGACAAAATCAATGCAGGGTGAATCAGGGGAAGTAGGTGGGGATAGCTGGGGTGGGGAGGGTAGGGGGAAATGCAGACAACTGTACTTGAACAACAATAAAATAAAATAAAATTTTAAAAAATGTTATAGTAATAGAAAGTCTCACTTTCTAAAATGTGCATTACAAAATTTGAATCTTTCTCTTTCTTGGAAACTGATTACTGCCTATTTTATGAGGTCTATTATATCCAAAGTCCTCAGCCTGACATTAGAGGCCCTCCATGATATGATTCTAAATGAATTTCCAGCCTCATTTCTTCCTCCTTGCCCTCTGTGTTCCAGGCAAGCCAGGCTGTTCCCTCTTGCCTTCCTGTTGCATGTCCATTTACTCACACTATTTGCTCTATCAGTAATGCCCTTCTTCCATGTCTGGCCATCCTAGGGCTACCTTCTCTCAAATTTCTTTCCTCACATCCTTTTCAACTCCAAGTAATTCTTACTCAAATGTAAAATGCTAGAAAGGACATTAGAAGATGCTAGAAATTAAAATGCTAGAAATTAAAATACTAGAAAGAACATTGATTCTGGAGTCAGCCATTCAAAATATGAATCTTCTTCTCACCTAATCTAGTCTAACATTCTATAATAACAGGCTGCCTGTTAAATGGTGATATCTAGCTTGGAAAGCTGATAGCAAGGTTGAGTGATGTACATTGTATATGCTGAATATAGTACTCGGCAATTAGCAGGGACTCAACAAATTAACGTAAGTTCCTTTCTTGTTTCCTTCCACTGAAAAAAAGTATGTTACGAGTGTCTGCCTTCTCCTTCCCACTCTTATTTGAGCAAGTTTGAATGAATTTTAGATCCTTGAAACAAAATAAACTTTTATGGAATTATATTTCTTCTAGCATTTTGCAGTTTCTATCATGCTATGATTAGCTCTCAGTCTTTTTTGGTGAGTTCCTGTCCCTGAGGTATGATCTTCACAGGTGCTTTTCAATTTTGTTAATTTTTTTCTCTTTGGATGAGACAAGAAAGCTAGACAAGGCTGCGGTTGAGTATCCCCCCTACCCAGATAAGTTAGGCTGTCATAATATCCCAAGAGTTTAGACTCTGGTTAAATTAAATAGTTTCTCCTGAAGGTAAGCCTTGATAAGAACTATGGAATGCTCCAGCATATTTCCAAATGATTCCTTTTCCCCCCACCCCCACCATCGCCAGAAGAGTACGAGATTTTTGCTCCAGTCCTTGCTGTAATAACCTGGTAGGTCTCCTGGAGGGTCTGCTATAATTAAGTTCTCTTAGAATGTTTAACTCTCACTGTGAACCCCTAGAAATGTGTAAATTCAAGTTTTGATTTCCTGCCCTGAAACTGGTTTCCTGGAAGATTCTGTTCCTGAGCTCTTGCTTCTCTAAGTTGTGATTCTTTGTGTCTGCTCGTCTGTCTCTACAATTTTAGTGGCAGCAGTTTGCCCTGTGACCTCAGTTCTCTGGTGGATCTAAGCAAAGTAATGATGTCTAGTTCAGTTTTTTTTTTTCTTGTTGTGTGAATGGGCCAACCATGAAATATACAAATTCCTAGAAAGACACAAACTACCAAAACTGACTTGAAAAGAAATAGAAAATCTAAATAGACTTATCACAAATAAACAGCTGGAATCAGTAATCAAAAAACAATAAAAAAAAGTTGCCCATGACTTGATGGTGTAGGGGAGGGAAAATAACTTTTCTTCTACCCTTCTAAGTTCTTCTGCCTGGTCTAAAAATCTAATTGATATTGTTACAGAGCAGATGGGGGGGCAATTATTGGCCCACCCGGGGACACCAAAAACTGTTACAGAACACACCCACACACAGGGCCAAGGGGGGTACACTGATATACTATTACTAAAAGGACCCCCACTAGGTTCAATTGTCCACCGCCTTAGGAAACATGTCTCTCAATGCCAGAGATTTGTGAAAAGGAAAGGAAGTGTTTATTTAAAGCTATACAGACTTAAACTAGTGACCTAATGTCTTCATTACCATATCAAAGTCCTTTTGGATACCCACAGATGCTCACAGTGCTTCCTTCTTCCCCTGCCCTAATTTGGGGTACCGCATCTCAGGAAAAGAAGAAAATATCCATGATTCAGGCTCCTGACACTGTCAGCTGTGTCACTATCCAGGCAGGATCTCCAATTAATCCAAAGTCATGTGGCACCTTCTCATGGCCTACTGGCCAGAGTTCTTTCACCCTTGTTCAGGCAAAGTCTCTCCTGCTTCCCAGGCCACGTGGCCAAAGGGAGCACCCCAAAGCCACGTGGTCCTCCTCTACCAAAGCTGCAGGGGTCCCCACTCTGGCCAAAACAGCATGATTCTTTTCAGCAAAGCTGCAGGGAGAGGGTGGTGCGTCCCTCTGCCAAAGCCTAGTGGTGGTTCTCTGCTAAAGCCGAATGGTGATTGTCCCTCACAGGGCTGTGGGAGTCCCCACTCTAGCAAAGCCACATGGTACCTCCTTCTTAATGGCTGCCACGTCTGGGTTTAAATCCCCGGGCCAATCCTCTGCTGCCCCATTTCTGACTCCTCCTACAATCAGTTACACTTGCCAGCACTCGCATATCCTTCCAGCTTTACTGGGCTTCCATCGTGAGTATGGGCAGGGGTAGCCCCATGTCATGGAGCCAATCACCTCCAAGCTCTCACGAAGGCGCTATAACTCCGGGGACCTGCCCCAGTTACATCTTGGGTAGAAGCCACTCCCTTCTCCCTGGCTCAAAGCATGGCCACAGCTATTTAACATATCTATGCAATCATTTAAATGTTATAGATATGTTAAATAACCATGCCAGAGGTTAGCTGCAAAGCTGTTGTTGTACAAAACAGCTCAATGGCCCTGCTCCATGTGTCCCTTCCCCCAACTCACACCTGTGGGGGAAAGGGGTGAAGACATCCTAATATTTCCTGGACACCTGGAAATTGAGTTCTGGACCCCATTCCAAATCCCCATTTGGGGCCCCCCTATTGGCTGCACCTTGTTATAATATATGATAGATTAACAGGAGAAAATAACCACATCTATTTATGTATGTACATACAGGGGTGTGGTAGACTGGTTACCTGGTAACCACAATGGATGGTTACTTGGGAAGCTGTGGGATGGCACATGCTCCGTAACCATTGCTACATATCACCCAGCTACTATCAACAAACATACCCCAGTTATATAATGAATAACAATGATTAGTCCATGGAAACCTTACATAAGGCTACCAAAAAAGGAAATCATATGTAAACATAAAATTGATACTATAGAAACAGGTTATATAACGAACCATTATAAAAGTCAGAGAGTTACAATAAACAGTGCCTCTTGGCCATTCAACCTTCCTCTAGAGTGGTATCTCATTGATGCAGCTCGTCACAGGGGTTCCATAAGAACATGCCCCGCAACTTCCACCTCAGAAAATAGGAAAGTTGAGGCTTATGTGCCATATTGAGCTAAGAAGAAAGGTAGATAGTAGTTTAGAATTTAAAGGGAAGATAGGAAATTATCAGGTAGATGAAAAAGAGCAAATATTTGGTAAAAGTTTTTTTCTGGGCCACCCCAAAACAATGAGACACTGAGAAGAGTCTCACAGACTTTGCTAGGGTTAGTGCCTTTTCCACACTTAGTTCATATTTGCTATAGTGATATCTCCTTTCCTGGTGTAGGTTTTCCTATCTGAATTCCTTTAGGCAGGTAAGGGGAAGGTAAACATTATTCTTGAGTTTGTTGGGTTTTAACTTTCTTCAGCTTTAAATAACTTGTGGGCCAGGATGGCATATTCTGGGGAGACTTATTCTGAATGCTTGTTTTTTTTTTTACCTGCTGTTTTTTATTTTATTTTATTTTAATTTTATTTTTAAGTATTTTTTATTGTTGTTCAAGTACAGTTGTCTCCATTTTCCCCCCTCCGTCTCTCCCATCCCACCCGTTCCCACCTTCCACCCTCCCTCCTACCCTCTTTGACTTTGCCCATGTGTCCTTTTTTCACAATTTACAATAGCCAAGTGTTGGAAGCAACTTAAGTGTCCATCAACAAAATAAATGGATCAAAAAACTATGGTACATTTACACAATGAATACTATGCAGCAGAAAGAAAGACGAAACTTCTACCCTTCATGGCAGCATGGATGGAAGTAGAGCATTATCCTAAGTGAAATAAGCCAGGTGGTGAAAGATGAATACTTAGGGTTTCTTAAACATAATTAACTTAAAATAATCAATATTCACTAAAAGGCACAGTTTTAGTGAAATGGCAAAGGTGGTATTAAGAAGGAAATATCATTTAGTGGGTGGCAAAACTCTGCTCCCTTGCTATGGCTTCCCAGGTGAGTTTTATCAAACATTTAAAGAAAAAATAGCATCAATACTTCTCAAACTTTTCCAAAAAATAGAGAGAAACTTCTTAACTCATTCTTTGAGGTTAGTATTGCCCTAATAACCAGATATTCATTTTACAGATTCTATTTGCTTTAAAATTATGTATGCTAATAACTTCTCTCCCATATTAGAGTGGAATTGCCCCATTTAAGATATAATATATATCAGTCTAGCATTCCTCTTTTCAGCACAATATTATTTGATAAAATGAATGACTGAAATCTATATACCATTTTTTGTTCTCACTTTTATATTTTCTGTGCTTTGCCTGTGTATGTAGGGAAAACAATGACTGAAACTCAAAAGGTAAAAACTAAGTAAATTTTAAAAGGAACCCAGATGACAGATTTTTATTTCATCTCATAGATGTATGTTTTGACATTTTTCAAAGCTCAGGTGTGTGTTGTAGATCTCACCTATATGTTTTCTGCTCTCTTCAAGAGATCATCAAGACACTTCTCTAAAAAAAGTTAGGAATAGCAGAGAAAACTGGGAGTAATTGAAAGTTGGATTTAGAATAATAATTAAACATTAAATTATTGTGTCAATATTGAATAAAAAGTGTTTTATAAGGTGAAATTTTGAGTAACAGAATGTATAAGTTAAAAATTTAGGGATTTTGTATGGGAAAGGGAAAAAACTAAATAATAAACTAAATTATCAAAATAAATTTGAATTTATAGAAATCCCAAAGGATATCATTTTTTGAAGTTTAAAAATCTGAAATATTTAGAGAGAAAATTACTTCAAGTTATTTCTAAAATGGACATTATCACTTTTTTCTTTCTTCTCTTAGCCTTTATAATCATTGTTGCCTTTGGGCAAGGATAAGTTATTTTCTTTTATAAAAGGTGGAATAAGTTTAAAAAATAATTTTGGCTTCATACTAGTTCTAATCAGGCAGGCTTTAGTTTTCCTCCCTCCAACCTTCATCTTTTTCTTTCTTTCACTCAGCTTCTCTTCCTTCCTCTTAACTTTTCTCTCAAATAGGTCACAGCTTGCAGGCTATTATTGTGACAGGGTGCAGCCAAGAGGGGAGCCCCAAATAGGGATTTGTAATAGGGTCTAGAAGAGCTTGGAGATAATTGGCTCTACACCACAGGGTCACACCTGTGAAGCTGGCAATGCAGCTGCAGAGGAAGATTGGCACTGGGATTTAAACAGAGGCACCATCGCCATTGGATGTCTCTCTTTTTGGAACCACACGTCTGTTTAGGACCTTGCGGCTTTGGTGTCTTCATTGGGACCATGTGGCTTGGGTGAAAATCAGGACCATGAGGCTTTGGAAGTGCTTCCTTTTGCCATGTGGAGGGTGCTGGGAGGACTGTGTGCATTTGTGGGGAACTTTAGTTTGTATTACTTGAAATAAATAATAAATTCCTTTTCACTGATCTCTGGTATTAAGAGACATCTTTCCTCAGGTGGTGGACAAAATGAACCCAGTAGGTGGGGAGGAACCCCTGGAGAAAAAGGGGGGTCTTTTATATCATCCAGTGCCCCCCACCTCACTCTGTTCTGTAACATTATCATCTTCTGAGGCAATCCATGGCAAAATGTTCAAAATCTTGGTGACCCTAATGAGAATACTCAGGATCTTCTCAGGCCACTGTTCTTATCCATTATGCCATCTAACAGCAAAGGAGTGTTCAGGAATATGCTGGACTCACAGAAAAACAAGTCTTTCCAATGTGATATAGTTCACAGAGAACAGAATCTTGGAGTTGAAAACCTACATTGAATTCTGTCTCTGTTACCTGATAAAATCACAATCCCACTGATTTTCATCATCCTCACCTGAAAGCTGGATATTAATGACATGTAATTCAATGGGGGCTCTGAAGACTAAATGAGAAAATACAAAGCTCTTGTATGAGAGAACATCACGCTCTTAATTCAAGAGGTTTCCTCATTTCAAATTACTGTTCATCCACAGCTTGAGAAGTAGAGGTAGGAAAATAACAACCATAATAAAAATACCCTTGATAATAATGGTGACTGTTGCTTATTAATCACCATGTTATGTCACATGCTTTATACATATCATTTCAATAAATCTTCACAATAACCCAATGAGGTAGAAACTGAGGCTCAGAGAAGTTAGTGTCACAAAGTCACTGAATTGTCAAACTGGGATTTCAACTTATAATTTATCTGATACCAAAGCCTGTGTTCTAATTACTATGTGATTTATTTTTTGACAGCCATTCTGTCTTATCCACACCTTAGAGGTTATCTCCTGTCCTGGGGCAGGAAAGATGCACCCATCCTTCCTCATGACAGAGAGGAAAGTGGAAAGCTCATTTAAAGGACAATGACTAAAGAACTTCACTGACACTGAAGTGGAGGTATTTTCCCAGTCATCAGTAGCACCAAATCATGTCTTTTAGAGTCATGTATCTTGTCTTTAAGTTATACCTGCTGAAAAAGCTAAAGCAACTGTGACAAACTATGGTAGCTGCCATTGTTGGTCTGCTTAGTGCATTCTCCAAACCCCTTTTCTTCTGTTTATAGCACCCCCTTTGTTTACAGAACTCCTTCCCATTCCCTGTGGTTCTTATGGAGCTACCAGATACTGTGTCCCAATCTCAGTCTCTGCCTGATGCATGGGCACATGTCCCAGGCTGGATCTATAACAGTAATCCATCCCTTAGGCAACAGTTATTAATGTGTGGTTGCGGTACTGGCTCAAGAAGGCCAACTGAGTCCATTCTCTGGAATGATATTTGGGCTAGGAAGAGATGAAGTCTCCTTATTCAAATAATGCTGGGAGGAGATGTTGGAAATTTGTGAATCTAAGGCTCTGCCTTGCCTTCTACCCTGCCAAAATAGAGTAAGCACATCTTCAGTAAGAATCAGAAGAAAGTATGAGAAAGATGAGAGAGGGAGAGAGAGAAAGAGCAAGCTGATTATATTGTTTTTGTTCTTAGATCCAGTCTTGCCTGAGGCCAAGACCAACCTCTGGTTTCCTAGGAACTCAAACCAACAAATTCCTTTTTTTTTGAGTTGAGCTAATTTGAGTTGAAAGTCTATCTCTTGTAATCAAAAGAATATTGATCCAGATAATTTAACACGGTGAAGAAAGCTAGAAAGCCTACATGTAGAGATGGAAGTGTATCAATAGATTGAGAATATGCAATTTATAAGATAGTTTCACTCCAAGACAAAATACAAATTTGTGTACAGACCTATTGCAAAGACAGATCTGTATTTTCTCCCTGGACATTTCTCTAATTTCTGTTTTAAAATAAGAAAAAAATCATAAGTCATAGGGGGAAAATACTCAAGTGACAAAATATTCACATATGCTAAATATTCAGATATAAAGATTCTATGTGTTCTTTTTCTTACTGCTGGCCTGAGACTTGTAGAGAAATACTGCCCAAGACATATTTATTACTATTCCCATATCCTGCATCAAAAGCCATAACATAAAGCTTTCAGGTCATTTTAGAAAGTTATTCAGTGGTGATGGTGGGTGTTATGAGGACAATTCTCAAAACTCTAAAGGTAAGTTTTGATCTCAAAGTACAGTTCAAACAGCAGCTTAGTGAATCCCATTAAATTAACAACATGAGAGAATACAAGACCGATTTCTACATTTTAAATTTTGCTTCTTCTCTCACTGTGAAATGCTATTAAAGAATGGTTCTATGCCTAATGGTGTAGATCTTGATGCTCTGGCCAGGTAAACAGGCAGTGATGGGAGATTTTATTATTTCTGAGAAAAATAAAAATTTCTGAGTAGATCAGAATTAAAGAAGATAACTTACTTCATTACTTTAGGCTTTGGACTGTATATATTCATTGAATATATTTGAAATTTTGGTAAGCACATAACAATACCAGACTTCAATTTTGAATCCTTCAAACTAGCTATTTTAGGGCTACTTTGCTGACTTAAGCCATGTAATGTGAAGGTCAGTGAACTGGGTGAAGAGCTTTGTGACTAGTTTTCTGACCTTCACCTCTTTGAGCTTCAGTTACTTTATTGATAAAATACAAAATTGTTGTAAGTCATTTTTACAGCCCCACTAAAGTATAACTTTCTATGGATACAAATGCACATACAAATTCCAAAGAACAGTGTTGTGTATTCCTCTCACACATACCAAATCAGCTCATTCTTCATTAACATTTCAGCATAGTTCTGGCACTTAATAAACATGAGGGCTGTTTTTCTTGATCTAAATGATCATAAGAGTCTAGTTGATTTGTGTTCATAAAATATGAGAAATATATGTTCCTACTATTTCAAAGAGAAATGCTGACATGTAATTCATTGACTTGACTTATGACAAAGCACATCAAGAAAATAGTAGACTCAAGCATATTTAAGTGCATTTATAAATGCTCACTAAAATTTGATTAAAATGTATGGTTTTCTGCATGCTTACATTTTAGTAAAGACTGTTGTGTTATAAAAACTGCTTCCTGAATTTAGGCAGTCTGCCTCTGGTAATTTAAATCATGTGTAGAATAGGATGACTATGTATTCTACATATTTTCTCCATCACCTTTAAACAACCAAGGAAAAATAAGAATTTCAAATTCTTACCATGATCACAACCAGGAAGGGGAGAGATAAGCATAAAAAAAAAAAAGAAAGAAAACCAACTGACCAAGACAATTCATCTGTCAACTCTCCAGTGTTGACAAGATCCTGATCAATTAAAATACTCTAACCCTGGCTGGCGTAGCTCAGTGGATTGAGCACGGGCTGTGAACCAAAGCATCACAGGTTCGATTCCCAGTCAGGGCACATGCCTGGGTTGCAGGCCAGGTCCCCAGTGGGGACCACATGAGAGGCAACCACACATTGATATTTCTCCCTCTTTCCTTCTCTCCCTCTTCCCCTCTCTAAAAATAAATAAATAAAATCTTTAAAAAATTTTTATAAAAAAGTAAAATAAAATATTCTAAAAACTATGGATTTCATATATTTTTATTGATTTTTATAAGTGATACATGCAATTGTTTTTGTGAATGAGAATTTTCCATAGGTTAATTAATATATATACGTGTATAGTTTGCACATATAGTAAACAAATCACTTATTTGTCATAGCAACCCTATGCCGTAACTACTATTATTACTCTCATTATACAGAAAATTTAACTGAAGGAGAGAGAAAGTGAATAGTTTCCACAGGACACAAGTACCCTAGGGTCAAAGCCCAGTGATGAACCTGAGTCACAAAGCTCCAACACCATAACATCACAGTGCCTCTCACCATGAGGAGGAGAAGGACAAGATTGACTTAGAAGATCTTTTGTATTCATATCAGTTAGATCTTCAGCAGTTTATAAATTGTATTTGTCTATTTTAGAATGGTTTCCATTGAATGCTATTTAGAGGGAAATACTAGAGAGTCCTTGTTTTGTCCTAGGATGTCCCTGATAAATGAAAAGAACATTGAAGCTGAATGTGGAAGTCACAGCAAGAAACATTTGAGCTGCCTAGCTAAGGGGTAATGGATTGTGATAAACTAAGTACTCTAGTGACACAGAAGGACTTGGTGGGCAGGAGTCCATGGTCTTTAATGTCAGGGAATGTAGGCCAAGGCATAAATGTCTAGAGCCTGGAAGATTATGCAAAAAATTGCATTCTGTTGATCAATCACACAGTAAAGGAGAGCAAACCAAGTGGAAAATAGATATTACAAATCTATCTGTGTAAAACCGCAGATTTCCTTCATCAGTGAAAATCCCTAGGCAGTCATCAAACTGTGTTCCTGGTGGTCCAGATGTGCAATAAGTAGACAATGGGCACCAGTCAAAATGGCAGCTGTGGAGATGCAGGGGCTGCAACAAAGAGATCTACTGCTGCAGGAGGTCTCAGTGGTGACAGGCAGCCAGGGTTTAAAGCCCTGCAGCTGGGAGGCTTGGATTCACCTCAGACTTCACATGCATCATTCTGGGCAGTTTAACCAGTGCCAACCAGGAGCCAACATCCGTTAATAAACTGCTAGATGGGAACAAAAAACAAAACAAACAAACAAAAACAAAGGCTTGGAATTCAGCCAGTGAACTGACTCTCCAGAAACGTTTGCAACTTCACTGCTGCTCTAGATGTGATGCTAATGTACAACCGTGGATTCCATAAACAGTGATTGCAATAGGTTGAGCTGAAAATAGAGAACAGAACATAGGAGCATATGTTTATTTGCAATGTCAAGTGCAGGGAGTTTGGACAGAGAGCACCTAGACATGGCGGCTACCAGAGATGGTGTGACTTTTCCTTTTTTTTCTTTTTTATTCTTTTTGAAGACAGCAGAATCAAAAATAGCAACAAGCTCAGCAAACAGCCTCTACAGCTGCTAAGGAAAGAACAGCCTTCATTCAAATGTACTGCTGAAAAGACAGCTGGTCACATTGGTCTTTTCAGCCTTTCTCGTGCACATATTTAGCAACATCGTCAGTGGCAGTATCTTGAATATAAAAGGCACTGATAGCTATCTGGGATAACTCAAATTCAGTTAAATTTTTCTTAAGTAGAACTTACCAAGTCCTTTCCCATTATGTCCAAATTCAATTCTCTCTGGCTGTCCCAGATTCTTCATTTTAATATAGGATGTCTTGGCCTTTAAAATAGAAAGGTGTAGGGTTATTAAAATATAGAGAAGTCAGAGCATTAGACATTGAGATCTTGGCTGGTTTAGGTCTGTGACTGTACCAAAAAGATAGGTGACAGGATGTTTTCTGTATTTGTTCAGAATTAATATTCTCTTATTTAAACATGAGAAATGTACTTTCCAAGTTATCAACTGACAATTCCTTAACTTTGAAGTGGGGTATATAGAGGGATGAGTTACAATTTGATAAATGGACTTAGCAAACAGGCATTTAGTGTCATCAAAGCTGAGCCACCTACAGAGTTAGAGCCTGTTGAGGACACCAGATAATGAAGACACCTGCTTTCCTCTAAGAAGGTGTTTATACTCAGACACAGGTGGAGCTGGTGCACAAATAATTTATAACACAAGACAGAATGAATGAGGTGCACACATACAAACTTCCATGTGTTCTACGAGGACAGAAAGAAGGGGAGTTTACACCAAAGAGAAGGAATCAAGAAATGACTAGGAGAAGGACCTGAAAGAATTAGCAGATATTGACAGATGATTATGAAATAGGGTGGTGGGAGGAATAAACCTGAGAAACCATAAAGTCATCTAGCTCATATATAAAAGAAAATGCCAGAAGGGAAGGCTGAGCCATAAATAAAGGAATTTGAGGTTTGATTTGAAGGGTTTTGAGCAAAAAATGTAACATGTTTAGGACTGTAGTTTCAGCAAATATCCTACATACTCAAATATTTTGCTTTTATTTTTGCTTCCTTCTGAATGCAGGAAGACCAGTGATAGAAACATGTAAAATAACTTTGGATGAGAGATTTGGACTTTGGCATGTTGCTCAAATTCATGTCTCTTTTTAGTTTGGAAATGTAAGATTATTTCTCATAACCTGTTAGTAAAGAGATGGCAATACATTTCAAATTAAAATCTATTTTCTAGACAGACCAAAAAAGAAGGATAGTTCCAAAGACTAATAATTGCTCCCAATAATAATAGTTCATATAATGCATCCTGACAAAATGGGGCAGGTTCATATTATCTTCATTTTTTTAGAATGGGAGGCTCAGGGTTGGCTTTCGAGTATCAGATCCTGGTCCTGCACCACCATGGTCATGGTCTTCCATGGCCTCCTTCTAAGCCCCCTCCTGCTCCGTTCTGGCCTCCTTCTCTAGTAGTTTGTTCACTGGAGTTTTAACATTTAAAAGTATCTTTAGCAGGGTAAGAGGCCCTCCACTACCTTTTATCTCTCTGTCTTCCTTCTTCATAGATCTCTTTTGGGAGACGTGGCCTACAAATGGGTTGTCAAAGTAAACATTTCTTGTTAGAGAAGAAAAATTCTGAAGAATTGTGGAACTGATTAGCAATATAGTGTGGAAGGGAAACCAAGAAGACAGCCTCAAGAAACTCTCTCAGACCTGTGTGTTCAGAGCATTAGCACAGGAATTATGGGCAGAACTAGACTGGTACAACAAGAGCAGATATTAAAAGATATGAGAGTTTAATTCTGATGAATCCTGGTGATCACTCACCAATCTCCGCAACATCTGAATGTAATAGTCAAAGCCTCACAATTTTAACACAGCATACTCCTTTACCCATACTCAGAGAGGTAATTCAGTGGCCAATACTGAGTCTTAAAAGAGGAAAAATGTAGCTGACATAAATATCAAGTATTATAAAGATTTCCTTTATATTAGAAAATGAGAATGATGGTGTCTGTGTGAGCTATATGCGATTTATTTAATATGACAGACTCATTCCTCTCTAAAAGGGTATGAATGGTCCTGACACTCAGGAGTCACAGAGATTCAGATGAGGTCTCTTTTCCAGACTGTCCCATTGACATCAGCACTGTTTCCTGTTCCTTTAGCATCATCTGGATGTACCTTAGTCTGATACTCAGTCATACTGTGGACAGGGCTTTTGCCTCCTGGGGATTAAGAATGATTTCAGCTCCAGTCAGCTCTGCTAGTTTTTATAAATAACGGAAGAGGCTGAGATTTTTTTCTTGGATTTCAAGCTTATCAGTGTTCACAATAAACTTTCTCAAAAGTAAATCAATATAAAAATAAGATTTGTTAGCACTTTAGTTGGAACACATCAGAAAAACAGGTTAAACTCAAGTAATAAGCTTGGAAATTTGCCTTTGGGAAGTCCCTTATTTTTCTAAAACTACCCACTTACTCCCCAGGGGGAAGGAGAGCTCAAACTTGGGTTTCTAGACTTAGGGAGCCATGACTTATCTTTGCATTATACTAATACAGTTTCATCTAAGAAAGGAATAGGCACCTGTTCCATGGGTGTGAGGGGGCAGCTCGGCCCAGTGGTAAAGTCCCTCTTCCTTCCAGTTTTTTAGGAGATACTCTCCTTCATTTCCAAGCAGGTAGTTTGTACCCTCTTAAAGCTGGGGCCACTTGTGTCAGAGAAAATCATCTACCAGGCAGGACAAGGCTAAGGTAGGAGTGATAGAGGCAGCTTTTTCTTTTAAGAGATATTTTGATTTAAAAAATGACCAGTAAAAGTTATAATTGCTCCAGAACTATGAAACTTTTATTATAGCACCTGAGTATTGGGGTTTAGTGGGGAGGTTGTGATAGGATGGTTGTAAGGGCAGTGGGTGGTGATTAGGGGTTCCCAGCAACTCATACATCATATCACCTTGGTCTACTATGAAGCCCAGCCCTACAAGGATCCACAGATACTGCTGAGTCCTAGCCATCTTGTTGGGGGCTGATTATGAAGTAGTGAGGTAATGAAAGGGACTGGTGTCATGGTCACAAACTCCATTCTGACTCTCACTGGCTCTATGACCTCAAGATGGCAATTATGCCTCTCTCTTGGTCTCAGTTTCTCAATCTATTAAATAAAATTAATAAATTTTTTATAATAAGGATGACATGTAAATACATGCTGTTAATTATACATTCTAACATGAGTCAAAGCTCTAATTTCTTCTTGTCAATTTTACTCAAGGAAGAAGGGATCTGATACGAATCTCGTCTAGTTAGATACCATGCAGGCTCATTGGAGTAGAAGTCTAGGTAGAAATTTCAGGCTCAAGCTGTAGCTTAATAATACAGAATATATTTTTGTCTTCAGTGTCCTATTGTATTGATTTTTTCCTTAGGAATTGAATGCCTTTGTGGCTATGTTAACCAACTAAGGGCTTGGGATCCTACTCAAGTACCTTTCTTTAGAGTAACAAATCTGGCATTGATCAGCAAATGAAGGTGTGCATTTACTGGGGGCTGGGAACCTCAAGAGCCCTAAGCTGCAGAGGCAGCTATACAACTAATCGACACACTTTTATTCAAGAGAGAAAAGCTTTGGGAGAGGCTGTTTCACTGGTAGATCCCAGCAGCCTCAAGCTGCAAACAGGACTGCAGCCTGGTGGATCATGGGAGTTTACATCCTGTCTGGTTAGAGGAGGGAGAAGGATACATTTGGGGCAGGCTTACCTTGTAATAGGCAGACTTCCTGAGGAAAGGCTTTGGTTGTGCCTTTAAGAGACGTTGGTGAATGGACCATTTCCTTTGTCCCTCCTTTCCCAGGAAATGCAAAGCCGTGGGCATAGCTTGGAGAACTTTCTGTTATAAATATTCACAGTGAGCAACACTGTCCTAGGCCAATGGTCTTTTTCAATTCAGGGGTAAGGTATCAGGAATACCTTATGGGAATGCAGACAATAAAGAGGAAGGTTAAAAAAAGTGTTGTTTAAATATTTATTAAGGATGTTAAGAGAATAAGAAGGCCTGAGGAAGACCTGAGGGCTAGAATTGCCTGCAGTTAAAGTTTCTAAAGTGAGTCAGAAAAATTGCATTTCTGAACACATTCTGCTTAGGGGAGGCAGTGTGCATAGTTGTGGGAATATTTTTGCAGGCAACCTATTTATGGGAACTTCCCCCAAATGCATTTTAAATTCACTGGTGATAGAGTCCCAATAACTGATATAAACCAAAATTAAAATGCCTGTCCCTTTTTGTCTCCTCCCTTTTCTCTATGTCTTTCCTCCTCCTACTGGCACTGTCTCTGCTCTCCTGTAGAGATAATAAGAGATACAGGTCTAGAAGGCCCATGTTTTCACTTCTGTTAATAGCCTGTTTGCTTAGGAGACATTTACTGTATGATGTTCTTTTATGCACTGGGGTGTCAGATTCTGGGATTTAAAACTTTTAACATCTTGTAGATGTGGGTTGGTGGCTATAATACACTGCATTGTTCACTTAGCTCCTGAAACAGAACCAGTGGAAATGTAATAGTGTAATAATGTTAGTATTGACTTATTACATCATTGAAATAATGACAGAAACTGAATTAATTCCAGTGGAAGCTTCTTAAACTTCAGCCATTGAGCCAGAGATCCCAGAACACACTAGGCCTGAGAGTGAGACCTATTGGCCAGGGCCGAGCAAAAAGGAACTATGGTAGGGGGAAAGCTTTGTATGTATTTTCTAACTGTCATTTTTCTAAATTAATCAGAGGGAATCAAAGGATGACTTTATCAGCCCTGACTGGTATAGTTCCATTGGTTGGACGTAGTCTGGCAAAGTGAAAGTTTGCCAGTTCGATTCCCAGTCAGGGTTGTGCATTCAGTCTCCAGTTGGGGCACATTCATGAGGCAACTAATCAATGTTACTCTCTCACATCTCATGTTGATGTTTCTTTCTTCCTCCCTTCCTCTTTCTCTAAAAAGAAATAAGTACAGATCTTTTTAAAAAAGAATTAGTTTATCAATACCACAAAAACTTATTAGATAATGAAAATTCAAGCAACTTATACTGATGTTATTCTAGTTTATGGAGAGTGTTAAAATCCAGTACACATATTGCTTAATTGCCTGTTGGACTTTGTTGGTTGATGTAGATAGGCATAACTCAGGGTAATAGAAATAAGGGTAGTTTTCTGTTCGATGATATGATTAAGTGGCATTTTTTCTTTTTTCTTGATTTTAGCATAATTTACTGCACAGTGTATGGATCATAAATTTATAGTTCCATGAGTTTTGACAAATGAATGTACCACATAATCCATACCCTGACTGAAATATAGACCATTGTGAGATAATAGATATAGAAAGTGTGTGTGTATGTGTGTGTATGTATACACACATGTACACATACATGTATATAGATCATATGGTATTTGTCTTTCACTGCCTGGCTTATTTCACTTAGCATAATGCTCTCCAGTTCCATCCAAGCTGTCACAAAGGGTAGGAGCTTCTTCTTTCTTTCTGCTGCATAGAATTCCATTGTGTAGATGTACCATAGTTTTTTAATCCACTCATTTACTTATGGGCACTTAGGTTGTTTTCAGCACTAGGCTATTGTGAATTGTCCTGCTATGAACATTGGGGTGCATAGGTTCTTTTGGATTGGTGTTTCAGTATTCTTAGGATATAATCCTAGCAGTGGAATTGCTGGGTCAAAAGGCAGTTCCCTTTTTAGTTTTCTGAGGAAATTCCATACTGTTTTCCACTGTGGCTGCATCAGTCTGCAATCCCACCAACACTACACTAGGGTTCCCTTTTCTCCACAACCTCTCCAACACTTGTTGTTTGTTGCTTTGTTTATAATGGCCATTCTGATCGGTGTGAACTGGTATCTCATTGTGGACTAAAACCCTTGTAAATTTCTAAGTAATAAGAGCATCTTGTGCTGTTATGTGGCAGCTCTGGATGGGCTCCCTGGATGAGGGCTGGTCACCAGAAAGACCAACCCAGTGAATAGAAACTTGGAATTTTTAGATCCATCCCACTCTCATTCTCCAGAGATGGGAGATGGGCTGGAAATGTAGTTAATAATTGATGAAGCTTATATAAGGAAACCTCCATAAAATGTCAAAAGTAAGGGATTTGGAGAGCTTCCAGTTGGGTGAACAGACACATCCACACATTAAGGGTGATGCACCCCAACTCAACAGGGACAGAAGCCCCCATGCTAAATAAGTGTTCCCCTGAATTTCACAAGCTTCTCTAGCAAATTAATCAAACCTGGGGAGAGCATGGTGGGAACCCCCAAACTATATCAGGTTGGTGAGAATCAGGTGATATTTTGCTTGCTTGTTTTGTTGGTTATGTTCCACTTATAGGTGAGATCATATGGTATTTGGCTTTCACTGCCTGGCTTATTTCATTTAGTATAATACTCTCCAGTTCAATTCATGCTGTCACAAAGGCCAGGAGCTCCTTCTTTCTTTCTGCTGTATAGTATTCCATTGTGGAAATGTACCATAGACATTGAAATAAAGAACGAAATGACAGTAATCAGAGGGGAGAGGGAAGGGGATAATGGGGGGAAAGGGGGAAAGTTGTAGAGGAACATGAATAAAGGACACATGGACAAAGCCAAAGGGTGGTAGGATCAAGGATGGGAGGTGGGGATGGCTGGGGTGGGTGGGAGTGTGGGGGGAAAATGGAGACAACTGTACTTGAAAAACAATAAAAAAAAGAAAAAAGAAATAAAATTCATTACTCATACAGAAAAAAAGAAGAAGTACAGGTGATAATCTGGGCTTGTGACTGGAGTCTGAAGCATGTATGTGTAGCAGCAGGTGGGGCAGTCTTGTGGGACTAAGCCCTTGGGATCTAAGCTATCTCCAGGTAGATAAATCTTTAGGTAGATAGTGTCAGAATTTAATCAATTGTAGGATGCCCAGTAGGTGGCTCAGAGGATTATTTAGTGTGAGAAAAATCTCCACAAATTTAAGGACCAGAAGTGAAATATTTCAGTGAGCAGTAAAGGGGACTCACAGGAGAGAAACATACAGTTGAGAAGAACTTGGTTTTTCCCTACTTAGGAAGAAACAAATGGTGTTTTTCCTTTTAACCATCAACCTAGAAAATTCCATCATCCCCCTTTCCATTAAACCTCTCCTTAACAAATGGCACAGCTGTTCTAATTTCTATCACTAAAAATTAGTTTTTACTTGTTCTTTAAACTTTAAATGGATGGAATCCTACAGCATGTACTCTTTTTATGTGTTGTTGATTTGCACAGTATGATGTTTTTGAAGTGCTTTCATGTTGTTGGTGTTTTTCTTTATTTTAATGAGAAGTGTTCCATAGTATGAGTGTCATGTATTTCTCCATCCCCTTGGTGATGAACATCTGTGTTATTTTCCATTATAGGAAACTATGAATAAAACTGTTATGAATCTTGCCCTGGCTGGTGTGGCTTAGTTGGTTGGAGCTTTATCCTGTAACCAAAGCATTGCAGGTTCAATTCCCGGTCAGTGCACATACGTGCCTGGGTTGCGGTTTTCCTCCCCAGTCTAGGTGTGTACAGGAGGCAGCCCACAGATGCTTCTCTCTCGCATGGATGTTTTTCTCTCTTTTCCTCTCTCCCTCCCTCTTTCTCTGAAAGCAAAGAAAAAATGTTCTTGGGTGAGGATTAAAAAAAAGAGAGAAAACTTTGCTATGAATCTTATTATATCAGTCTCTTCTTGCAAATATGGGCATGTGGTTTTGGTTTGCATAGAAAACTTCTGTGTTTAAATTTTTTCTCATCTGGCAAATTGCTTTCTAAAATGGTTGTACTGTGAAGAGCCACACCAGCAATGTACTAGAGTTCTGTGACTCCACATATGGTGATGTTAGCCTTTTTAATTAGTCATTCCAGTGAAATGGAGTGGTATCTCCTTGTGGGTTTAATTTGCCTTTTCCTGATGATTAATGATGTTGAGCATCTTTTGATATGTTTATTGGCTATATAGAGATTTTCTCCAAAATACAAGTCTTTTGCCATTTTTATTGGTTTTTTATTTCTTTTTAAGTATATATTATTGATTATGCTCTTACAGTTGTCCCAATTTTTTCTCCTCTTTCTCCTCCCCTCACCTTGCACCCCCATCACCCAGCATCCCCCCCTTCATTCATGTCCATAGGTTGTACATATAAGTTCTTTGGCTTCTCTATTTCTTATACTATTCTTAATCTCCCCTGTCTATTTTATGCCTACAATTTCTGCTTCTTATTCCCTGTACCTTCTCCCCCATTCTTCACCCTCCACCTTCCTACTGATAACCCTCCATGTGAACTCTGTTTCTGTGAATCTGTTTCTGTTCTAGTTGTTTGGTTAGTTTTTGTTTTTGATTTTTAGGTTCAGTTGTTGATAGTTGTGAGTTTGTTGTCATTTTACTGTTCATAGTTTTTGATCTTCTATTTCTTAGATAAGTCCCTTTAACATTGCATATAATAAGGGTTTGGTGATGATGAACTTCTTTAATTTGAACTTATCTGGGAAGCACTTTATCTGCTCTTCCTTTCTAAATGAAAGCTTTGCTGGATAGAATAATCTTGGATGTAGGTCTTTGCCTTTCATGACTTCAAATACTTCTTTCCTACAAGGTTTCTTTTGAGAAATCAGCTGATAGTCTTACGGAAACTCCTTTGTAGGTAACTCTCTTCTTTCCTCTTCCTGCTTTAAAGATTCTCTCATCTTTAATCTTGGGTAACTTAATTATGATGTGTCTTGGTGTGTCCCTCCTTGGGTCCCATTTTTTGGGGGCTCTCTGGGTTTCCTGGACTTCCTGGAAGTCTATTTCTTTTGCTGCATTGGGGAAGTTCTCCTTTATTATTCATTCAAATAAGTTTCCAATTTCTTGCTCTTCCTCTTCTCCTTTTGACACCTCTCTGATTTAGAGGTTGGAATGTTTCAAGTTGCCCCAGAGGTTCCTAAGCCTCTCCTCAGTTTTTTGAATTCTTGTTTGTTCATTCTGTCCCAGTTGGATGTTCCTTTTGCTCCAAATCATTGATTTGAGTCCTGGTTTCCTTCCCTTCACTGTTGGTTCCCTGTATATTTTTCTTTGTTTCACTTTGTATAGCCTTCATTTCTTCCTTCATTTTGTGAGCTCAGTCAACTCTGTGAGCATCCTGATCACCAGTGTTTTGAAGTCTGCATCAGATAGGTTGTCTATCTCCTCACTGCTTAGCTCTGTTTCTGGGGTTTTGATCTGTTCTTTCATTTGGGCCATACTTCTTTGTCTCTGCATGCCTGTTATGTTGTAAGGGGTGAAACCATAGGTATTCACCAAGGCAGAGCAACCCTCTTTGCTGCACTGTGGCACTGTCTGTGGGGGAGAGGTCAGAGAGGGAACAATGCTACTCATTTGCTCCACTCTGGCTGCACTTTCCAAGGAATTCCCCTATGAGACTGGGAGTTTCTCCTGCCTTTGCAATGCCCCCCAGGATTTTACAGGTACAGGTTTTGAGTCTTTAGTTTCCCTGTCAGCCATCCCCACCTTGCTGTACCTCCTCTCTGCCCTGCCGTCTCTGCCCTCCTACTGGTCTGGATGAATGTTTTTTTAACTTCTTGGTTCTTGGAGTTCCATGCAGTTTGATATTCTGGCACTTCCGGTTGTTTATTGTTTTTTTAATTGATTGTTATCCTCCTTTTGCCTGTATGAGGAAGTGAAATGTTTCTACTTATGCCTCCATCTTGGCCAGAACTCCTGTTTTTTTATTTCTTGTACTTACAGTTTTTATGTATTCCGGATACCAATCTTTGTCATAGAATAATTGCAAATATTTTCTTCAGTGTGTCATGTGCTTTTTAACTTTTTAGTAGTGTCTTTTGAAGGGCAAAGTCTTAATTTTGATGAAGTCTAATTTATGTTTTCTCTCTACATATTTTGCTTTTATTATTCTAATAAATTCTCGCCAATCTTAAAGTCACACTTCATATCATCCCATACTACTTCTAGAAGTTATATATACTTCCTGACTTTACATTTAAGTCTATGATTCTTATTGAATATATTTTTAAAGATTTTATTTATTTATTTTTAGAGAGACAAAGGGAGGGAGAAAGAGAGGGAGAAAAGCATCAATGTGTGGTTGCCTCTCACACACCCCCTACTGGGGACCTAGCCCACAACCTAGGCATATGGCCTGACAGGGAATCAAACTGGCAACCCTTTGGTTTGCAGGCTGGCACTCAATTCACTGTGCCATACCAGCCAGGGCTAAATACATTTTTTATTAAGGTGTTGTGAAGGCATCAAAGTTCACTTTTTTCAACCCTGGCTGGTGTGGCCTGCAAACCAAAGGGTCACTAGTTTGATTCCCAGTCAGGGCACATGCCTGGGTTGCCAGGCAGGTCCCCAGC
Source organism: Trachops cirrhosus (assembly GCA_028533065.1). Taxonomy (NCBI): domain Eukaryota; kingdom Metazoa; phylum Chordata; class Mammalia; order Chiroptera; family Phyllostomidae; genus Trachops; species Trachops cirrhosus. Next base: position 80,454,423 of record CM052544.1, on the reverse strand, counting down.
TTGGGGCGCATGAGAGGCAGCCACACAGTGATGTTTCTCTCCCTCTCTTTCTCCCTCCCTTTTTCTGAAAATAAATAAATAAAATCTTTTTGAAAAAATTCCTTTTTTCCCATGTGCTTAATCAGTTGCTTTTAACAACATTTGTTGAAAGAGATATTCTTTTCCAAATTGAATTGCTCTGATGATTTTGTGGAAATAAATGAACTATAAGTTATTCTTTTTCAAGATTATTTTGGTTTTTCTAGTTCCTTTGCTTTTCCAGATACATTCTATTATATCTCAAAAGAGTGCTTGTTGCTATATTAATTAAGATTGCATTAAAACTACAGGTAAGTTTAGAGGAAATTATATCTTAATAATATTGAAACTTCCAATGAATAAGCATACTATACATTTTCATTTATTTATTTTTTCTTTAATTTCTCTTAAAAATGTTTTGTAGCTTTCTGTGTAAAGGTTTTACACATATTTGATTCATTTTTTCTATTTATATGTTTCTTGATGCTGTCATAGTCTTATTTGAATTTTATTTGTCAGTTGTTTGCCACTAGTAGGTAGAAATACAACAAGTTTCATATATTGGTCTTACATTTTGTGACCTCAATAAATTCAATTATTCAATTTAAAAGCTTATATTTTTGGTAGATTTTTTCTTTTGGTTTTCTACATATAAAATTACATTATCTATAAATAAAGAAAACTCTAATTTTTTCCAGTTTTTATTATATCTGTTTTTTTCTTGCCTACTACAGATCTTAGAATTTAGCATCAATAATTACATAAGTCAATTTACATACATATATATATGGTCTGACACAAAAAATACGACTCTTTATTACAAAATCTTGTATTACAAAATCATTAGAATGTAATTCTATAACATAACAATATCGTACTTGTGTACACCATGTGTAATTTTAGGTGAAATATTCAAATTAAAACTATAAATTATTACACCCAGACTATTACCCTACCAACCACACTCAAGCAGGACATACTTCTGCTGAACCCTGTATATATATTCCTCAAAGGGCATTGCTTACTTTCTAATTATATGGGGAATTAAAACATCTTGTTGTTAATGCTTTCTAAAATATACTATGTAATTTTTTTCTTTTCTTGTTTGTAGAACCCTGATAATAGAAAAGAATACAGTCTTTTTTAATTTTTTATTTTAATCATTATTCAGTACAGTTTCTATCCTTTATTCCCATTCCAGCCCACCACCCATCCCTCCTCTCCTCCCTCCCATTTCCAACCCCCCTAGTTTTTGTCCATGTGTCCTTTATATTTATTCCTGTAAACCCTTCCCATCTCCCCTGAAATTCCCTTGAAATTCCCTCCCCTTCCCCTGTGGTCACTGTCAACCTGTCCTCTATTTCAGTGTCTTTGGCTATATTTTGCTTGCTTCTTTGTTTTATTGTTTAGGTTGCTGTTAAAGGTGAGATCATATGGTATCTGTCTTTCACTGCCTGGCTTATTTCACTTAGCATAACGCTCTCCAGCTCCATCCATGCTGTTGCTAAGGGTATGAGCTCCTTCTTTCTTTCAGCTGCATAGAATTCCATTGTGTAAAAGTACCATATTTTTTTAAATCCATTCATTCATTGATGGGCACCTAGGTTGTTTCCAGCACTTAGCTATTGTAAATTGTGCTGCTATGAACATTGGGGTGCATAGGTTCTTTTGGATTGGTGTTTCAGGATTCTTAGGATATAGTCCCAGCAGTGGAATTGCTGGGTCAAAAGGCAGATCCGTTTTTAGTTTTCTGAGGAAATTCCATACTGTTTTCCATAGTAGTTGTACCAGTCTCCAACCCCCCAACAGTGTACTAGGGTCCCTTTTTCTCCACAACCTCTCCAACACTTGTTGTCTTTTGTTT
>CM052544.1:80393758-80452041 GCA_028533065.1 Trachops cirrhosus | reverse complement strand
TTTTGTTTCCTCCTTTGCAATTTGGATGCCTTTTATTTCCTTTTCTTGTTTGATCTCTGTGGCTAAAACTTCCAGTACTATATTGAATAGAAGTGGTGAAAGTGGACAGCCTTGTCTTGTTCCTGATCTTAATGAAAAAGATTTTAGTTTTTGCCCGTTGAGTATGATGTTGGCTGTAGGTCTGTCATATACGGCCTTTATTATGTTGAGGAATGCTCCCTCTATTCCCACTTTGCTAAATGTTTTTATCATAAACGGGTGCGGTTCCTTATCAAATGCTTTTTCTGCATCTATTGATATGATCATGTGATTTTTGTCTTTGCTTTTGTTTATGTTATGAATTACATTGACTGATTTGCGAATATTGAACCATCCTTGCATCCCTGGGATGAATCCCACTTGGTCATGGAGTATGATCTTTCTAATGTATTGTTGGATGCGGTTTGCCAATATTTTGTTGAGGATTTTAGTGTCTATGTTGATCGCCAATATTGGCCTGAAGTTTTCTTTCTTTGTTGTGTGTTTATCAGATTTTGGGATTAGAATGATGCTGGCCTCATAAATAGAGTTTGGTAGTCTTCCATCTTTTTGAATTTTTGGAATAGTCTGTGAAGAATAGGGGTTAGCTCTTCTTTAAATACTTTGTGAAATTCTCCTGTGAAACCATCTGGTCCAGGGCTTTTGCGTGTTGGTAGTTTTTTGATTACTGCTTCAATTTCATTTGCTGTTATTGGTCTGTTCAGGCTTTCTGTTTCTTCTTCATTGAGTTTTGGAAGATTATATTTTTCTAGGAATTTGTCCATTTCACCTAGGTTTTCAAATTTCTTGGCATAGAGTTCTTCATAGTAATTCCTGACAATCCTTTTTGTGGTACCCATTGTAATCTCTCCTCATTCATTTCTGATTGTGTTTATTTGGGTCTTCTCTATTTTATTCTTGATGAGTCTCCTTCAAGGCTTGTCTATTTTGTTTATCTTTTCAAAAAACCAGCTCCTGGATTCGTTGATCCTTAGAATTGTGCTTTTAGTCTCTATGACATTTAATTCTGCTCTGATCTTGGTTATTTCCTTCCTTCTACTTGCTCTGGGCTGTCTTTGTTGTTGTTCCTCTAGTTCTTCTAGATGTAGAGTTAGGTTGTTTGTTTGAAATGTTTCTATATTTTTTAGGTAGGCCTGTATCACTATGAACTTCCTTCTCAGGACTGCCTTTGCTGTGTCCCATAAGTTTTGGGTTGTTGTGAGTTCATTTTTTTTTCTTTCCAGAAACTTTTTGATTTCTTCCATGATTTCATTCTTGACCCATTCATTGTTTAATAGCATGCTATTTAATCTCCATGATTTTGAGTGTTTTGGGTTTTTTCCTTTGGGGTTTGTTTTTACTTTCAGTTCCTTGTGATCTGAGAATATACTTGATATGATTTCAATTTTCTTGAATTTGTTGAGGCTTGTTCGTGTCCTATCATGTGGTCTATCTTTGAAAATGTTCCATGCACATTTGAGAAAAATGTGTATTTGGTTTCTTTAGGATGGAGGCCTCTATATATATCAGTTATGTCTATTTCATTTAGGGCATTGTTCAACGCCACAATATCTTTGTTGATATTTTGTTTGGAAGATCTGTCAATTTTTGACAGTGGGGTGTTAAGATCCCCCACTATAATTGTGCTGTTTTCAATATCTTAAAGTTCTCTAAGAGTTTCTTTGATTGGGGTGCTCCTATGTTCAGTGGATATATATTTACAATGTTTATGTCTTCTTGGTGAATTCTTCCCTTGAGTATTATGAGGTGACCTTCTGGGTCTCTCTTTATGGCCCTTTTTTGGAAGTCTATTTTGTCTGGTATGAGTATTGCTACCTTAGCTTTTTTTTTGCTGTCCATTTGCTTGGAAAATTTGTTTCCAGCCCTTCACTTTCAGCCTGTGTAGGTCTTTGTTCCTGAGGTGGGTCTCTTTTAGGCAGCATATGTGTGGGTCATGCTTTCTTATTCATTCAGCTATTCTATGTCTTTGGATTGGGGCATTTCATCCATTTATGTTTAAGGTTATTATTGATAGGTACTTATTCATTGTCATTTACATACCTGTGTTCCTCTCTCTTTTTTCCTTCCTTTCCTTAAAGCAGTCCCTTTACCATCTCTTGCAGAGCTAGTTTGGTGGAAGTGTATTCTTTTAGACTTCTTTTGTCTGGGAAGCTTCTTATTTGGCCTTCTATCTTGATTGAGAGCCTTGCTGGGTAAAGTAGCCTTGGTTGCAGGCCTCTGGTTCTCATTACTTGGAATATTCCTTGCCATTCTCTTCTGGTTTGGAGCGTTTCTGTTGAGAAATCAGATGCTAGCCTTATTGGGGTTCCTTGTATGTTACTTCCTGTTTCTCCTTTGCTGTCTTTAAGCTTCTCTCTTTGTCTTGAAATTTTGCCATTTTAATTATGATATGTCCTGAGGAGGGCCTCTTTGGGTTCCTCTTGATTGGGACTCTGTGTTTTTCCTGGATTTGTGTGACTTTTTCTCTCATCAGATTAGAGAAGTTTTCTGTCATAACTTTTTCGAATATGTTTTCTATCCCTTTCTCTTCTTCTCCTTCAGGAATCCCTATTATACGGATATTATTTCTTTTCATGTTGTCTTGCATTTCTCTTAATACCTCTTCATTCTTTTTGAGCCTCTTTCCCCCCTCTTGCTCTTTCTGGTGTTTTTTTTTCAATTTTTCTTCTAATTCACTGATCCGATCTTCTGCTTCATGGATCCTGCTTTTGATTCCTTCTACTGTGTTTTTCAGTTCAGAAATTGTATTCTTCATTTCCTCTTGGCCCTTGTTGATAGTTTCTATTTCCTTTTCCATGTTGATTTAGCTTGCAGTGAGTTCATTGTAGCTTCTCTGTAGTTTCTGGTAGCTCATTGTGAGCTCATGGAGTTTCCTGATAATCATTGCTTTGAACTCAATATCTGATAGTTGAGTTGCCTCTATTTCATTTAGCATTCTTTCTGGGGCTTCCTCCTTTCCCTTCATTTGGGGATTGTTTCTTTGTCTTCTCATTGTTTGTGAGACTCTTCTTGTGAGCTTCTGCTTCTTAAATTGATCTGTTCTGGCTCCCTGGGTTTATGGTGTATACTTCTCTGGCAGAAGACCTGTGAGATTCAATGGTGTAGTCTCCTTCTGGTATCCAGGTGTTCATAGCTTCCACCTACTTTTTTTAATGATCAGTTGGAGGGGTAAGGCAAAATGGTTTAAGACAGGAAGAGAGTATTCTATGATATTTTCAGTAGCAGCCAGTAGAGAGGAGATAGGAGATCCTTTGGCTATGTATAGTGTTAATCATGATCTCCCACCCCACTAGCCACTTTTTAGAAAGGATGTAAAGAAGATAAGACTCTTGTTGGGAAAGGAAGGATTGTGAGTTGGATCTAGAAAACAGTGAGGTTGTGGGAGGTCAGATTCTGGGGTAGGGTGATAGTAAAGAGTAGTAAATAGGTGTAGTGTGTAAGAGAACAGAGTTAACCACTTTAGTAATAGAATTCAGGAAACTGAGAAGTGAGCTAAGGTCTGGGAGGGATGTTGTGTAGTATTTACAATTGTATGGAATAGCTATTATTTACAGTAATATTAGAGCAACAATCATGTGACAGAATCTTAGAGATCTAGATAACAAGAATAGGGAGTGCAGAGTCTTGAGAAGTGTACTAATGGAACACAAATGAAGGACAGTTAATTAGCTATACACTATGAATGAGATAACAGGGGAAACCTATCAAATGATACAATATAACCAGCCAAGCAAAGAAGACTATACAGAAAGAAGAGGAATACCAAAATACTATTACAATAAAAACTGTAAGAATAATGAAATAATGATAATTCAGATATGCTAGTACTTGCAGGTTTAAAAAGAAAAGAAGGAAAAAGGCAGAAGATGGAAGGAAGAAGAGATAAATTTGGAAAGAAGGGGAGAAGGGTCAACACTAGAATGAAAGAAATAGAAGCTTAAGGAACTGATAGCTATGAAAATAATAAGAATTAAAAAAATAAAAAAGTTACTTAAAAGATCTATTAAAAAAGCCATTTTGTTGTTTCCAAATTGGCCAAACCATTTTTTTTTTTGGTTTTGCTGGCTTCAGCAGACTTAGGGGTGAATGCCATGGCTTTTTTCCCTTCCTGTTCAGAGCTCCGTGAGCCTCTGGCGCACTGTCCCCAGGTCTAGTGGTGTATGGTCCCCAGATCTGGTCCAGTGCCTCCTGGATGGCCCTAGGTATGGGATCTGTGCTCTCCTAAGCACTCTCTCTAGAGCTTACTGTGGAGCACCTGCACGTTTTCCAGGTTCACAGGTGTGAAATCTGTGGATCCTGAGGGGCAAGCATGGCCTGGTCATCAGCGATCCCACAGAACACCCTCACCTTTTCCGTGCTCATGGCTGTGGGCTCCGGGTCTTCCACCAAATCACACTCTCTCTGGTCTGGGGTATGGGCGCAAGGCCAGGCCATCTTTGGTCACACCAGCTGGGCCGTGATCTCCCCAGAGCCTGCTTCACAGTCCTGAGGGGCAGTGCTGCTAAGTCCTTGTTTGTAGGGGAGGGAGCAGTTGACCCAGCTCTCCCCCGAGAGCCCTGAGGCAGACCCCGGAGTTCTGGGGCTGGGGCTGCAACCTCCCTGGTCTCTGCGCTGATCTCCAAGCCCTTATTATCCTGAAGTATTCTCTTTACCATCTGGTCTTTCAATGTCCGCTCTAATTTTTGATCTCCTATTTTCATATATGCTGTGATAATGTTGGCTGTTTGCTCTGTTCCTATGTAAATCAGCTAGGTCTTTCTCCCATGTGCAGGGGGAAGTGGAATGTGGTCCCTCCTACCATGCCGCCATCTTATCCCCCCTCAGAATACAGTCTTTACCATTGGGTATAATGTTAGCTGTGGATTTTTATCATACCCATTATGTAACTGAGAAAATCTATTACAGCTTATTAAAAGCTTGTGTCACAATACAATATACAGATGATATTTTGCAGAATTTTACACCTGAAACCTATATAGTATTATTAACCAATGTCACCTAATACATTCAATAAAAAAGTAAAAAAATGCTTGTATCATGAATGGATTTTTAAAAATTCTATACATTTTTATTCTATTTAGATGATTATATAATTTCTCTCCTTATTATGTTAATGTGGTTAATAGAAGAGATTGATGTTTCATTGTCAAACCAGTTTTGCCTTCCTAAGTAAACTCACTTGAAAATGACGTAGTATCCTTTTTACATATAACTAGGTTTAATAAGCTAATACTTAGGCTCTTTAGTCTATGTTTATTAGGAATATTTGTCTTTAATTTTCTTTCAATATTTTTTGTCAGGGCTTTGTTTTAAGACTGTGGTAATATAATTAGATGAGCTGGGAAATAATAATTTCTGTTCTCTAAAAGATTTTGTCTAAGATTACTATTATTCAAGTTAGCCATTTGGCTTGGAGTTTTCTTCACGGGAAGGTTTCTAATTATAAATTCAATTTATTTAATAGATAGAGAGCTATCACATTTTCCATTTCTTCATATGTCAGTTTGATAATTTTATCTTTCAAGAAACTTGTCTATTCTGTGTACCCTGTAAAATTTAGTGGCATAAAGGTGTTTATAACTACTTTCCTTTAAATGATTGCAGAATCAATAGCTATGTCCTCTATTTCACTCCTGATATTGGTAATTGGTTTTTATTTATTTTTCAACAATATTGATAAAGATTTATCAATTTTAATAGTATTTTCAAGGATCCAATGTTTTTGTTAATTGATTGCTTATTTTTATTTTATTGATTATTGCTCTCATTCTTATCATTTCCTTTTTTGTTTACTTTGTTTTAATTTGCTCTAAATTTCCTTGTCTTTTACCATAGAAGCTCCATTTGTTGACTTTAAAGTTTTTTCTTTTCTAATATAAAAATTAAATAATACACCTTTTCTAAGCAACAATGTAGATATAGTACATTGAGCTTTGCTATGTTGTTTTCATATTACCATTCAAAATATTTTCTGGTTTCCCTGTGACTTCTTCCTCATAGGGCATTGGTTAATGTCTAATTGTATGGGGCATTTTAAAACATCTTATTGTTAATGGTTTCTAATACATATTATTTCATTCCTTTTAAATTTACTGAGGTTTTTTTTATGGTTGTTTTATTGTATTTTTTTCCATTACCATTTAGTCCCCTTATACCTCCCTCACCATACTGTTGTCCACGTCCATCAGTCCTTTTTCCTTTTTGCTCATTCCCCCCACCCAGTACTCTCCCCACCCTTAGCTGTCATCCTGTCCTCTATCTATGAGTCTGTCTCTATTTTGCTTGTTTTTAATGGTCCAGAATATGGTATATCTTGGTGACTGCTCCATGTGCACTTGAAAAGAAGGTGTATTTTGCTCGTTAGGTAGAGTGTCCCATACATGTCAACTAGGTTAAGGCAGTTGATAGTGTTGCTCAAACCTATATTCTTACTGTTTTTTAGTCTAATGGTACTATCAATTATTAAGAAAAAAGTGTTAAAATATTCAACTATAATTGAATTTAACTATTTCTCCCTTTATTTTAATTTCAATACATGTATTTTGAAGGTCTGTTATTAGTTAAAAACACATTTAGGATTGTTATTTCTTCCCAGAGAACTGACCTCTTTATCTTTATGAAATGATTATTTTATCTCTGGTAATATTCCTTATCTTGAATTCTACTTAGCTACTATTAATGTGAGCATTAATTTCTTATGCTCAGTGCTTTATATTTTATTTCATCTCCATGTTTTCACTGTCTTTATATTTAGAACTTATAAACTATATATAATTAGTCTGCTATATTTTTATCTAGTCAGAAAAATCTCTGCTCTTTAATGATAACATTTAGTTTACTTACATTTATTTTTGAAAAGCTTTTGTCTATGTCTATCTTTGCATGTTTTCTAATTGTCTTCTTTACATTTTGTTGTTTGTTTCTTCTTTCCTGACTTTAAAAAAATGACTTGAGTAATTTTAGTATTCCATTTTGTTTCTTTATTGACTTTTAGACATTCTTTGTTTTATTTTTAGTGGTTTCTCTAAGAATCATCATAAACATGTTTATTATAATCTACCTTGAAATATTATACTGCTTCTTATAAAATATGTAGTGTTATACTTTAAGCCACACTCCTCCTGTTTGTATTGCTATACATTTTTTCCTTTGCACATGTTACAAACCCAATGATACAATGTTTTGTGTTTATTTTAATTTTAAAATATTGAATTATTTAATGTAAATATAAAAAAGAAAAGTTGTCTTTTATATACATACATACATGTATACTATTTCTTCCCATAGAGTTGTTTTTTATAGTATCCTTTCTTTCCACCCAAAATACTTTTTTTGCTTTTCATGTACTTTGTATTTATTTTTAATTGTTTTTTAGTACAGTTTTCTGCCTTTCCCCCCTACTCTTCCCCAGCACCCCAGCCTTTCCCGCCTCCCTCCCCTATTTCTACCTCCCCTGTTGTTGTCCATATGTCCTTTATAATTGTTCCTATAAACTCTTCACCCTTTTCCCCATTATCCCCTCCCCTCTCCCTTCTAATCACTGTCAGCCTGTTCTCAATTTCAATGTCTTTGGCTATACTTTGCTTGTTTGTTTGTTTTGATGACTAGGTTCCTGTTAATGGTGAGATCATATGGTATTTGTCTTTCATTGCCTGGCTTATTTCACTTAGCATAATGCTCTCCAGTTCCATCCATGCTATTACAAAGAGTAGGAGCTCCTTCCTTCTTTCTGCTGCATAGAATTCCATTGTGTAGATGTACCACAGTTTTTTGATCCATTCATTTACTGATGGGCACTTGGGTTGCTTCTAGCACTTGTCTTTAACCTTTCTTAAATTTCAGGTATGCTGGTGACAAATTCTTTAATGTTTGAAGAATACTTTTTCCCTGAATAATAGAACAGAATTATGGGTTGTTGATTACTTTTTTCCTTTAACACTTTAAAGATGGTATTTTATTACCCTCTGATGTACTTTATTTCTGATTAGAAATCAGCTATATTTCTTATTATTGTTTGTTTCTATGTAATGTGTCATTACTCTTGTTACTTAAAAGTGTTTTTTAAATTGTCTATATTTCAGCAAACAATAGTGTCTCTCCTAATTATTCTGCTTAGATATTTATTTTAATTTCTTAAATCTATGGGTTTAGAATTGTTATCAAAACTTGGAAAAGGTCTTTTTTATTAGTGTTCCCTAGTTGTGTTTTATTCTTTTCTTTTATTGATTCATAATCAACATTTAACATTATATTAGTTTCAGGTGCACAATATTATGATTTGATATTTCTCTGTGTTGTGGAATGATCACAATAACTCTAGTTAACATTCATCACCATACATACTTGCTGTTACAATTGCCACTATGGTCTAGGGATCAGCTGATTTTTCCTCATTTCTGACATACATCTCTATCTACAGCTAACCAACTTTTCTGTCTGATCATATCTATATTAGGTTCCTGGCCTCGTTTATGGAAGCTGTCACTGTTTCTGGATCTAATAGAAGCTCATTTCTTTGTGTAATTCAGTGTATCAAGGCACACTTGTATCCACCATTTTTTTTTTTGCTAGCCCCATGGAAAACATGCTCATAATTTTATCCGCATTTTTCTTCTTGTTTTTGAGAAAATAAAGATTTTTTATCTTTTTAAAAATCTTAGCCATATCACACCTTTCAGAAATGGGCTGGGGTAATGTTGAATTGGTACAACATGTATATACACAAGCTAAGACACGTTTGGAAAACTGGCCTCAGAAGAATGCAGAGATTTTTCTGATAATTTGGTGACCCTCTTTTTTGAATGGGACATTGGCATGGTTAAGATCCTCCATGGGTAAAGAAGGGCAAAATTAATTCCTCTTCTCACCTTTGTGGAGGAGAGTTGCTAGAATCACTGGCAAAGATTATGGGGCAGAGATGGTAGAGGTAAGGTAGAGCTTTGGACAGTTCTTGCTTTGTGTGAAATTGCTGGCTGGATTATCTATTTCTCTCTTGGTCTTGCTGAGACTACATATTTCCATTTTGAAATGTTTTTGCCTCCTTATAACTCATCTTCCATGCAGTTGGTGAACTAAGATTCACGTGTGGCTTTCCCACACTTAAGAACAGGTGACTCTACATGTACATGATCAAGTGGGAACAAGTGTTGTGTCAGGGGGAAGGAGTTTAAAAGAAAACAACAATAAAAAAGTTAAATAAATAAAACAGACATAAAGTTTACCTTTGGTCCAGCCTTATCTACTAGATTAAAAGATCACAAACTTTGCCTAGTATTAGAGCCTTTCTTTGCCTGGAGAATTATGTGAGGTCATCACCTTCAAAATATGTGGTGATTATAGACAACTGACCAAAAAATCCTTGTTTTGGGAGTTTTGCCAAATGTTTCTCTCTTACAATGTTTAATATTTATTCCCTGGCATTGTTGTGAGAGCAGATGAGCTACAATATGGAGGAGGACTTTTCAACCTCTGAAGTCCTCTATGAATAATGACTACTTATTTTTATTATTATAATCTGTATTTTTGTAAAGAGAGAGGTTGGTTGGATTATACCTATTGGGAGAATGACTTCCAGTCATAATATATTTTAATTAGGCATCCAACATCTTTCTTAGGTGTGAAAAAATAGAACTGAACCTCCAGGCAAGAGAAAGGCTTGCAGCTCCAGTTATTTTTAGCACCAACAATGTTTTATCTTAGGTTGTACTATCTGCTACCTGTCACTAGGTGGCCCTACCTAGGCTGGGTGATTGGGGGCCTTTCTCTTTCCTGAAGAATGTAAAATAGGCCCTGTGGGTCTCAAATAGAAGAGTTCAGTTCTGTGATGGTGAATGGCTTACAATTCTATTGTGTCTGAATAAAACCTTATTTCCTATATTTTTCTTGGGGACTGAAAAAGATTTGCAGGCTTTATAATCATTGAAACTTCTACCTGTGTCCTGACAATGTGCTTTATGAAAGCAGTTCACAAGGGTCATTGAAGACCACCCATATTTAGAGATCTAGAAGTGAGTATCTTTTAAAGTTTTATTATGTTTAATGCCCACTTTGTAGGCAGCCAATGTAGTTTGAGAAATAGCCTGGTGAACTTTGTGGAAACATTTTACCCTTCATGTTTTTGGTGGCAAAATTGTGCCAGAATGTTACCAGCAATTGGTGCTTGAGTTCTGGCTAAGAAAGAATTCAGAGGCAAGACTTAAACTATAAGAGAAAGTTTACTTAGAAAGTCACAGAGGTAGAAAAAGTGAGTCATAGAAGAAATTGGCTTAGGAAAAAAGGTACTGAGGCAAAAGAAGGACCCTTGGAGTTTAGAAGAAAGAGGGAGGCAAAGAAAGTGGGGGAAGGGGGTAGGGAAAGGCTCAGGTGTGCTCCATAGAGCCTCACAAGGTCCTCCATCCTAAGGGCTTTTAATGGTGGGGATTTTAGGGGAGGTCCCAAGGCTGGATGTCAATAGAAGAGTCATCAATTATCCAGGTGTGTCCTTTCAGGGTCATGGTCTCCACTGATTGGTCAGTACCAGCCATGCAACTGGTCCTGATGTCAGTCATGGTATCATATGTCTGGGTTTTCTGCTTTTCTGGGCCTGCACCTGGAACATAATTGAGACCTAGATGTTACTTCTAGGGCTTAGTGCTTAGGGGAGTGGTTGTGCAAGGGCCTGTGTGGGAATCACATGAGGCCACTCTTTTGCCTCCCTGTTCCTTCTCCAATGGATCTGCTGCTACATTAGTGACATGACAGGGGAGGAAAGGTCAGGAGACAGTCTGAGTCACATGACCAGTGACATGAAAAGTCAGGTAGTCTGAACCACATGATCAGTGATATGCTAAGTAAGGGAATGTTACCTTGGGATGAAGTCCTTGATTTCCCAGTTTTGCCCACTGCTAGGCACCTGGGGCTTTCCACCCTGGTGACCTTCTGTATGTGGGCCATTGTCCTTGCTCTGCTCATGTCTGTCTAACTGACTTCCACAGTGTGACAATTTGCCTTTCTCACATATGGGGGAGATTTAGGCATCTGCATATTTGCTAAAATTTCTTTCCCCAAACTCTCTACATACCAGATTGTCTGGTGAGTTTTAAGAATCAAACCTATTTATTCACTTAAAAATCATAAATAAGCTCTTTTCTATGAGTTTCTTCAGATGCAGTGCTTTAATATCTAATTTATAACCAATAAAAAGAAAGTAAAGTAGCATTTACTTGAAAATTTTATCCGTGTTCCTTCTCTCAAAGCTGGCTTTCAGCAGACATGTACTGTTCCTAGGCCAGCTCAGTATACCTTAAGGTCTGCTTGTCCATATTCTGACTATTTCACACTCTCAAAGCAAACTAATATTAGCCACTATTATTATTCCTTGAATACTATGAGAAATGTACTTCATTGTCTCCCTTTAGCTAATAAAGGTGAAATTCAAAATTCCTATTACTTAACCACTATGCATGCAGTCTTCCAGCCTCTGAGTGAGTAATTTTCCAAGAATTATCCAGCTCATCAGTAATGGAGCTGGGATTCATATTATGGTCTTTCTGATTCCCCAGCTCCTCTTTTCACTCCTGTCTCATCTTTTTTCAAGATCCAGTGAGAAGATAAAAGGCAGCCTTCAGAGTGCTGAGAGGCAGGGAGCTCTGCCTACATTGGTAACTCCTCTCCCAGAAAGTGGAAGTTAGCATTTGTTCCACACTTTACACTTACATTACACTTTCAAATGTTCCATGATTCTGATTCTCACAATAACCCTAAGAATCAAGAATTTTTATTTCCATATCAACTTGAGGAAGCCATGGCCAAAAACTCAGGCCATTTTCTCAAAGTCATAGTATTCAACTCTAATCCGTCTCATCAACTTCAAATCTTTGGTATTTCCAGCATACAATTTTGCATAAAAATTTTACCATTTAGAAATTTGAATTCTTATTTTCCTTTGAAATGAATCAAAGAGTTATTGTACCCTTTGTGAATGTAAAATTTGCACAACATAAGCATTTTTTCACCCTCAGCATGGGCATTTGGACTTTCTTATCAAAGCACAACTTAGAACCTTAGCTGGGTTACCTTAATATATTCAACATACTAGTGGATATGTAAAGGAATATAGGACACAATACCTGCTAATAATAATTAGTTTCCTTCCCTCTCTTATCTGAATGCTCCTTTTGCTAGGGCTTCTGTACACTTTGCTTCCCATGGCCTTTCACAGACAGTGAAGAAACAAATCCAGTAAGTGTGTCCTTCCCCCCACAGGAATGCACAGCAGTGAGGGCCTATTCCCATTTCACCCTCCAACTTTCTGGGGTGAGCAGAAGTAGAACCTTACTAAACTTCAGCTTCCTGCCTGGACTCTGATTTTCCTACCTGACATAATGGCTGCTCATGTCTCCAAGAGATTTGTGTTGGATACATTTTGCTTCAACTTTTCTAGTTTGCTTAAAGGATACATTTGATTTGCTAATATGGAAGACAATGTGATGCAGTTTTCCTGATTCAACAGCTTCCAGGACAAAAACAAACAAACAAAGAAAATATGGGAGAACAAAAACACCCAGGATTATGATTAAACCATTGAAAAGAGAGTAGAAAGAACATTATACATTCAAAGAGAAAAAAAATGAAATTTGTTTTCTAGAGAGAATGAAAAGTAGAATAACTTTTGGCTTTTATCAGGACATGCTTCTGATCAGAGAGAAGGTCTCTGTCTCTACTACTTCTGAAGATGAAACTTGTAGATGAACTCGATTCCCCAAGTCAGGAAAAGAACTAGAAATCAGTGTCGCCTGACACACTGTCAGAAAAAGATGCTTTAAAAAAAGTCATGTTCTAAATACAAATTAGAAAATTGATTTTAAATGATGGCATCATCTTTTCATTTAAAAGGAACACACACAAATAAAAGTAGAAACAATTTTCATAAAGCAGTTGCATGAATTCCAAATGTTTACTACACGTAGTGATTGTGATACAATAACAATGACAAACTAAATGTTTTCTTTGAATGATCTATAATATGGCTTCATATACACTATTTGTATAGGAATATGTGCATATTATATGTATAATATATTAGATTCTATAAGTATATAGATAACTTTTTTCAGTAAAATATATATTGATTTGAAGCTTTTCAGGACAAAACATTTAAGAAAAGGTAAATTCTGAGAAATAATGTCACCTGAAAGTTTGAAACCACTATATAAGTCCATACAGTATAGACATTGTATATGTATTACTTCTGTTATCAAGTATTTATTAAACTTAAATGTTGGGCCTTAGACTATATTTGATGCTAAGGATAAAGAGATAGTGGGTTAAACCATAATTGCTATTTTATAAGTTAAAAACAGTTAATAGCAATTTAAACATCAATTTAACATTACATACACAAAGTAAAACATGATCCTTGTCCTCATGAGGCTTAGTCTTGGAAGGAAAGCGAACTTGTAAAGACACACGTGCAAGTGTAGGGTGAATAATTTTTATTGTAGACAGTCAGGGAGCTGGCAACCTGCAGCAAGGTGAGTACAGGCCAGCTAGCCACTTCAGAGGGTGCGCCCAGGAGCTGGAAGGAGTACATGCCCCGAGAACTCCAACCAGTTCCCACTGGTATTCAGAGACTGTGTCCAGTGTGGAGAGGCCAGATGAGGACTGTGGCATCTCCAGGCTTCCTAACAGCAGGTCCTGCAGCAAAACCCCACTACATTGACCCCGATACTGTAGACAGTCATGGAGCCTTGGGTGTCTACCCCATTGGCCAAGATGGTTCAGGGGGAGGTTCTTAACACCGAGCACACTGAAGGCTAGAAAGATGAATGGACAGGGCTTGAGCGGGCCCAAAGCTAGCAAGGTAATCAGATAGAATAAAAACCCTCTCCTCTTCGTCCTTACAAGAACTGAGGGCTTGAGCAGAAAGGTGGGGATGGTTTTGAGGTAGGAGTCAACCATTCTCCCAGGTTGTGGCACATGAATAAACCTCTTTCCTTTTGCATCAGCACCTGTCTCATGAGTTTGGCTTTTGTTGCAGCAGGAAGTCGAACCTGCATTTCAGTTACATAATTAGAGTGGATTTTTAAGGGTATGTTATATTTTTTTTAAAAGTAGGAGCAGAATGGGGGTGCAGCAACACATGGACTAGTCTGCAGTGGATAGAACATTGGCTGTAAGTTGGAGTGGAGACAGGAAATGCAACATATCGTTTCTAAAAGTTTGACTGGGAGGCTGATAGCATCAATCGTATCTGGTTATGGTGTGGTTCGGAATATATTTGTTTATTTTTCTTTTAAGATGGGAGAGAGACGTTTATGTGCTGAAATGGTCAAGGGCTCAGACAGAAGGTTATGGAGAGTGACCCTGAAGAGGCCAGAGGGAAGAGTTTCTGGGGAAAGTTTATTTGAGTCCTATAACTCTAGGTACTGTGTGCCCATGACTTAGCAAGCAGGAGGAACATAACAAATGTTTCTTGAAATAAAATATAAATAATGGTAGATTTTCCTATCTAGTTTTGATGGAATGATAGAGAAAATGGAGAATGAGAATCAATTCTGGGGAAGTCTTGAAATTTTATTTCTAAATTTTGTAAATAAATAGCATTATGAGGAAAGGAAAATAAAGGGGAGAAGAAACAGATATTTAAAAAGAATGTGAATAGTTAAAGAACAGGTTGGGGTAGAAGGAGGAAAAAGAGCAGCCTTATATGCAAAGGGAATAAGTCATGTATAAGAAGGGTTAATGTATGAAGACCTGGATCAGATAAAGGTATTAAAGATGAAAAAAGTCATGAAAATGATTGGGCTTTGTGAAGCTCAAAGTATAGTATTTTAGAAAAGACAGCAGATCTATTAGTCCCCATTGACAGAAAGAATGTTGCTATTAATTACTTTGTGCAATATAATGGTTGTCCCTTTGTCTGACAGAAAGCTAATCCATATAATGTATGAATGGAGAATTCAAAAGTGGTTACAGTATGCTGTGCTCTGCTGAGAAGGCAAAATTTAGGAGGAGGTTCATAATCAGGATGATTGATAGAGTAAGATAATCCTACCTTTTAAATTAATAGGAGAGAGAGAGAGAGATGAGTGAGAAAGAGAGAGCTGAACAGCCAAGGAATAAAAATCTTTTTAAAACTCTGAAGTTAAAATAAAATAAATTAAGAAATTTTCAAATATTTCAGGTCATTTGAACTCCTACATCATAGTTTTGGCCCCATGGAGTAATTTCTCGAAAGGAAAAAGCCTACGTTACCTCTGTTGTATAAAGGCCAACAGGGGCTGCTCAGATGGTGGCTGGTGAGGACCCAGAGTACACTCCTGTCAGTTCGCCCTTCTCTGCAACTCATCTCTTTCCCCAGCCTCCTGTCTGTGAAGACATCTCCATGGATCCCAATGTGAAAACTATTCTGTAATTTATTTAGTCTTTTAAAATTTATTCTTGTTTTTGAAAATTCTGTTCTGTTTACTAAGTGTCAGCATAACCCTCTGAATCCACCTGCCTCAGGCCTCACTGCTGGCACTGGGCAGTACATGTCCCGGAATCACCAGTTAGTGCTCTGTGTTCTGGGAGGTGTCAAGTGTGTGTTTGAATTATTTGTGTTAGTGACTGTGCGGCACCACCCCACCCCCCTCCCTCACCTTTTCACAACTTAACATTACTAAGAGCTAGAACCCTCAGGCTGCTGTTTCTCTATACCCCAGAGGTCAAAGAAAGGGAGCAGATCAAATAAATTGGAGTTATTCTTTAAGCAAAGT
This sequence comes from Trachops cirrhosus, assembly GCA_028533065.1. Lineage (NCBI taxonomy): Eukaryota > Metazoa > Chordata > Mammalia > Chiroptera > Phyllostomidae > Trachops > Trachops cirrhosus. The sequence continues at coordinate 80,436,265 of CM052544.1, read as the reverse complement.
ACAGACATTTTTACGAGCATGAACTTCACCGCAGACAGATCGAAGTTCAAATCCTATAATAGCCATTACCATCCAAGAGAGTTTAGCAGAGTGACTTTACCTCTCTGAGCCTCAGTTTCACCAAATGGACAAAGAAGATAGTAGTCCTGATGTATACTGTTGATTTTTAGAAATGATATAGGTAAAAGTCTTAGCACTGTTCCTGGCACAGAACAACCATTCAAATAATAATAATAATAATAATAATAATAATAATAATAATTAGTATTAGTTTTGCATGGTCTATATTTTCTCAATTTTCTAGAACATTATGATGAAATCGCTTATTACATACAATGTATCAGAGTTAGTGTAATGTATACACCAGAGTTGCCTGCTTAAGAACACACAGAAGGTGAGTCGATACTGCTAGCACCAATACTTCCCTGTCATAAGATTCTATTTAAACAATCAATAGATGAATAGAAAGACCTTAATGATTTAGAATATTGTTAGCATAATGCAGTGTCTGCTTGGAAAGCAACCTAAACTACAATTAGAAACTTTAAGCAAGTGATTTTTTTAAAGGCCATGTCTGATTTTTTGGCAACTATCCACTGACAGCATGTTTCTTTTGCTTTCTTTGTCAAGCACAGAAAAATGGGAAGCACAAAATCAGTTTGGACTGGGGTGGGAGAGAGAGCTGGCAGAGACACAGACTCTTTCACAGGTTAGGGTTTGATCCATGTTATGCAACAAGAGATCACTATGGACTTGGCCTGGGTATCCTGTTGGGCTGCTCCTTTGAGCAGTTTTGGATGGACAGAAAAATTCTCCTGTACATGTGTGGTTTATGGATCTCTCCCCAGGACCTAACTTTTTTTTTTTTAATGCCTGCTGTGTGTACAGGACAGTGGAGTAAGTGGGGGATGAGAAGACTGAGACATGCATATAGACCCAGCTTTCCAATGTATTAGCTATACAAAATATCTTAAGAATGTAAGGCATCTGTTTTCACATCCATGATAGCACTAAACAAGGAGGAGAAGTTTCACACTCAAATTCCAAGTAAGGAATGTACTATGGGAAAGCAGTGGAAGTGACCCAGAGAGGCTGCCTTGGGCTGTAGCCGATGGGATATCTTGTGACAAATCTGAGACATTCAAATTCCATTACAAATAGTCAAGTTTCAATAGGCAAACACTTGTTAGCTGTTAATTTGAGCCCTCTGGACCAGATTATGTGTAATGTTTTTTTTTTTTTTTTTTTAATTCTATGATTTGGACCATGCTCGCACCAGACGTAGTACCAATGGATATTGAAGGATGTGAAACTAGAGTGACTTGGCCAAATAACATTTAGCTATGGATTCTAAGAAAAGTTTCAAGTGTAAAATATAAGCTTGCTCTAGCCATACTAATTCTAAAACAAAAACTAAATGAATTCCAGTTTAATTAGAATTAAATCTAGGATTAATAGGTAGATTTTTAAGAATTTTTAAGCATACCAAAAATGTAGTACTTTGAGAAAAATGTCTATTGGATGATATTAGTTCCAGAATCATTTATCATATTCCTTGCAACTAGGTGTGTACCTAACAGACGGTGCTTCCCTTGATGGCCACTCAGCAGGGACTCAATCCATCTGTCTCCATTAAAAGAAAGAGGAAGTATTTTATTTATAGAACAACTAAAATACCCACTGTTGCTTTATTCAGCATGTTAAAATAACGAAGAACAACAGATACTGATGTCCAAACTCTTCAGCCCAAGTAGGACTTTATTGATCATTTCCAAGTCAAAGAAATAAGAACCAAGAAGACAATGACCCAAACTATCACCAGATGAACAAGATCTCAATTTAAAAATCACATATATTTTAAAGGACTCCTTGATTTTGCACTATACCACACCATATGGATAATGAGTTCCATTGAGCATCAGAGCCAAAGTAGGACTTTTAAGAAACTTTTTGTTTTGAAGTAATTACAGGGTCAGACAAAAGTAGGTTTACAGTTATTTCTCTGAAAAATAATACAATAATTACTAAATGATAATATAAGAGTAAACTGTTTTGCATACTCACAACCATAAACCTACCTTTGCCCCACCATGTAGAGAGTCATAGAAAATTGTAGACACCACAGGAAAGACCAGTGCACCTTCACCCAGTTTTGCTGCACTGATAACTTCTTATGTAGAGTACAATATCAAAATTAGCAAACTGGCATTTGTATAAAGTATGTGGATGGTTCTGGCATGTCATTGCATGTGTAGATCCGTATAACCATTACCAGCATCAGGATACACAACTATTTTATCACCACAAAGTTCTCCATGTGGTACCCTTTTGTAGTCACACTCATTTCCTACTTCACCATCCCTGATCCCTGGCATTATTTTTTTCTCCATCTCTATAATTCTGTCATTGTGAGAATGTTATACAAATGGAATCAAATGGGAAATTATGCAGTGAATTTTTTACATTTTTTCCCACTTGGCATAATGTCCTTGAAATTTGTCCAAGTTGTTATATTCATTTCTATTTTTGTGCATTCTTTTACTGCAGAGTAATATTCTGTGATACGGTTTTGTTTAACTCTTCACCTATTATAGGACATTATTTTTTCTGGTTTGAGGTTTTTTAAAAGAATGCTGCTATGAACAATCACATATGGGTTTTTTTGTGGACATAAAATTTTATTTCTTTTGGATGAATGCCCAGAGGGGTAATTGCTGGTTCATATCTTTAATATGTTTAGTTGTTCTCCTTTAAAATTGTTAAACTATGTAATTTTCAAGTGGCTGATCAATTTTACATTTTCACCAGCATTCATGAGAGATCCAGTTTCACTGCATCTTCATCAGCATTTATATAGTTCATATTGGGTGAGTTGTAGTAGTTAACACTGTTTAAGGAATAGGTCCTCTTCATCTAAGTTGTCAAATTAGGTGTGTAGTGTTTCTCTTATATTTCACTTTTCATGAAGGGTCTGTAGTGATTGCTTTATTCCTGGTATTGTCAATTCGTGCCTGCTATCTTTTTTCTCATTTGTGACTCTTGCTAAAGTTTTGACACTTTTATTAACTTTTCACAGAACAAAGTTTTGTATCATTAGCTCTATTTTTTAATTTTCATCTTCATTGGTTTTGACCTTTTATTATTTCTTTCATTCTCCTTGCTTGGGTTCATTTTGATCTTCTATTTCTGAATTTGTGAAGTAATTTATAACCATTTCTCTTTTCCAGTGTAGGTATTTTTAAATTACTTTATTGTTGTTCAATTACAGTTGTCTGCATTTCCCCCCCACCCCAGCCAAACCTACCTTACTCCCTTGCTTCCACCCTCCCCCTTGGTTTTGTCCATGTATCCTTTATAGTAGGTATTTAATGCTATACATTTTCTTTCTACTGAATTTATTGGGGTGACAGTGATTAACAAAATTATGCAGATTTCAGGCACAATTCCACCACACAACATCTGTATACTGTATTGTGTGTTCACCACACCAATTCAAGTCTAAATCCATTATCATTTATCCCCCCATACCCTCCTCACCTCCACACACCCCTACCCTTGGCAATCACCACACTATTGTCCATGTCCATGAGCTTTTTCCTGTGTTTTTTCTTTTTTGCTCAATCCCACCACTCCCCATCCCAACCCCCACAGCAACTGATGGCCTGCTCTCTATGAGTCTGTCTCTGTTTTGCTTGTTAGTTTATTTTGTTCATTAAATTCCATATTTGAATAAAATCATATGGTACATGTCTTTCTCTGATTGGCTTATTTCCCTTAGCATTATTCTCTCCAGGTTCACTCATGTTGTCACAAAGGGTGAAATTTCCTTCTTTTTAATGGCAGAGGAGCAGTATTCCACTATGTAAATGTACCATAGTTTTTTTCTTTTATCCACTCATCTACTGATGGATACTTGTGCTGCTTCCAAATTTTGACTCTTGTAAATAATGCTGCAATGAACATAGGGGTGCATATATTCTTTCGAATTAGTGTTTCAGGTTTATTTGGATGAATTCCCAGAAGTGGAATCTCTGGTCATAAAGCAGATCTGTTTTTAATTTTTTGAGGTAACTCCATACTGTTTTCCACAGTGGCTGCACCAGACTGCATTCTCACAAATAGTGCAGGGAAGTTCCTGTTTCTCCACATCTTCACAGAAACTTCTTGTTTGTTGATTTATTGGTGATAACCATTCTGAGAGGTGTGAGGTGATATGTCATTGTAGTTCTAATCCACATTTCTCTGATAATTAGTGACATTGAGCATTTTTGTCCATCTGTATGTCATTTTTGGAGAGTGTCTATTCAGGTTTTTTGTCCATTTTTTTTGACTGTGGGATTTTTTTTGGTGTTGAATTGTATAAGTTCTTTACAAATTTTGGATATTAACCCCTTATCAGATGTATTGGTGAATATGTTCTCCCATTCAGTGGGTTTTCTTTTCATTTTGTTGATGGTTTCCTTTACTGTGTTAAAACTTTTTAGTTTGATATAGCCCCATTTGTTTCTTTTTTCTCTTGTTTCCCTTGTCCAAGGAGATATACCAGATAAAATATTGTTATGAGAAATGTCTGAGATTATACTGACTATGTTTTCTTATAAAATTTTTATGGTTTTGAGTCTAATGTTTAAGTCTTTTAAACTGTTTTGAGTTTATTCTTTTGTATGGTTTAAGATAATGGTCTAGTTTCATTTTTTTGCACATATATGTCCAGTTTTCCCAACACAATTTATTGAATAGACTGTCTTATCCCCATGTAAATTTTTGACTGCTTTGTCACATATTATTTGACCATTAAGGTGTGGGTTTGTTTCTGGGCCCTGTATTCTGTTCCATTGATCTATATGTCTGTGTTTATGTCAGTACCATACTGTTTTGATTAATGTGGTCTTATAGTATAGTTTGATATAAATTTTCCACTCATCATGGCTTTAACTGTATTCCACAAATTTTGATATTCTCTATTTTAATTCTAATTGTAATTTTTAATTTTCCCTCAGATTATTTTTGTTCCATGGCTTTTTAGAAATCTTTTGCTTAGTTTCCAAATGTTTGAAATTTTTTCTGTTCCTTTTTGTTTTTTATTTTTATGTGGTCAGAGTACACTCTTTGTATGATTTAAATTATTTTAAATTGTTGTGGTTAGTTTCATGACTCAAGATATTTGTTCCTGGGGTGCTTGAAAATAATGTATATTCTGTTATTGGGTGAAATGTTATATAAGTGTTGATTGATGTGTTGTGTTTCTATATCCTTAGTGATTTTCTGCTAGTTACTCTGTCAGTTGTTGAGAGAAGATTGTTGATGTCTTCAACTATAATGATGAATTTGTTGATTTCTTCTTTTGTTCTCAGTTTTGTTTTATAAATCTTGCAGTTCTACTGTTTGGTAGGTATACCAGGATTGCTATGCTTCTTGATGGCATGATCTTTTATTATTATGTAATGGTTACCTCTGTCCCTGCTAATTTTCTTTGCCCTGAAGTGTACTTTATCTGGTATTAATATAAATATAACCACATGTGCTTAATCTTGTTTAGATTTTCCATGGTATATATTTTCATTCTTTTACTTTCATCCTGTTTATATCATTATACTTGAAGGGAGTGTCTTATAGACAGTATATATTAGGTCATGTTTTTTAAGTGTAAATTTGTTAATTTCTGATCCTCAATTGGTGCATTTATACCACTTACATTTAGAAGTCTAATGTGCTACCCATTGTACCACAGAGCCACTTATTAGGTGATTTACATTTATTGTGGTTATTGACATTATAGGGCTTACATATGTCATTTTAGGGCTTACATATGTCATATTTTTATTTTCTCTTTGTTCTATTCTATGTGTTTCTGTTATCTTTCCCTACCTTCCTTTGGGTAAATTGAACATATTATTTTAGAATTCCAGTTTTGATTTATAGTGTTTTGATCTATAGTATTTTTCAGTGTAGCTTTTCATACCAATATTTTTAGTAGCTTATTTAAGTATTATATTATATATGCATAACATCCCAGTCTTCTGGTTCCACTAGCCTGAGTGAAGTTAGAAGCCTTTCCTCCCCTTACATTTTTCCATCCCCATATTTAATTATATGTATATATATATTTCCTTTCCATATATTGAGAATCAATCAGTCAGTGTCATAATGTTTGTTCCAACTGTCAAACATAACTTAAAAAACTCAAGAGGAGAAAAAAATGATATTTATCCATGTTTTACATCTTTACCTTGGTCTTTGTTCTGTCCTAATGTTTCAAGCATCCTTCTTTTATCATTTTCTTTCTTTGTAGACAAATTCTTTTAGTCATTCTTTTAAGGTAGGTCAGCTGGCAACAAATTATCTGTTTTTTCTCATCTCAGAATGTCTTGATTTTCCCTTTATTTCTGAAGGACATATTCACTGGGTATAGAATTCTGGTTGGGACTTAAACAAATTTCAGCACTTAAGAATATTGTATCACTTCTTTCCAACCTCTAAGGTTTCTGATGAGAATTTCAGTGATTCATTCAAATAGTTTTTCCTCTATAGGTAAGATTTTCTTTCTCTCTTATTGTTTTCAAGGTTTTTTTTGTTTCCTTTTTGTTTTTATTTTTTATAATTTTGACTGTGCTGTGTCATTGCATACATTTCTTTGGATTTCTCATGTTTGGAGCTCACTTAGCTTCCTGAGTCTGTAGGTTTACAACTTTTACCAAACTTCAGGCAATTTTAGTAATTATTTCTTCAAATATTTTCTTTTCTCCAGGGATCTCAATAACATAATTATTAGATCTTAATTCTTACAGTATCCCAGATCTGTTAGGTTGTATTTATCCTACCCTCCTGTCTCCACCATTCATATTCTGTTTGTTGTTCAGATTGGGTAATTTCTCCTGGTGAATCTTCAAGTTCACTGATTCTTTCCTCTGATTCATTGCTCAGTCATTTTGAATGTGACCGCCACACAGTGCACATGCTCACTCAGTGGCATCTACTGCTCCCACTGACTAGTGCAATGAAGTCATCATTGTTCACTCATGAGCATTCCAGCTCATCTTCTTGGCTGCTAGGTTACATCAAAGTCTCACAAACTGTTCTCATATTAAGAATGACTGGGCTTTTCCCTGACAGATCTTGTGTATATTCCAAGGGTTTTAGTTATACTTAATGGAAGCTAAATATAGGAAGGTATTTCAAATCCAGCAAGCCAGAAGCAAATGTTTTCCCAAGTGAAACATATTTGGTCTAGATTTTTCACATTCTTGTACTGTCTTTTTCTTGAACTTTAGGCATATTTTCCATGTACTTTCTGATCAGATAATATAAGGATATAATAAATATAAGATGAAATTGCTTTAATTATAAAAACTGGGATAGTAAAAAAATTCAGGAAAAGAAAATACATTTTCACTTTGTTTCAACCAAGCTTTTATCTGAGCAGCTCAGAACACAACAATGTTTTCTTTTTGTGTCTTTCATTGCTTCTACTTTAAAGCATAAAGTGAGGCATTTAGGAGAACTGAGCTGTTTTAGAAATTTTATGTTTTTTGGGGGGATAAAGTTATACCAGACAGTAATTTAAGAACCAAAAAGAAATTGCTCTAAAAATAAAAATGTGTGTTATGACTGTAATATACTGTAAACATAACTCTATTTTTGAGTAGCATGAGGAAAATATAAAAAGATTTCCCTGCAAAGGTAATTCTCACATGGGTATTAACAGCTAACACATGACTAGATTTAAACCAATTGACACCAGTGACAATGGTATATGCCTCTGTCAATATTGATTTCCAATATTGGTGTCTTTGTGGCAAAGGCATTATTTTTCTACTTTCCTGGATTTCTAATTGAAAAGGAAATTTAAATACAGATTAATGTTTTGGCAAAACATGATAATGAGCATATATATTCATTTGTGATTAGGCAGTTGACTATCATTTAGATTAAGGTTAAAGTACAATGTGATTGAGCTTGCTTATTAGAAGAACTTGGAAAAAGATAACAATAAATTCACACCTACAATGACAAAACTTACATTCTCTCAGCTATGGTAACTGAGAGAGAGTGTGATGTCCAATTGGATGACCCAGGCATGTCAAACTTATCATAAAACTCAGCATCTATAATGTGATTTTCTACTTAACTTTACCTTCCTAGACACTGCCATCCATAATGAACTGATTGTAGAACACACACAGTATTTTGAAAAGCTTTAGATCTAGACACAATTTTTCATTTTTGATTTTTTATGCTTCATTGATCATAATTCTTACTTTCACTGGTTTGGATGTTTCTAAATTAATCAGATACTTTTAATATCAACTTAATTAGTTAAAACAATATACAAATGTACATAATAAAATGCAAGTTTTCTTTAGTGATTTTGTGGTGAAGTCTGTGAAAGTCCTTGGTTTTCCTGAAATTCATAAAATACTTCATAACTATATTTGCAATATCTCTTGTTCTTCAGAATTACTTGTAAAATTATCAGAAGTTATTCAGGATTTTTTAACAGCACATTCTCTATAACTTAATTTGATAAAATCAGATGACAACGATTCACTTTCTTTCAAGAACTAATAAAATTAAGGCTAAGTAATTGAAATTAGATAACAATACACATACTAACAAGCACTGGTAGACCTGTGGAAATAATGCAGAGGCAGTATCAAAATCTTTTCTTTTTTTCTCTTATAATAGAAATAAATAATAAAGTACATAAGAGGTAAGCATTTTGCTGTTTGTAATTATATCACACTAAGGATCATTTGAGAACAGTATTAAACAAATCTAATAAATTTCCAGACTTCACCTTCTAATTGCATTTCCTAATTAAACAAGACAAGATGCATTCTGTTCTGCTCTTGATGATGAGCTCTGTGATGAGTTTTACATGCCCAGATCATCCTGTTAAACCTCCCCATCCCTCTCAGTTACTGTAGCTCAAAGAATTTAAGTTTTGTTGTTATAGGAATTTATTATCTTTTTTCAAGATCTTCCAATAAGTAAGCTCAAAATTGGAAACAAAATCAACTTCTGCTGACTTCAGTTTTGCTCGTTATGCTGAATCTCATCCAAAGTCTTATATTTGCTATAAAATAGAAACAGTTATGATGCTCTCCAATAACAATAGCAACAAAAATGCTTGGCTACATCACTTCTCTGCCATTATTATTTTAGAAAATTATCAACAAATTGATAACTAGTAAAGGAATTATAAATTACCTGTGATTGTTTAGTGTAACCACTGAAAATTCTGTTTCTGAGCAGGTCAGAGCCAGAAATAGCTGTTCCTTTTCATTCACTGGTGCCTCCCTCACAGTCATCTTTTTCATATGCCAGTAAAGGCCTTCCCCTTTTCACATCCTTTAGTCTGTTTGCAAAAGACTAAAGACAACTGCTTCCATCCTGAACACTTGCACCTGCCAGAGTTTACATCATGGTTAGCAAAGATGAAATCCTCATCTGAACCCTGAGAAAAGCATGACAAAACTTTATTCTAAAAAAAACAGGCTCAATATGACTGAAGCTGAATCACAAGCTCCAACCTCTCTTCCTTGTGGAATAAACGCAGGTGCTTGTGTTAACACCATTTTACACACTGCTAGACGTGCAAGCCTTTCCAATGGAGGCATACCTACCCAGCTCTCCCCAGAGTAAGAGTTTTTGTGCTGCAAGAAACTCTGAATGCAAGGCTATGAATGCAGGAACCTTTCCTCAGAAATCCCTTGAATGAGCTGTTTTTGGAATCAAGAAAACCACAACTCAATACAGTCATTGTTTTTACTTTCAGCATTTACAGACACATGACTTGTTACCCAAAATAAAGAGACAAATACCCTTACCATCAAGTTCTTCCAATTTAAAGTTCAATCCAAACTGTTCACTATTTCAAATTAAGAAGAAAAAAATATTGGTGAGAGAAAAAGGGGAGATAAAAATAAACAAATATGTATTGCATGCCCCTGTGCATGTTTCTCTTGTTTAATCCTCACAACATTCTTGTGAGGTTGGTACTATTTTCTCCATATGCTATAGAGCGTACAAAAGCTCAAGGGGTTAAATAATTTGCCTAAATTTGCAAGTCTGATAAATTACACATTAAATAGAGAAATGACACTAGTTTCTAATTATTAAGCATCTATTACTATTCTAGACATTGCACATTTAGTCCTTACATAATTCTCTGAGTTAAGTATTATTTTTTGTTTGACAGGTAAGTAAGCTAAGCCTCAAAGGAGTTAAGTGGTTTGCCCAAACTCGTATAGCTACCCAGTCTGGACTCTAAAGGATGGCCCTCCTGATGCCAAAGCTCATTTTTATTCCACCAGATCTCATTGCTTTCTGTCTGCCTGACTTGAAGGCCTACTTCTTGCCATTATATCACAATACCATCTGTCAGCTAATACTCATAGTCAAAATATTAAATGTAGAAACTTTGAGCTCTGTGAAACAGCTCAACTTAATTTGAAAGTCAAACATCATCTAATAAAAAATTTGGAAGTAAAATACATAATGGAAAAGTGGGAGTTCAGTGCAACTCTGTATTGCCACTTTGTGTTGATTCATTGCTTTGAAGATTGTTTGCAATTCTGAATGTGGACAGAGTTGCAGGTTGGAGTAGCCCAGTGCGAACTCTAATCAAGGCTAGTATCATCAGGACATATTTTCTCATCTAGAAAATTATTGTATTGCATTTAATAATAAAACTAAGAACCTCACTTAAAAGGTACTGTTGTACCTATTTATAATTGGTTTCACTCTGAAATATATAATATATAAACCTAAGATCCCTTAATAAGCTTACCACTGAAAAAGAAAAGAAAAAGATGATAAGGTTCCTTCCAAACCATAGACTGTCTTGAGAAAAATCATTGTAAGATTTTTAAAAATATGTTTTATTTTACATAAAACCAAATGAAAACTATAAGCTGATGCTTAGTGCAAAGGAAAGTAACAACTATTGGCTTATGTTCTAATGACATTAGGCAGGGATCTAAAGACACTTTGTCAACTTGAAACATTTTTTACTGTCATGATTCATCATTTCATTTATTTTTTAAAAACATGGATTATTTTTACTGATTTATTTGAGAGAGATGGGGAGAAAGAGATCTGTTGTTCCATTTATTTATGTATTCATTGGTTGATTCTTGTATGTGCCCTGACTGGGGATTGAACCCCCAACCTGGGCATAATGGGATGATGCTTTAACCAACTGAACTACCCAGCCAGGTCCTCATTATTTCATTTAAAGAATTTCAAAATTAAGTGTAGGTCCTTGAGTAGCTTCTTTTATCCCAAGGGATTTATTTGTTGTTGCTGAAACTGCTTCTAGTTAAACCAAGGGGTCTCTTCATGAAAATCAGGCCTGATGGCAGTTTCTTTGAGCATGGAAAACTAAGTAATAGATATAAGATATAATGGCCCAATAGAAGTGTTTGCATAGGTAGATATTGAATGTAATAATTTTTAATAATTGCAAGTAATTATTACATGTAACAAAATAAAAATTAATAAACTTCTTCCATACATATTAATTTAAAACAACCAAATGGAGAATATTTTAACAAGTAACAAAAAATGGTAGCTATTTGCTCTTACTTATTTTTGTGCCTTCATGGTACTTATTCACTCAAAATATTTATTAAATCCATAAAAGTTACTATTAGGTACAGCTGAGGAACTTCACAATAAAAGAAGTATGAATATTGCAATATTGACTATTTTTCCCTTTTTTCAAATAGAGGACAAATTAACAAGACTTTTTAAAAAAGTACTTTCAATGTGAATGAACAATAAATCAATTGCTCTTTATAAATTATGAGTCCCCTTCCTATGTCCAAGTCAGCAATTGGTTAGGGTGTCTTTTCTTTCCCTCTCTTCAGGAGTAAAAAATTACCTTTTGAGCCTTTGAAAATTTTAAAGTTGTAACAATTTGATGGTCTATTTCCTTAAGAAACTAATGTGTTTGTAACAATGTTGCCAATGCTTGAGATAACTTACATGTTTATAACAATGTTGCCAATGCCTGAGATAACTTTGGAGACAGCAAGATAGTTTAAAATTACCTTTCATGTTAAAAACATTCAAATTATTTAAGAATCCAATAATATTTAAAATATAAATGGAAACTTATCAACAAAACAAACAAGTGAGCAAAATAGAACCAGAGGCATGGAAATAAAGAACAAACTGACAGGGACCAGAGGGGAGCGGGGAGCGGGGTAATGAGGGAAAAGAAAGCGAAAGGTCAAGTCAAGGAACAAGTATAAAGGACCGGTGGACAAAGACAACAGGAGGGAGGATTGGATGTGGAAGGGGCAAGGTGGGCAGGGCAGGGGAGGAAAAATGGGACAACTGTAACTGAACAATAATAAAAAATAAAAAATATAATAGTATAAAATAATTGCTACACAAAAAGAAAGTATGAATATCTTCTGAGTTAAAGTATAAAATCAAAACATAATAAAACTATAATAAATTGAATTAAGATCCAGAAAGTCACCTCGGGGGAGATGATAGCTGCTGTACTACCATGACTTGATTGTAACTAACTGAATGTATGATCAATGATTGAGTATATGAATTGATCAATAAGTAGAGAGTTTGACTCCCATGAAGACAAGCTGAAAGAAACAATGTTTGCTACTTCAAAAGCAGTCTGTAGCCAAGCTAATCATCCAAGGGGTGCATGGTATGATGGCAAAGATGTATTTTATCTTTGTCCTGGTTCCTGGAACAGAGCTTCTAATACCTTTGGAATTCCTTGAGGGATAGGATCATCTTTATTTATTCATAACAAACCCCTTCCAACCATATCTGAGTTTATGCTAATGAGGTGAGTCTCAATGACTCTTAGAGAGCTTCAGGATGGAAGCTTGTTGCCAGGAAGACCAAGACATGATCAAAGGGTTGGTTTGGAATTTTCAGTCCTGCAGGTGCAAGACTGACTTCTGGGTAGGGCAGAGGAGCTGAGGGTGGAGTTCAGTTACCAATAGCCAATGATTTAATCAACAATGCCTATAGAATGGCACTTACATTAAAAACCTTTTAAATACCTTGGCTGGTGTGGCTCAGTGGATTGAGTGCTGGCCTGAGAACCAAAGGGTCACTGGTTCAATTCCCAGTCAGGGCACATGCCTGGGTTGCGGAGCCAGGTCCCCAGTAGGGGGGGCACACAAGTGCAACCACACATTGATGTTTCTCTCCCTTCCCCTCTCTAAAAATAAATAAATAAAATCTTTTAAAAGGTCATTTAAACAAAGGGGTTTAGAAAGTTTCTGGGTCAGAGAACACACCAAACTGCTGGGAGGACGGAACACTTGGAGAGGACATGGAAGCTCTGCGCCCTACCCCTTCATGCCCAGATCTTGTCCTCTGATATTCTTCTATCTGGCTGTTCCTGAGTTGTAGCTTTTATATGAAACTAATAAATGTAAATAAGTGCTTTTCTGTGTTTTGTGAGTAATTCTAACAAATTGTTGAAGCTGTAGAGGGGTGATAAGAACCCCCAAATCTATAGCCAAGTTAGACAAAAGTGCAGGGATTCTCAGGGCCTGGCAACTTGAAACTAGCACCTGAAGTGAGGGCAGTTGTGGAACTGATCCCTCATGGTGTATGCATTAACTCTGGGTAGTGTGTATATTAATCTAACTGGGCTGTGTAATAAACCATCATAGACTGGGTGACTTAAACAATATGAATTTATTTTCTAGTCTGATGAATGAAGGCATGAGAGGTTCTCCTGGTCTCTTCCCTTGAAGTTACAACAATTTGAGAAGCTATAATTTAACAAAATTTTAACAAATTTATAATTATAATTTGCTAAAAATTTAACAAATTTATAATTCCTGCTCAATACAACAAACATGTCTGAGATATCCATGCATTGAAACAGCTGAAGGTGAGCAAGTCCAAGCAAGCAGGGGAGAAGGGAAGAGAGAAGATTGAGATGAGTGCCACAGGCACAGCCCAGAGCTCACAGCGGGTCTTGGGAGGGGAGAGGTGCAGGTGACAACCTATACTCTCTGCAGCCTGGAAAAGCAGAGAGATAAGAGAGATTCCTGACTGAGTGGTCAGTACACTGGCTGAGCCCCGTGACCACGTGGTGGCAGAGCACAGAGGTGCGCCTGTGACTATCTGGCAGCCGCCATTGCCAGGCAGAAAAACAAAGCCATGGAGCCTGGCCGCCTCCTCTCACCCTCCCAGAGCTAGCAGCAGGCCCCAAAAGAGGCTCTAACAGTGAGTGTTGGGCTACAGAGCACATTGTCTGCAGCCCTGAGAACTGAGAGGCAGAAACATTTTTCTCTGAGAGTCAGACACACACTGCAGCTAATCTCAGCGATGGGGTTGAAGATACAGAAGTGCGGTGGCTGAGGTCTAGCAGTTGCCATTACTGGGAGAACAAAGCCACAAACTCACCAGCCAGCCTCTCCCAGCTCACCTGCCCCCACCCGTTGCAGCTGAGCCCAGGCAGGGCAGGCGGCACACCTCCAGCAGTGAGGGCAGCATTTGCTTGCAGAAGACAGAGATGGGATTTCACGGGTTGGAATGCCATTACCCATCACATTCCCCCATGGGGATGGTGCCCTGAAATGGAGGCCACCTTGTCACAGAGGAGATGGCACCTCCTCAGGGAACACAGGGTTGAAGAGATCCGAGCCAGAACAGTGCAAGAGAAACTAAAAACTGCATTTCAGCACCACCTACTGGAAAACAAAGGAAAGAATTCTCATCAACCTATTAAACCCAGAAGTGTCCTTCTTAAAATAAAAAGCAGATTTCATTCCCACAGATGCCTAGTCAGAGAAGGAATTCATCAGGTAATAATAACTAATCAAGGTAACAAAGCAGCTCAGAAAAAAGGTGAAAAATCTCCAGGAACATAAATACGTGATTTAAATAGCAGATAATTCATTTGCATAAACATAATGGAAATCAACCACTCCCCTCCCTGCCCCCCCCAAAAAAACCTGAGACACTTTAAAAAAAAGAGGCAACAGAGTAAGAAATCATAGAATGCCATACAGAAATATGACTCTTGTCCACCTCCAATTCATTATACACACTACAACCAGAGTCACTCTTTGTTCAAAACTTAAATGTAAGTCTTAACAAGCCTCTAAGTCCCTGTATGGTCTGGCCTCTTTCCCCAGCCTCATAGAGTGCTCTCA
The DNA here is from genome assembly GCA_028533065.1 of Trachops cirrhosus. Classification (NCBI taxonomy): domain Eukaryota; kingdom Metazoa; phylum Chordata; class Mammalia; order Chiroptera; family Phyllostomidae; genus Trachops; species Trachops cirrhosus. The sequence goes on along the minus strand of CM052544.1, from coordinate 80,421,104 downwards.
CACTGTTCTCCTCCATGCTGTCTTCACTTTGTAATTAGGTACTCATTTGTGTATTTTTAAATTAGTATTTGAGGAAATGAGCTATATTTGAGAAAATGGACTATATTTGGTTTTGTATCCCAAGACCTATCACAGTTTTTGGCACATAGTTGGCATTTAATAAACATTTTCTGAAAATAATACTATAATCATATAAAAGGGAGTTGTAATGTTTTTCTTCCATAATCATCACCCAAGGACCTATTTACTGATGAGAGAGAGAGTGGTGTGAGAGAGAGACATCAATCAGTTGCCTCAATATATGTATCCCAGGGAATCAAACTTACAACCTAGGTATGTGCTCTGACTGGAAATTGAACCCACAATCTTTTGGTGTATGGGACAGTGCTCCAAACAACTGAGCCACCCAGCCAGGGTGGGGCTGTCAATTTTTGAAGAATTTTGCTATTGTTTTTTCATGTAGGCTGTAGAAGGTAGCTTGGGAATTTGGGGTCTGAAAAAGGCAAGAGAGCAGATCAATAATCAGAATAAGACAAAGTTCAATACCGTGGTAGTGGAGAAATTGCCACTAAGGGGTGGTCTATAATGGGCCATGCCAATAATCTTGGGGAACAGTGATACCCAGTTGAACTTTTTATTTTTTTCATCCTTTTGAAGTTTCCATATGACACAGATTTCCCACAAATTAGTTAACAAGACAAGTGTTACTCATTTTCTGGGAAGTAAAGATAAGATTATATACAGGTGCTGGGACCAATTAGACCAGCAAGAATAAAACAGTATATTGAGATAGTAGTTAGATGGCAAGGTGTGATTAGAGAGGAGATTCTAGTAACAGTAGTTTGGAGTGTGAGATAATAAATGACAGCTTGGAGAATAAATTCTCAGAAATATTTGAGAAATGACTGAATGTTTTATAGTCATAACATATGGGAGTCATAAAGCAGTTTATTTGGCTATTAAAAGAAAGGTATGGCCCTGGCTGATGTAGCTCAGTGGATTGAGTGCAGTACTGCAAACTGAGGGTCGCAGGTTTGATTCCCAGTCAGGGCACATGCCTGGGTTGTGGGCCACATCCCCAGTCACAGGGTGTATAAGAGGCAACCACACATAGATGTTTCTCTCCCTGTCTTTCTCCCTTCCCCTCTCTCTAAAAATAAATAAATACAATCTTTTTTAAAAAAGAAAGGTGTAATCCAAGAAGATTTTTAAAAAACAAGATAATCAGTTTATGCAAAGAGCAAGAGTAGCCCGATTTGAACATTGATAGAGTTGTTTGCTTAGGCAGTAGATTTAAGAATGTTATTCCATTGGCAAAATAATCACATTATGAAGATAAATGCATCAAATTCCTCTAGTCTGATATCATTAAATATTCAAATTTCTTATTGACTTTCCCTTGATCTGAATCCATGCTCATTCAGCAAACTTCTGATTTTATCTGGCTTCCCATGTAAGACTAATCAAGAGACACCACTCATCAGTGTTTATGACAGTTCATTTCTCACCATGAATTAATAAATCAATGTTCTGATTTTATCCATCTACCTCAAGCATGTGTTTATCTTAAAAATGAAACCACTTTCCATTTGCTGTTGGAGTCAGTTTTCAAAGTTAACAAGGTTAAGAGCTAGCCTCTGGACTGTGAAATTCTACCAAAGAAGGTCATTCTTTAGGGTCCTGTCTGAGTGGGATCCTTTTCCAAATGGTTCTCCTCTTTCTCACTTGTACATTTTCTCTGCTCACCACTTTACCTACAAGGATGTGGGTTAAAAATATTCATTATGAAAGTATGAATTTAGTCACTTATTTTGAGAATGTATAGCCTATTCAGGAAGAAGAAACTTCTTTACAAATACTTTCATACATTCAAAATATTTATTGATTGAATAGTTCTATATGTTAATGATATAGAAAATAAGTACCAGAATAAAATTATTTTAAAAACAAAGTAAAATAACTGCATCTGAATTTAAAAAATTAAGTCAACTTCAGCTAGAGAAATTAAGGAAAGCTACATGGAGGAGATGAGCATTGAGTCAGAATTGAAAGATGAGAGATTTCAGTAGGAAGAGATTTTAGGATAGCAGAAAGAACAAAAGAGTAGAGGAGAGTAGGATGTGTTCAAATGCTGCAAGCAAAACAATATCACTTGTTATGAGTTGATTTGTCCCCCTTCCCTTCTCCCCCAATTCACATATTAAAGTCCTAACTTCAGGACCTTAATATGTGACCTTATTTGGAAATAATGTTGTTGAAGATATAAGTACTTAAGACAAGATCATTAGGGTCAGTTCTAATCCAATATAACTGGTGTCCTCATAAGAAAGGAGACATTTGGACACAGGGACACACACAAGAGAATGCCATGTGAACATGAAGACAGCCCTCTACAAACCACAGCCAGAGGACTGAACAGATCTTATCTTCACAGCTCTTAGAAAAAGAAAAAAACAGCAGACACCTGGATCTGGGACATCTGGCCTCCAGAACTGTGGGACAGCAAAACTCTGTTGTTTAAGCCTCACAGTTTGTGTTATTTTGCTATGGCCACCTTAGCAAACTATCACACCATTGTTGTAATGGGAGTTCCAGACATGACACTAAGCAAATAATTCAGTGTTTTATCTTAAAAAGGACAGAAAGGGGCAGGAAAATAATTATTTATTAATCCCTGACCAGTTAACAAGTATCATTAAGCAACTTTATCTCATTTATTTATCACAGGAAACCCTGGGGAATGTGCTATTAATCTGGCTGTAAACTGGACACCAGTTATTAGAACTAACCCACTCAGGCACTCCATAAATGTGTTGAGTGAATGAGCAAGTAATGGAACTGCCTTGTCTGGGCTCAACTACTTAGAAGTCTTAGCACAGTGTTTTCTGCTTGGTAGTTTTTTAAATAATATTTCTTAAGTACGTTACCAAATGTCCTGACTCTCTTCACAGTTCCTATTAAATGTAAGACATAATACATTTTCTCAGTATTTTAAGAGTTAGTATCTCAAAGAGGAAAAGCCATTTTCTCCTATTTAATAGCAAGGTCATATACATTTTCAGGTTAAAATACTGTGTTTTTTTCATAGAACTTTCTATTAAGGAGAAAATAGCTCCATATGTGCACTGCCTACATACCTTATCCTCTATTTGAAGAAAATTACTTCTTTGGTTTCTAATTCATATTTATCACTAGGACATGGAGAATGCCAGCATGGCTAATCTAGGGAAATGCTCGTCTTCAGTACCTTCTCCCTATTTCCATGCATTCTGCATGCTTTCCTACTCCAGGCATTTGTGACCAGATTCAGTAAAAATCAGAAGGGTCTAGAAAGACTTTCTTTTGCCAGTAAAATCATCTTTTCTAAGACTCCTTTATTCTTCTTAAGCCTGATCAACTAGAGAGAGTGATAATGTAGAACTGCCCAGCTTATTATATTGAAGTAGATTCTGCTGTAATGAAACAAGAAGAGAATGTCCTCATGCCTAGGGAAGAAAAACTACTGATATTCTATCCCTTTTCAAGAAGCATTTTAAAATGCTGTGGCCCAGTCCACATACTCACCCATGTAATGTGCATTTCTGAATATTGTTGGGGAAAGAGGTGTTCAAGGCTAATTAACCTGTAAATTATCTTAAGTAAGAAGAAAGGAGACTTGAACTCAAGCTGAGATTCTTCTCAAATGGAGGACTACCTATAGCTATGGAAGACTAGGAGGGAGACCACCACATGATAAGCTGAGAGCCTTATGAAAAAGAAAGAAAATTCACCTCAAGGGTATAGAAAGTTGACATGCTTCAAGCTAATGATTATGGAGAGTGAAGGATGATGTTAAGATAGGCATGCTGCCTATTGCTCAGGTTGACTCCAGGTGTGATCACCAAATGTTCTGAGTCCTAGGGAAATAATACTGCCGTACCATAATGAATGAAGAGCCTTTCTATAATAACCCTGACACTGGCATAAGCAATCACTCTGGCAGGCCCAGCAAGGCTGGGAGCAGTATGAGTGCCTGTGGGCAGGAGACAAAGACCACAGAGGAAACAGTGGGAGTCTTGGAGAGGTGTGTCTAAAACCAGAGTGTAGTTCTGACCTAGCAGTGCTTCCCTGTTACTCAACAGGGACTGTGACACTTGAGCTGGTCATTGACGAACATAAGTACCTTGCTGAGATTCTGCCCCATGAGCTGTGAGCTGGAGCTCTCAAGAATGAAGGAAAACAATGTACTTTGCTGGTAGGCATATGCTCTTCCTTTTAGTTCCCAAGGACATGACTTCCTGGGGTCCCTGAGACCTGTTTGAGGGCACTTTACTATGTGAGTGTCTCTGAAGAGTGTGCAGGTAATAGATTAGACAAGCACAGTTTTTACCTAGCCTGGCACTCTACACTCTTGCACACTGAACTTCTATTCAATCCTGGAATATGGCAGGGTTGTTCTCTCTGAAGTTCCTCGAACTGCTGTCCTCCTCTGAAAATGCTTTCTCTGGGTCTTGGGTGGCTAGACTTCCCCTCCTTCAAGTCTCAACTCAAGTGTAAGCCTTTCAGAGCAGCCCTTCCTGGGTTCTCCATCCATCCAGATGCATCATTAATGACACCAGCCCTGACATATGAAACCTGTCTGGCTGGGTAGCTTTCACATCACTTATAAATACAGCATTTTAAAATAAATGTCTACTATATATGTACTATTGTTATTTATTATTGTATTTCATCATGTGTCTCTCCCAGTGAACTTAAGATCTGAGAAGACAAGCACCCTACCTGGATTTTTCCTTTTCAATGGCTAGTGTCTAAAGAACTTGTTAACAATATGAGTCCTAATCATTCAATAAGTATGGAGGAAAAGCTTGTGATAAAAATGCAAGGGAATGACCTTATTTTAACCACATCTTATTATAAAGTGAGCATCTATAATAACCCTGGGACCCAAGATGAATTGGATTGTTTAAGGTCAAGGCATCATTACCAGGGCTCAGAGAATGTCCTGGATTCAGTTGAGAAGCCTAAAGCACAGAGGCTTATTTGAATCCATCCTTCACAGGGTGATAGTGGTGCTCAGGTGGCCCACCTTCCTCTTTTGCAAGGGTGCAAGAGCAGCCAGGCATGCAACCTTGGCCAGGCAGTATCTTTAATCTCACTTGAGTGGCACTAAGTAAGTACCTTCTTGGAGCATGCATGAACCTCCCTTGCTAACATTTCTTTGTTCAGCAGTTGCCATGGCACTGACCTCCCTGGTTGACATCTAAATATAGTGATAAAAGATTTCTTCTGCTCTCAAACAACTAAAAGAGAAATTTGAGGAGCAAAGAAAAATAAATGTTCCTGTATCATTATTTTTGAGGGGGAAGATATATTTTAATCTATTATTTTTCAGATGTAAGTAAGAAAGTAACTTATAGTTTTTATTTATAAGAATTTATTTGTTGCATTATCATAGTGATGTTGTATTAAAGTTTGATTTTTGTAAATACAAGCTTTTTTGGGGGTGCGGTGGTGATTAACAAATAGCTGTGTCTTGGAATGACTATTTTAATAATTCTCAGGTAAGATTACATACATGAACATAACCCAGAAGTAAAACCTGGTAATAGCTCAAAACAGTTAGGCTGAGGGGAGAAAATATATATTAAGAGAAAAAAGGGGGGGTATAATTTGCCTATCCAAAACCTTAAGCCAATGAGAAATGAGACACTGCAGTGCTTCATGGCCACATATCATAGGACTCTTCAGTTTAGAACTAGCCAAGCTGAGAGTCCATTACAATGGCTATATTTATTAAAAGGCCAATATAAGAATTTGTTCTCTTCCTTTTCCAGAATACTGAGCAACAACTTGAACTTTGAGAGAACTCACAAAAGGTGAAGCACTCAGAAAGAAAAGGGAGTGTATTACATCTTCTGAGCCCTCACTTTTGCTCAGTATGTGGACCACAGCACAGGTATGATGAGGTATAAGATGTGCACAATTCCCAGAATCCCATTAGCTCATCCTTTGGTTATTTCACTTAAGGTGTGGCACCCTCACAGAAAATTCTCATTGTTACCTTGAGCCATTTATCTTTGCCATTTCCTCACATAAACCACCTCTCCCCACCAGTTTTGTTATATCTATTGAGGCTTAGTTTCATCAGAAACCTTTTCCAAAAACTGTACTTTAGAGCACTCGTTTTCTTTAACGGCCATAATGTTTATAGTTTTATCTCTCCCCATGCACTCCTGTGTCCTTGAAGTCAGTAGTAATTTCTTCATTTAAGAAGCACATACCTTAAACTGTTCATCACCCCAATCAAGTGGAGAAAATGTACTGAAAAAAATACATATGAATATGATTATAAATTGTGACAAGTGAAAAAAGAAACAAATATGAGCAAAAAATTCACTGAAGCTTAGCGATAGAAGAGGAAATTGACAGAAAATGATGTAGCACAGCTCTCCAGGAGAGCATTCATGGCAGGTTTCAGAAGTCACTATTCAAAGTCTAAGATGTTATTATGAGGACAAGGGAGTCCAATGAAAGGATTTAAGCAAGAGAGTGACATAATCTGTTATATATTCCATTACATATTTCTACAAAGCAACCAGCTGAACTTTAGACATACAGTAAAGTTTATTATTCAGTCCATGTGAAGAAAATAACAAAAGGCAATTAAACTGAGTTAGCACCAAAATACCTTTAGATAGACATGCTCAGTAGTAACCTTCTACTATTTTAAGGGAACAAACTCTAGAAAAGGTTACAAGTTGTGTTATATTCTTCATTCCTTCTGTTGGAAATTTTATCAAGTTAAATAATTTGGTCAATTTACATAGATGACTAGAGTTACCAAATTTAGAGTTCAGTCACTGTTCCTAAACAAATTTTATTTTAACGAGAAGTTTTAATCAAAAAGTAATTTTAACATGTTTTGGGTCTTTAATCAGTTGAAGCAACTTATGTCTCTGGCAGTTGAGAAAAAAACATACGAAAAGTGTATGATCCTCCTGGCTGGTGTAGCTTAGTGGATCAAGAGCGGGCCTGTGAACCAAGAGATCGGAGTTCAATTCCCAGTCAGGGCACATGCCTGGGTTGCAGGCCAGTTCTCAGCAGGGAATGCACAGGAAGCAACCATACATTGATATTTCTCTCCCTCTCTCCTTCTTCCCCTCTAAAGATAAATAAATAAAAATCTTAAAAATACATATATTTAAAAAAGTGTATTATCCTTTTCATACGCTCTTCAAGAGGTAACTTAGCTAAAATGATGTAATATAGTTCATCAATACCTTGAAGTCTTTCTCTAGACCTATTTGAATACACAGAGCAGCTGTGATGACTTATTTCCTTCATTTAACCAATAAGTAGGTATTTAGCACCTATGTGATGCATAAAAAAAACTATTGTAAATGTTGGAGCAAAATGCTAGGGATTGGCAGTATTATAGAAATGCATTCTTTTGTTATCTCTTTACCTTATTTACCTGGCTTATTTGTGGGTCTGCAATTTGATTTCCATTGTTACTGTCTTTGAATATAAAACTGAATATGAAATTTAATTTCCATTGACCCTGCAGCTGGTGTTTGGCTCACAGGGGAAGAGTTTATCATTTTCTAAATGAGTTTTTAGATCATGGCAAATCTATTTCAATATTGATGTTTTCCATTCTCCTTTGTATCTTGCCAATCTTTAGGGCATAACACAGCTAATATTTGTTCTCACTACCTGAGTTGTTATATAACTAATTTAATATTTTGACAGTGCTTTATTTCAGTGGTTAAATATAGTGGCAACTCACTAGCATCTTGAGGTAAAATAAGGTCTTACAAAAATATTTTATAAGAATGACAATGCAAATTTTTTTCTTTATTAATTATACTTTATTAATTATGCTATTACAGTTGTCCCAATTTTCCCCCTTTGCCCCAGTCCACCCAGCACACCCCATTCCCTCAGGCAATGAAGAATTTATTAAACTTCAAAAGGTTAAAGTAATGTAAGTTGGTTCAGCTCCAGCATTGGAAATATCTCCTTATGTAGATAATTATTGCTTTATTTTTCAAATGGGGAAAACAAGGCAGCAGACTTAAATGATTCTGTGTTAGTGTTCAGGACTGTGTCTGTGTCTCCTACACTGAACACAAATGTGACCAAAAGCAGTGATAATAACAACCAACTCAGCTAAGTGCTGGGCAATGCTGGACACTGTCCTAAGTGTCCTACAGGGTGCGTTTTAACAAAAACCCTAGGAGGCTGGTGCTATTTTCATCTTCATTTTATAAATTAAAAAGAAAAGATACACAGAGTGGTTTAGTGTGGCAGAGGTAGGGATAGAGCTAAGGCAACCTCTCTGTGAAGTCTGTGTTCCTGAGTGCTGCTCCTGCCCCAAACCAAGAGGTGGAATTGCAATGACTAGCTCTTAAGTGAGCAGGAGAGAAAAGGAAAGGTTGAGAGGACCATCAGGAGACAGAGTATAAGACAGAGGGTACCCTGGCTGGTGTGACACAGTAGATTGAGTGCCAGCCTGCAAACCCAATGGCCAAGGGTTCGATACCTGGTCAGGATGCATGCCTGGGTTGCAGGCCAGGTCCCCAGTTGGGGGTGTATACGACAGGCAACCAATTGATGGTTTCTCTGTTTCTCCCCCTGCCCCACCCCTCTCTCTAGAAATAAACAAACTTTTAAAAAAAGACAGAGGGCAAGAGGAAGAATGATGCTTTCAGCCAGGAAAAACAAGGGAGCGCCCTGAAAATGAGTTGGAAGAGGCAAGGTCTGGAAACAGCACTGTCCTCCTAAGGCTAGATACCTGGTTGACTTTACCAAGTCAGAGTCATCAAATAATATAAGGTATGTGCTGAAAAAATTACCAATACCAGAAAAATTATCCGATTCCTTGAAGAAATAAATTGCCTAAGACACTACATTTAAATGTCCATATGAAAAATGACCACAATTCAGAAGAAAGGAAATATAAGCAAAAGTCGGGAATCTGAAACAGGACCACCCACTTTCCTCTTGCTGATTCTGTTTCTCCTAGGGGTTGAGGACACCAGCAAGTGCCAGATGTGTTGGCCAACAGGCTGACCCTGAGGTGGCCAGTAAAGATGGAAGGAAAGGCTTCTCTCCATGAAGCAGAATGCAATAGTTATTATAAGGTAAAAATACTGTTGATTGATACACACCATAAGTTTCGCGCAACCTCTTGACCTGGTTTATTTCCATTTTAAGTGAAAGACTGAGCTACAGCAAACCAGGGCCCTTATGTCATCATCACTTTTACCACATGATTTGATGATACATAAAGTTCTTTGTCTACAGCTTTGGGGTTAAATCTAACTGAAGATGAAAACACCCACATAGGCTGTAAGATTAAAAATGGGAATTATTAATGTTGTACAGAAGTCATTGTCCATGTTCCCAACTGCATATCTGGGGTTGATGCCTCCACAAAAGTCCCTCACCATGTGTGTAGGCATGCAACTACCAGAGGTGATATGTGTAGAATGTTACATAGGCTGGCACGAGGGAAACATACATGGTTAAAGAAGGTAAAGTCAAGAAATAATGGTCTTTAATGTGAGGAGAGCAAGTGTGGTCAATAAAATCTGAGAAGGGAAATCTGGGTCATTTTCAATAAAAAGCAAACTTTTTTCATCACAAAGGTAACCTTTCCATGAGTCCTACTAAAGCAGCTTTCTAGTATTTACCTTGCACTTCCATAAAAAGAGTACACCTAAGAGTGTTTGAGTTGAGATTCCCCACTTTGCTGTAAAACAGACTTGGGTTCCCTTTCCTTCTGGACCACTGATTACCTGTGTGACCCTATGTAAGTTATTTAAAATCTCTCAGCCTCAGATACCTTATAGATAGGAAAGAAGTAATAGTGTCTCTCACAGTGTCTTTGTCAGGAGGACAAGAGAAAATGCATGCAAAATGCTGACAAACCATAGCACATAATTCAGATGTTCACAATGATCTTGTAATTATTCACACCATCTGAAATTTCTGGCTCAACACAGATACAGTACTTTAAAGAGGGTGGTAAGTTTAGCATTACCAATTGCATTTAAGTTCTTAAAAAACTAATTTTATTGAAACAAATATTTATTTCACTGACATATAATTCTACTTCCTGTGGAACTCTGAGCTGTTTTTTCCACTTGTCACAATTATCAGCTGTTTGTTCTGATTTTTCTTGTCTTTTCAGTCACTGTGAAACTTTCAAAGAGTAAAACGACTCCATTAGACAATAAATTAGGGTGTATGTCCATCCTAACTAAGGTTGTAAGACATTGGGAATTTGAGAATCAAATATGGAATATTGAAAACTGAAGCCCACTTATAAAAAAACGAGAAATCTGAGATCCACAAAAAATAGACAATTGCCCATGATCCCATCATCCTGATGACTGTGACCTATCCCCAGATTAGTCTCTCATAGCTTCCTTCTTGAACATACCTACATTGCTCATGTTCAGGAGACAAGTGGTCACTAAATGTTCCATTCTGAGTGTTGTAAAATTATAAACAAATCAATGAATAGCATTGTTCAAGATTTTCAGACAGATAAGATAATTTATTAAGGCTCACTTTCCTTATTTTAATTAAAACACATTTAGCAAGTTAAAACCTGCTCTATGGTTCACTACATCTCAGTCGGTGGTAGATATAATGTGGTATTGGGAAAGACATAATGCCTGCCAACCTATTACTTTGAGAGTATATGTATAAATGATCAGTAACTAACACAACTTACATAATTACCATCTTTACTAGAGCAATTTTTGCATATTGTGATATCGTTTGTACTATTTTAAAACTGAAAAGAAGAGATCAACTGTCCAACTCATTCTTTTTACAAATGGGGAAACAGAGCTCTAGAAAGGCCTAATGCTCCACAATATAGACTTTGCATTTTATGTTTAAGTAAAAGTACTGAAAGTAGAAACGGTAATAGTACATTCCTAAGCAAAAGCTCTTTGAGTGAGTCTACTTAAGTAATTTAAGGTACCATCATCCCCAAACATTGATACTTTTGCATTTTGTCTCAAAAGCATAATAAATGTGACTGGGAAAAATAATTGGTCTTAAGAACTGCACACTTGGCCACTGTGCCTCCTTCTTCTTTTGTGAAGAGTTTCAGAAAAGGGAATCCTAGGCTCCCTGACTTGTCCTGTGCTGAAGTTTCACCTGAGTAGATCATGGAAAATAGTTTCCATCACAAGTAGTTATACTGGTCACGTACTACTGTAAGTAGCAAGTGGTTACATGCTACTCAAACATATTACTTTAAGATTAAGGCCAGAATCAATTGGAAAAAATGCTCAGATTGACAGAGCACCTAAGGATTTTCTCTACCACTGAGATTCTAGGAACAAAATCCCACTCCATGGAGAAGTCATTCTGTGCCTCAATAGGAATAGAACATCCTGCTCTGGGCTTAATCTAGCTTTGCAATATCACTTTTTTCCTTTTTGTAATAACTTTTTCCATGGCCCACCTTTTACTCTGAAGAACAACCCTTGTGACCAAAACAGAAAATAATTTTTTAAGACTCCATGGAGAGCTGGGGAACATGATAGGAGAATTTGCTGAGTTGATAATTCCAGCTTTTATTCCACATTAATTCTACAGGCTTAACAAAAATTTCAGGGAAGACAGCATCATAACTGGAGTAACAGGATAATGCTAACTGAGCAATCGCAGAGGGGAGTAGCAAAGCTAGTACATCTGCTTTAAAAACATTTCTTCTATAAATATAAATGTATAGAACACTGATTTTTAAACAAATATTTTATACACACCAGAAATTACTTTCAGTCTTTGATATACATATCAAAGACTATGGAATCTCTCTTGTATTTTATTTTATTTTAATTTTTGGTTTTATACAGTGGTTATCAATTCTCCTCTTCCTCATTTACTGTCCACATGTACATATAATATTCTGGTTAAGAGGGCAGAAAATATATTGTCTTTTAACTCAAAGTACTTGATTTTACTTTTGCCCTTAATTAATTGACTAGGATAGATGTCAATTTTAGTATAAGCACCATCATCTGACTGCTCACATGCCTTGAAAACTATTTCACTGATGGGCTCAGTCTGCTCATCTAACGAACCAATCGAGTCCCTTTGTAAGACAACTACTTGAATGGCAATGCCTCAACCATGGCATTTGATCTAATCGAGAGGAAGTCAGAATCCACTCAGATTTTCTTCAAAGAATGACAACCTAACTAAACCTAGATCAGAATTTTTAAAAAGTATATTTGAATAGCTCTGGCCAGGTAGCTCCATTGAAGCATTGTCACATACACCAAAAGGTTGTGGGTTTGATTCCTGGTCAGGGAACATACTTAGCTTGCAGGTTCAATGTCTGGTGGTTGGGGTATGTATGGGAGGCAACTGATAGATATTCTCTCTACCACTTCCTTCCTTTCTGTCTAAAATCAATAAACATATCCTTCAGTGAGGATTAAAACTAGAAGGAAGTAAATAACACTGAAGCAAACATAGGGATGCTTATGTTCTTTTGAATTAGTGTTTTGGGTTCCTTTGGATATATTCTCAGAAGTGGGATCATTGGGTCAAAGTGCAGATCCATTTTTAATTTTTGAAGTATTTCCATACTGCTTTCCACAGTGGCTGCACCAATCTGCACTCCACGAACAGTGCAGACAGGTTCCCCTTTCTCCACATCCTGGCCAACACTTGTTCGTTCAATTGTATATTTATTTTTTAAAATATATTTTATTGATTATGCTATTACAGTTGTCCCAATTTTTTCTCCTCTTTATTCCCCTCGTCCATGCACACCCCTTCCCACCAGCATTCCTCCCCTTGTTTCATGTCCATGGGTCATACATATAAGTTCTTTGGTTTCTCCATTTCCTATATTATTCTTAACCTCTCCCTCTCTGTTTTGTACCTACCATTTCTGCTTCTTTTTCCCTCATCTTTCTCCCTCCCCATCCCTGCTCAGAACCCTCCATGTGATCTCAATTTCTGTGATTCTGTTCCTCTTCTAGTTGTTTGCTTAGTTTGTTTTTGTTTTTGCTTTAGGTTTAGTTATTGATATTTGTGAGTTTGTTGTCATTTTGCTGTTCATGATTTTTGACATTTTTCTATTTCTTAGATAAGCCTTTAACATTTCATATAATAAGGGCTTGGTGATGATGAACTCATTTAACTTGACCTTATCTGGGAAACACTTGAGCTGCCCTTCCATTCTAAATGATAACTTTGCTGGATAGAGCAATCTTGGATGTAGGTCCTTGACTTTCAAGACTTCAAATACTTCTTTCCAGCCTCTTCTTGCCTGCAAAGTTTCTTTTGAGAAATCATCTGAAAGTCTTATGGGAACTCCTTTGTAGGTAATTGTCTCCTTTTCTTTTGCTATTTTTAAGATTCTCTCCTTATCTTTTATCTTGGGTAATGTAATTATGATGTGCCTTAGTGTGTTCCTCCTTGAGTTCAACTTCTTTGGAATTCTCTGGGCTTCCTGGACTTCCTGGAAGTCTATTTCCTTTGCTATATTTAGGAAGTTCTCATTCATTATTTTTTCAAATAAGTTTTCAATTTCTTCCTGTTCCTCTTCTCCTTCTGGCACTCCTATGATTCCAATGTTGGAATGTTTAAAGTTGTCCCAGAGGTTCCTAAGCCTTTCCTCATTTTTTGAATTCTTGTTTCTTCATTCTGTTCTGGTTGAATGTGTAGTTCTTCCTTCTGCACCAAATCATTGATTTGAGTCCCCGTTTCCTTTCTTTCACTGTTGGTTCCCTGTATATTTTTCTTTATTTCATTTTGCATAGCCTTAACTTTTTCTTATACTTCGCAACCATAATCAACCATTTCTGTGAGCATCACGATTACCAGTGTTTTGAACTCTACATCTGATAGGTTGGCTATCTCTTTGTGGCTTACTTGTTTTTCTGGAGTTTTAATCTGGTTTTTCATTTGGGCCATATTTCTTTGTCTTGGTGCACCTGCTGCATTGTAAGAGGCAGAGCCTTAGGTATTCACCCAGGAGCAGCAACCTACTTTGCTGTGGTGTGGCACTGTCTGTGTGGGAGGGGCCAGAGAGGGAACAGTGCTGCTTGCTAGGCTCTCAGCTGGCTTTCAGTCACTTCCCCTGCTACTCACAAGCAAATTGGGTCCTTCTGGTGCTGATTCATAGGTGGGTGGGTTTGTGTACATTCTAGGACCCTGTGGGTCTCTCCAAGGAACTCTCTTGTGAGGCTGGGAGTTTCTCCTGCTGCCTCAATCCACACAGGTTTTTACAGTCAGAGGTTTTGAGGCTTTTCCCATGCTGGGACCCTGGGTTATGCAATCTGTCTCACACCCCATTGTTCCTTCCAGTTTATGTGCACACGAATATGGGACCACCAGCCACCATCTTGCCCTCCCAGTCCTTCAGCCTCCACCTAGCTGCATGTCCTCTCCACCCAGGCTGCCTGTCTCTGCCTCTTCTACCAGTCTGGATGAATGTTTCTTCTGTAACTCCTTGGTTGTCGGACTTCCATACAGTTTGATTTTCTGGCAGTTCTGTTTGTTTTTTGTTTTTTAACTTGTTGTTGTCCTTCTTTTGGTTGTGAGAGGAGGCAAAATGTATCTACCTATGCTTCCATCATGGCTGGAAGTAATCTGTGTTTGTTGGTTTATTGATGATATCCATTCTGACAGGTGTGAGATGGTATCTCATTGTGGTTTTAATTGACATTTCTCTGATTATTAGTGACATTAAGCATCATGCTAAGTGAAATAAGCCATTCAGAGAAATACAAGTACTGTATGATTTCACTCATATGTGTAATCTAATGAACACACTGAACTACAAGCCAAATAGAGACAGACACATAGATAGAGAGCAGAATGACAGCTAAGGGTGGGGGGTGGTTAGGGGTGGAATTATTAAGCAAAAAGGAAATAAGACTCATGGACATGGATAACAGTGTGGTAATTGCTGGGGGGAGGTATAAGGGGACTAAGTGGTAAGAAAAAAAACACTAAATTATTTTTTTAAAAAAAGAAGAGAAAAAACATTAAAAAATAAAGGAATGTCTGAATTAAAGCAAAGGCATAATCAAGTAAGTCATTCACACAGAAATGACACTTTCCTGTCAGATTGCCTGTAGTCCCCTGTATGGATGATACTCTCCTTCCCCTCTTGTCTTATCCTGCCCCTGCCAATCCTCCAAGCCTTCCCTTTCCTTACCTCTTTAGCTCATTTAGATATTGTTAGTGCTTTTATATTTGTTTGTTTTGTTTTACTTTAGTTTAACAGACATTTATTCCTTTACTTCAACATCTTCTACACACAAAATAGATGGTTTAAGATTTTTAGGTGGAAAGGAATTTAGGTCCTATGAGTTTTTATGAGTCTGCTACATGTTTCTGGAAATCACCTGACTGAGTCTTTTAAGACCTCTGGTGGCTCCAGCCAGACTGGAAGGCTTAGTTATGCTTTTTAAAACTAACTCAATTATTATTTATTTTTGATAGCTTTCCCTGTTCATCCCCAAATTTACCTCTCAGTCCTATCAATTCTTCTTAGTGCTTCTGTAATTCCCAGCTGGCTTTTCATACTTCTGTCAGAACTCTTTCTCAGTGTATCATAATTACATCTTAGTACGGCCTACTCACTTACTAGAGTTATAAGTCTCTGTGTGTGGTCCACAAATGAGTGAATCATAATTATTTAATTATCCTCAGGTGGGATTGGACCTGAGCTAGATCATAGTCTAGATACAATAAAACATATCTTATGTATGTGTGATCTACCAATATTCATTTTCAAATAAGTTTCCAAGAAGATATTTATTTGCACTAATCTTTGCAAATAATGTGGAAGACAGTGTGCCTCATGAGGGCAAAAAAAAAAAGATTTCTTTATATTCCCAGAACATATGCTAAGGCATAGTGGCTGGCACTCAAACACACACACACACACACACACACACACACACACACACACACAGGGTCTGGCACAAATAATTTCTCTTTTTATTACAAAATCATGAGCATGTAATTCTGTGACAAAAGAATATCACACTCAAGCACACAGAATAACATTTTAGGTGAAATGTTCAAATTAAAACTATAAATTTTTACACCCATATTACACTAACCAACCACACTCAAGTAGACCTTACTTCTGTTGGACCCTGTATGTGGAATAAATTAGTGTAAAGGTAAATGAATCAAAACAATAAAGAAGCAACAAAACTAAAAGTTTTTTTTCTTTGAAAAGATAAACATGATTGACATAACTTTAGCTAGGTTAAATGGATAGCTTAAACTTCTTAAATATTAAGAAATGTATACATATTACTGACAGTTCTGGAGTCTAAAAGTCCAAGATCAAGATTCCAGCTAATTAGTTTTAGTGAGAGCTGTTTTTGGCTGTTGATGGGTGCCTTCTTGCTATGTCTCCACATGGTCTCTCTTTGGTTCATGCATGGGGAGAGAGAGAGGGGGAGGGAGAAGTAGAAAGAGAGAGAGGAGGGTGGAGAGAGAGAACACTCTGATGCCTCTTCTTTTAACAGTACTAATTCTATCAGATCAGGCACCTCTCTTGTTCAGAGGTCCTCAGAGTACAAAGGTATGTGAGTGGGCTGCCCCAGGAGCTGAGGAAGCATGGGCAACTCTGAGAAGCTGAGAGGTTGGGTGCCTTACACAGCCTTGGAGGTGATCCTGCCACCCTAGTAAACTTGGAGGTTAGAACACTAAACCAAGAGAATTATTCTTGAGCTTTAAAATGTAACAAAATTTGCCTCGCTAGATTTTGGAGTTGCTTGGGACCTATCACCCATTTCTTCCTTCCAATTTCTCTCTATAAATTTACCACCATTGTATTCTGGAAGTACATGATTTGTATGGTTTCACAGGTTCACAGCTGGAGATGAACTTTGTCTCAGGATGAATCGTATCATGAATCTCACCAATGCCTGATTTATATAACGTTTAGATTAGATTTTGGATTTTGGACTTTAGACTTGGTGCTGAAATGAATTAAGACTTTAGGGGTCATTGGAATAGAATGCATTTTGCATGTGAAAGGGTCATATATTTTGAGGTATAGGGTGAAATGTTTTAGACTGAATGCTTATATTTCCTTAAAATTCATATATTGAAGCTCTAACCACCAGTGTAGCTGCATTTGGAGATGGGGCCTCTAGGGAGTAATTAAGGTTAAATGATGTCATAAGGTTGGGTCCTTAATCCAGTTGGCTAGTGTCCTTACAAGAAGAGATATCAGAGAACTTGCTCTCTCTCTTTGCCTGCTCAGTGACTAAGAAACGCCCAGTTTAGCACACAGGTAGAAGGTGATCATCTATAAGTCAGGAAGAAAGCTCTTACCGGGATTCAGTCCAGCCATTACCTCAATCTTGGACTTCCAGCATTTAGAACTGTGAGAAAATAAATTTCTGCTATTTAATCCACCCAGTCTATGATATTTTATTATGGTGGCCTAAACAGACTAATTAATGCACGCACACACACACACACACAAAGACACTCAACAAAAGACACTCAAATTACTAAAATCAAGCCTAAAAGAAATGATTTCATAGAAACTAAAAGGGTTATAAGGAATTACTAAGAACAACTGCATATCAACAAATTTGATAACTTTGATGAAGTAGACAAATTTCTAGAAAGACAATAATTATCAAGAAGAAGTAGAAAATCTGGACAGATCTATAATAGAGATTGAACTAGCAATTAAAAAAAAACTACACACAAAGAAGATTCCAGATCCAGATGGCTTCACTGATGAGTTTCACCAAACATTTAAAGAAAAATCAATACCTATATTTCACAAAATCTTCGAAGAAATTAGAAAAAAATGTAACACTTCACAACCTATTCTATAATCCAGTGTTACCCTGATACCAAAACCAAACAAAGATACCTTAAGAAAATAAAACAACACAACAACTTTTCTTGAAAAGATAGGTACAAAATTGTCAACAATATACTAGCAAAGCAATTCCAGCAATATATCAATAGAACAATATGCCA
The DNA here is from genome assembly GCA_028533065.1 of Trachops cirrhosus. Classification (NCBI taxonomy): domain Eukaryota; kingdom Metazoa; phylum Chordata; class Mammalia; order Chiroptera; family Phyllostomidae; genus Trachops; species Trachops cirrhosus. The sequence continues at coordinate 80,403,104 of CM052544.1, read as the reverse complement.
TGACCCAGTAGGATTTACCACAGGAATGCAAATGGTTTAATGTTTGAAAATCGATGTAATACACTAATACTTATAATACTTATAATACTTCAATAGAATAAAGGCCAAAAACAGCATAAACAGCTCAATACATATAGAAAAGGCATTTGACAAAATTAAATACCTTTTCTTGATTGAAAAAAATTCAACAAACTAGGAATAAAATTAAACTTTCTTAACCTGATAAAGAATATCCATGGAAAATCATGGCAAGCATCATACCTAATAACGAGATGGAAAGCTTTCCCATAAAATCAAGAACAAAACAAGGATGTCTGCTCTTGTAAGTTCTGCTAAATATTGTGGTGACTATTTATGCAAGATAATTTGGCTAGGAAAAAATTGCCAAAGGAAGGAAGAAGGATTGGAAAGGAGGAAGTAAAGCTATCTCTATTTGGGTATGACATAAATTTATATATAAAATTATAAGAAATCAAATTTAAAGAAATATTAGAGGAATAATGTCAGGAAAAATGTTAGATAACTAAAGGACCCACCACTTCACAGACATACAAAACATCAAGCAAAAACTCTGAATCAACTTTGTCATAATTGAAAAATAGTCAAAAATTTACAGTAAATAAGCAAATAATGAATCAATAAAAAGATAATATTGGCCCTGGCTTGGTAGCTCAGTTTGTTGGAGCACTGTCCTAATGAGCCAATACCATCAGTTCAATCCCTTGCATGAGGACATACAAAACTCAACCAATAAATGCATAAATAAGTGGACCAACACATTGATATATATATCTCTCTCTCCCTCCATTATTCTCCCTTTTTAAAATCAGTAGATTATAAAAAGAAAAAAGACAATTTAAATGCAAATTTGTGCCACTTTTACTTACCCATGGCACACTCCTTCTGTTCCTTGGTGAGCACCCAATGTATAAAAATAAAAGTTGTCACAGAACAGCATAAGAAGGTAGAGCTATATAGAAGCAAAGTTTTTGTATGATATTCAGACTAAATTAGTATCCATTCAAACCACTTTATTATAAATTAGGATGTTGATTGTAATCCCCAAGGTAACTAACTACTAAGCAATAACTAAAAAATAAAGTGAAGAGATTAAATCACTAATTAAAAGTCTCCTAACAACAATAAAAAATATGTCCAAGGCCAGATAGCTTCACTGGAAAATTTTACCAACCATTTAAAGAAGAATTAAACACAAATCCTTCACAAATTCTTCAAAAAAAAAAAGTGGAAAAGGAGAGAACAGTTTCTAACTCATTCTATAAGACCAGTATTACCCTGATACCAAAGCCAGATAAAGACACCAGAAGAAAATTATAAGTCAGTATGCTTTACAAGTACAGATGCAAAAACACTCAAGAAAATACTATGAACTGAATTCAACATGATAGTAAAATGATGATATACCATGATCAAGAGGGATTCACCCAGAAATTCAAGGGTAGTTAGTTCAACATAAGAAAATTTATGTAATATATGACATTATTAATAAAAAGAAGAAAAATGATTATTAAAGTTGGGGTAGATCTATTGTATATATTACCAGAAATTGGACTGCTGAGTCAAAAGACAGATCCATTTATAACTTTTTGAATTATCTCCATATTGCTTTCCACAGTGGCTGCAATAGTCTGCATTACCACCAACAGTGCATTAGGGTTCCCTTTTCTCCACATCCTTACCAGCATTTTGTTGTTGATTTATTGAGGATAGCCATTTTGAAAGGTGTGACATGGTATCTCACTGTGGTTTTAATTTGCATTTCTCTGATGATTGGTGACACTGAGCATCTTTTCATATGCCTATTGGCCATTTGAATGTCCTCTTCATGGAAGTGTTTATTCAGATCCTTTGCCCATTTTTTAATTGGGTTGTTTGTTTTTTTGGTTTTGAATTTTGTAAGTACTTTATAAATTTTGGATATTAACCCCTTACCAGATGTATCAGTGAACATGTTCTTCCATTCTGCGGGTTGTCTTTTAATTTTGTTGATGATTTCCTTGCTGTGCAAAAACTGTTTAGTTTGATGTAGTCCCATTTGTTTATTTTTCTTTTGTTTCCCTTGCCTAGGGAGACATATCTGGTAAAAAAATTTCTATGAACAATGTCTGAGATTTTGCTGCCCCTATTTTTTTCTAAGATTTTTATGGTTTGGGATCTAACATTTAAGTCTTTGATCCATTTTGAATTTATTCTTGTGTGTGGTGTAAGAAGGTGATATAATTTCATTTTTCTGGGTTTATCTGTCTAATTTTCCCAACACCATTTATTGAATAAACTATCTTTAGCCCATTGTATGTGCTTGATTTTTCTGTTGAATATTAATTGAGTATAAAGATGTGGGTTTATTTCTGGACTCTCTATTCAGTTCCATCAGTCCATGTGTTTGTTTTTATGCCATTATCAGGCTCTTTTGATTACTGTGGCCTTGTAGTATAGTTTGATATTAGGTAGTGTGATTCCTCCAAATTTATTCTTATTCCTCAAGATTATTGTTGCTATGTGGGACCTTTTGTGGTTCCATATAAATTTTTGAAATATTTGTTCTAGTTCTGTGAAATACATCATTGAAATCTTACTCAGCCATAAAAAGAAGAAAAATTTACCCTTTGCAAGATTATGGATAGGTCTGGAGAACATTATGTTAGCTGAAATAAGTCAGTCAGAGAAAGACAAATACCATATGATTTCACTCATATGTGGAATCTAATGAACAGACTGAACTAATAGTCGAAACAGAGACAGACTCATAGGTGGAGAACAGATGACAGCTAGTGAGTTTGGGAGGGAGGTTAAATGGTAGTAGGATTGAGGAAAAAGGACTCACAGACATGGAAAACAGTGTGGTGATTGCTTGGCAGAGGAAGGTATAAAGGGACTAAATAATAATGAAAATAAATACAATAAAGATTAAATAGAAACAAATACAAAAATCTTTCATATTGTATAATATGTTAATAAACCAAAAATCTATCTCAAAAAAACTGATGCAGAAAAAACATTTGATGAAACCATATATTCTGTCCTGAAAAAAATTACTTAGAAAGCTAGGAATTAAAGGAAATTTCCTCAACCTGATAAACAGCACTTAAGAAAATTTCACAGAAACATAATGTTCAATGGTGAAAAATTAAAAGCTTTCACCATAAAATCAGGAGTAAAGCAAGACTACTTTGATAAATATTATTCATCATTGTGCTAATGGTTCTAGCCAGAGCAATTAGGCAATAAAAAGAAATCAAAACCATACAAATTAGAAAGGAAGAAGTAGGACTTTCTTTATTACAGATGACATGATCCTACATGTAAAAATCCCAAAGAATTCACATAAACCACTATTAAGGCTAATAAACAAATTCAGCAAAGTTTCAGGACGCAAAATCAACACACAAAAAATCAGCTGCATTTCTATATACTAACAATGAACAGTCTGAAAAGGAAACTAAGAAAATGGTTTCATTTAAAATAGCATCATAAAGAATAAAACGCTTAGAAATAAACTCAACCAAGGAGGTAAAAGATTTGTATGCTTACAATAGTTTTCTGAAAAAAATTAAAAAGCTCTAAACAAAAAGATAGACATCCTATGTTCATGAACCAGAATACATAATATTATTAAGACAGCAATACTGCCTTTAATCTCTATCAACATTCCAGTGACATTTTTTTTTTTTTGCAGAAATGGGAAAGCTGATCTTCAAATCTATATGGTATTATAAGGGGCCAAAATAATCAATGCAGTCTGGCTAAGACAAAAGTAGATAACAGATTTTCTGATTTAAAAACTCACTACAAAGCTTCTGTAATCAAACAATATATAGTTCTGGGATATGGATAGACATAGTCAAAAATGAATTGAAATGCTAGAAATAAATCCACATAGGAATAGATAATTGATTCAATTTATGTGAAATACCTAGAAGAGGCAAATCCATAGGGACAGAAAGCCTACTGGAAATTGGCAGATATTGTGGGTAGATGGGAATAAGGAGTGATTTCTTATAGGATACAGGCTCTATTTGTGGTGAACTAAAATATTTTGGAACTAGACAGAAGGGATGGTTGCACAACAGTGTGAATGTACTAAATGCCATTGAATTGTACATGTTAAACCAATTAATTTTATGTTATGTAAATTTCATCTTATTTTAAATCTCTCTTATAACTAATAAGTAAGTTCAGCAAGGTTGCAGGACACAAGGTCAGTATTAAAACATTAGTTTTATTTTAAATATTATTTCAATACACTTATAATGAACAATCCTAAAATGAAACTAAAAAGAAAAATTCTATTTACAATAGTATCAAAAATTATAAAATACTTAGGAGTAAATTTTTCAGAAGAAGGACAAACCTTAAGCTTTGAAAAGTATAAAATGTTGTTGAAAAAATTTAAAAAGATAAGTAAATGGAAGGACAATCATATTTATAATCAGAAGGCCTGATATTGTTAAGTTGGCAACACTTCCCAAACTGTCCTAACAGTTGTCCTAACAATTGAACACAATCTATATCAAAAATCCCAGCTGAATTTTTTGCAGAAGTTGCCAAGTGTCTTTAAAATTCCTATAGAAATTCAAGAGACTCAGAATATCCAAATTAATCTTGAAGAAGGACAAAGTTAGAGGACTCAGACTTTTTAAATTCCAAAATTACTATAAGGTTAAGTAATTGAAGCAGTGTGGTACTGGAATAAGAAAAGACACAAAGATCAACAAAATAAAATGGAGAGTCTAAAAATAAATCTTTACATTTGTAGTCAGCTGATAATCAACAGGGCAAGACAGTCCAATGAAAAAAAGACTTTTCAATAAATGATATTGGATCAATGGATATCAATCAACATGTAAAGTAATTAAGTTGGACTTCTACCTCATACCATATATAAAAGTTAACTTGAAGTGGATCAAAGACCTAAATAGTTAAAACTATAAAAGGTCTTAGAGGAAAACAACAACAACAAAAAAGACATAAATCTCTATGATTTTGAATCAGGCAGTTTTTTAAAAATATGGCACCAGAAGCATAAGATAGAAAAGAAAAAAATAATAAATTGGATATAATTAAAAATAAAAACTTTTATTCTGTAAGTGAAATCATCCAGAAAGTAAAATGATGACCCACAGAATAAGAGAAAATATTTACACATCATATATACTAGAAGGGACTTATATCTAGAATATATAAAGAGCTCTTACAAGTCAATTTAAAAAACCCAAAATAACCCAAATAAAGAATGGGTAAAGGAGTTGAATAAACTTTCTCCAAAGAAGATAAACAAATAGTCAATATGCACATGAAAAATATTCAACATCATTAGCCATAAACATAACTCAAAACTATAATGAGGTATGACCTCACACTCATTAGGATGAATAAATAAAAAAGTCAGATAATTGCAAGTGTTGATGAGGATGTGGAGAAATTAGAGCTCTGTATACTTGTAGAGAATGTGAAATGGTACAATCACTGTGGAAAACAGTCTGATAATTTCTGAGAAGGTTAGATATGGAGTTACCCTTTGACCTGGCAAGTCTACTCTTAGGAATATACCTAAGAGAATTGAAAACACATGTCTACACAAAAAAATTTTATGTGAATAATTAATTGCAGCATTATTAATAATAAGACAGAAGTGGAAACAACCAAGATGTCAAAAAACTGATAAATAAAATGTAGTATGTCCATATAACAGAAATGAAGTATTTACACAGTGCTGTCAATATAGTTGGAGTTCCTACAGCATGGACAAACCTGGAAAACATGATACATGTGAAAGGCCAGACACAAATGGTCATTGTGTAGTTGTCACTGCGATGTGAATGGGTTGAATAGCTTCTCTAAGCAGCTCCAGTGTCCCAGATTCTGAGTTGTACATACTGGAATGCAGACAGACTAATAAACCACTTAATACGAAGTAAAATAAGTCTATGACATTAATCAAGTATGTGATTGGAAAACATTTCAAAGAACACACAAGTTATATTTCAAATGGTTTGTAGAATGAAAACAAACATCAAAAATAGAGCTATGCATTCTTATATTAGAGACTAAAGATGAATTTTGGCCTGTGACATTGAAATGCCTATTAAATTCAGGCAAAAACTATCCACCTCAACTTCAAGTGACTGAAACACTTGTCCCTCCAAGCGCACCAAAGATCTTCTACTGAAAAGAATCAAATTTTTGAAGACAATTTTTTCTTGCATTCTGTGACTTTCCTAAAAAAAATTGTCAGTTGGTATCAGTAGTTAATGAGTCCTCCTTCTATGTGTTCTTGTTCCAAGTTTGGACCTTATAAGAAAGAAGTCATTCCCCCCTACTTGGTCCTATAATTCCTGGATTGAGATGATAGGAATTGGTATCAGCATATGTATATCTGTTGGCTCATGTAATTCTACAGCAATTGTATAAAATCAGCATTATTATAGCTCTAATTTACAGATGTGGAAATTAATGATCTGGGAGATTAAGTGTCTTACCCAAGGCTAATGCTTGCAGGTCTCAAATTCACTCCATGGATCACGAACACTGTGCTCTCCACATAGTAGCTGCATGAACTGGAATTATGGATTCTGTGGCCAGAGTCTCAGTTTTACTTTCAGCATCACTTAGTCACCCTTGGATGGCTGCCATTCGTTCTCCGTGAGGCCAAGATCCATGGTGGGAAAAATTCCTTAAGGTAAAGATCTAGTATTCAAGTTGTAAATCAAAAGCTGTATTAAAAAATAAAACTGTTCCAATTATATAGTTTTTATCTTGAAAGAGGACAGGGCCAGAAAAGACAACATAGTTACTAAATGGCTAAGATATAAATTGCCTTTATGAGTGTTCAAATAGTAAGCCTGGAAGGCTTGGACTGCCTCTGGCAAGAGTCCTGTGCTTTTATTATTATTTGGTGCTTGTTTCTTTGCTCTTCATAACATCAGGAGTGTCCAGAGGGGCATATTCTATTTTGGAGGCAATGAAATGCTATAGCTGAAACAACACTGAACATATCCCCCTTTCTAGAATGCCACCAGAGCCACACAAACCTTTAGGATACGGTCCCCAGAGAGGTCGCAAATCAATATTGGGCCAGGTCAGAGTGGGCTTCCTGACATTCATGGTCTAACAATGTTCTCTTTGTGTCCACACTGATATAACCCTCAGTCAGTGTTCTTGTTTCATGTCCACTGTGGCCCTGTTGCAGTGTGCATGCAATACACACTAGACAGCAGACAGGAAATCCCGTGCAAGTTCCCCACACCGCTTCCTAGCCATGCTGGGCAAATGCCTGCACATCTCCAGACCCCATCTAGATTACTTTACCATTATTTTTTAATGTCAGAGCAAGAACAAATCAGCAAGTACATATTTAAGAAATAAAACTGCTAAAAATTGTGATTTTGTTGGAAATTACAATATTAATAATGCCACTTTGAAGATAGGAGACCCATGTGTAAATTAGATGAGGAGGGAAATACCTGAAGAAAAACTTTTGTGGGAGAGAAGGAATGATCATATACCTTAATACATATGCATGAATCTACATTATTTTATGCCTGGTATTATTAGGCTGATATTCAATATTCTTGATATCCATCACATTGAAGCCTGGATGTTGAAATTCTGACTCTGAGTGCATTCATTGCAAAGGGCTTTCTGGATAATTAGCTAATAGCTCCTATGGGGCAGGCATGAAACCCAAAAACTGTGATTATCAGTAAGCTCTTCAGACCTGAACAAGCTGTGCAGCGAGATTCTCCCTCTGTGTTTGTCATGCACAACTCCAGCATATTTAATAGCTCAAGGGACAAGCAATGCCAAACTGACACTCCAGCTCTGTGTGAACCCCCAGGTTTGAATTATTATTATTACTCCAGCTCTTTTAACATGGTTTGGAATCATCACTGGCTTTCACTGAGGGTCTTGTGCCAGCAGTTAATTACAAAGTTCTAGCACCGAGTGTGTGACTGCTCTTGAGACCCAGGAGCCAGGGAGTGCATTTCTTAAAATCACTTTCAAATTTACTAATGGCCTGCCATAAGCATCTTTCTCAGGAGGTTGAAAGTTAAGCTGGCAGGCGGGCTTGCAGATTAATGTTTGCTGTTTGTTTCATCATCCTATCAGTTTTAACACTTACCAAATGATAAAGAGGTTTTCTTTATCATTTTATCATTTATCATTATCATTTATCATTAAGAAAAACAAGAAGATATTCTCAGGTGCAGGCTTGTAAACCTCCTAAGGAGAGATTTTTTTCCTTGCTCTTTTTCTTTATTGCCAGAACAAATTGATCAGGATCTAATCTGTTTACAACTGAGGTACTTGCACAGAGATTTTGTTGTGATCAGGGAGGATTATCTTCAGCAGCTCAGACACTTAAACTATTCATTTCATTTTTGTCATGTCAACCAAAGTGGCAGATACTTTTGTCAAAAAGCATTTACAGAAACTCAGTGTATTACCTTTGGGGGATTATATGTACAGAGCATGTAACAGCCAATTTGAAACTATGGTAATAATTCCTTACATGCTCACAAAAGTGAAAATGGGTTGAACTTTTATAGGCAACCCCCTTCTGCCCTCTCCCAGTTGGAAACAACTTTGCAATTTCTAGATCATATAAAAAACCACAAGAGGTATTTTTCCAACACATATAAAATCTTTAACGTGGAGGCTTAGCAGCTAACATATTTTTAAAAATAAGAACTTTGCATGGTAGCACACGCTAGTAACACATCTGTAGAAGAGCTAGTTAAATCATGCTGAGTTTTATCATTGAAAAGGATCTGTCCAATTCCTGCCTGTGTGGAACCTGATGCTGGGCCCTTGTGTAGTTTCTGACATTCAGGAATAGATGGCAAAGGGAAAACACAAACACAAGAGAAAGAAAATGATTTAATTTTTTACTTGATGGCAGTCTCAGCTTTCTCTGTTTGTGGCATCTGTGATGTGCAGACCCACTTTGTTTATGACTAATGCATTTATCCCCACTTTTTAAAAAATTTTTTATTTTAGATTATTCAGTACAGTTTCTATCTTTTATTCCCATTCCAGCCCACCCACCCATCCCTCCCCAACTCCCTTCCATTTCCAAGCCCCGTAGTTTTGTCCATGTGTCCTCTATATTTGTTCCTGTAAACCCTTCCCTTCTCCCCTGAAATTCCCTCCCCTCTCCCCTCTGGTCACTGACATCCCGTCCTCCATTTCAGTGTCCTTGGTGATATTTTACTTGTTTCTTTGTTTTGTTGGTTAGGTTCCCGTTAAAGGTGAGATCATATGGTATTTGTCTTTCATTGCCTGGCTTATTTCACTTAGCATAATGCCCTCCAGCTCCATCCAT
>CM052544.1:80381666-80393258 GCA_028533065.1 Trachops cirrhosus | reverse complement strand
AGAATACCTGGATACCAGAAGGAGACTATACCACTGAATCTCACAGGTACTCTACCACAGAAGTTCACACCATAAATCCAGGGAGCCAAACAGATCAATTTAAGAAGCTGAGGCTAGTGAGAAGAGTCTCACAGACAATGAGAAGACAAAGGAACAATCCCCAAATGAAGGGAAAGGAGGAAGCCTCAGAAATAATGTTAAATGAAATAGAGGCAACTCAACTATCAGACTCTGAGTTCAAAGCAATGATTATCCCCACTTACTTGCATTGCTGTCTCACAGACCTGAGCTCTCTGAAGGGAGGCTTTGGGGACCAACATTACAGCACAAATACTCTGATCACAGCCGACTACAAAGGTCAGCTCTGGGCTCAAGCTTTGGGAGGAACATCATTAGTTTCCACAGTGATTTCCCAATTTTCTTTTTTCTTTTTTTAAGCACAAACACAAAAAGGTAGTTACACTCATGATCTAAGACATATACTCCATTTGCTCCAGGAATTATAAAAGATAAACATAACCTTTACATTCAAGTAGTTTAAATCATTCCTCAGATAGCACATAAAAAATAATGGTACTGAGATGCTGCTTCTGTTTCTAATGTTGCTATAGAATGATCTAGAACAATGCTTTTCAATCAAAATGGAATGTGTGCCACATATGCAGTTTTTTTATATTCTAGTAGCTTCATTATAAAGGTAAAAGAAAGAATCAAATTAATTCTAACAGTATATTCTACTGCAACACTATTCTAAAATATCATTCATCTTATAATCAATATAAAAAATTGAGAGATTTTACTTTTTTGTACTAAGTGTTTAAAATTTTGGGTATATTTTACACTTAGAGCACATCTCAACCTGGACTAACCACATTTCAAGTGTTTGTTAGTAGTGGCTATTATATTGTGCAGCACAGATCTCAGTTGTGAAATGTAAATTCTGGACTTCTGTTGATGTAGGTGATGAATTTGATCACATGTATTTTATGCATTATTCATCCCAATGTTACTATTTTTGTTTTTGACTAAATTTGTTTAAGATTCTGCTTCCTTGTGGTTTATTTACTAGGTTGCAATATTATCATGTGGTGCCTTCTTCACAAGATGTGACATACTTTAATTGAAATAAGCCTAATTAAGAAAAGTCTGTGTCTTTCCTTAAGGATACCTAAAGATTCTGTTTGCTTGGGGACATAAAGAAATCAAAAGCTTAATTGCAAATTAGGTCTGAAACAAAAATATACAATTCATCACAAAGTTCTGACTAATGCAAATCCTGCAGAATACAGTCTTAGGTCCCTACTGCAGATTTCCATGCCTTTCATGTGCTGGACTCTATCCTCTCTTAGAGCTTCTTTGCTCCCCTGTCCCCTAAACCCACCCCGTGATCTAGTCCTACTGAATTATTTACAGTCCCAAAATGTCATCATACACAAGCCTATAAAGCAGGCACTTTTACCACTTTGTCAGAGGCAAAGAATTTAAAGTTCAGTGGGGTTCAATGACTTGCCCAGGCTAATACATGTGCTGAGTAGTAAAACAAGGATATGAATCTTCAACATCTGCATTGAACACAGCCTTCTCCACAGGAAGCAAGTAGACTTAGGCCCTGCAGCCTTTTTGGGTAGGGTGCCCTTGGCTGCTCAAATGATACAGTGCAAGTAGTCAGACCAGTCTTGGTTATTGTTCACTTGTAGCTTGCTGCTCTGCATGAGACAAACAAAATATTTTATTATGGGAATTTGACTTGTATTTTGCAGTAGAATAATATACACATTCACCAATATAAAAAGAAAAAAATTATGGTTTTATTTCCATTTCAAATCATACAAAGTATTTAACTTCTGTTATTTCAAAGGCAGATCAGTCTAAGAACTTGACAAGGTAATTTGAGGGAGCATCACAATTGATGCCTTTGAAAATACTGTTGTGGCTTTGGGTTTTTCTCATATTGTGTCTAAAAACCTAGTGTTTTATGTGGGTGAATAAAAAGTTGTTTTCACTTAGAAAATTGCTGGTATTAAAGGAATGAATTTGTTGTTAGCAAATATTTTAAAGGGAAAGAGCACCATTGCTGACACCATGCTCACTTTGTACCTGGACCTATTGATGGGAGGAGTGCAAGAGAAAGAAATTGGGTGCACACTCACCTGAGATATGAAGATTTTCACATTCTAGGGAAATTGCAAAATTTGCATTTGTGTACCCCTCTTTCAGACCACCTTGTCAACAACCATCTAGTCTTGTTTATCTTAAGTTTCTGTCCAGCATCCCAGACCATTAATCATTGCTCACAAATCAGTGTAGATTTGTACTTGAAGCTATCTTGCATTTCACACAAAGTTTTGGATTCAGAGGTTGTAGCCACTGAGACTTCCCATCATGACTGCCTTTGGGCTACCCCAGAGCAGGAAAGAAGTGTAGCAGCCTTATATTTCTACCTAATGCAGATACACAAATAAACCAGGCCTGCACTTTTTCCTCTTCAGTTAATTGTTTTAGGGAATTCCCATAAGGCCATGGAATTGAGATGAAAGGGAGATGGCAAATCATTTGGAACAAGTATCCTTGCAGTCTGAGTTACTTTCCAGTACTAGTTACTTGTGCTATTTTATAAAGAAATGGTTGGAATATGTATACTTTTATGGACAGGTAAATTGTATAATACCCAGTGTATGACAGCCAGTCCCTTGATATACCACAGTTATGCATGCATTCACTACCAGGAACAGTAGCTGTCTAGGAGATACTTTTCAAAAGGACAATAATTTTCAATATAAAAGAGAGAGATTTTACTCTCAAATCCAAAAGACTCACACTATGATTCTCCTGGGAATTGCAACAGATCTTCCAATATCATTGGGCCTGTTGGGGCATAAGATCCCTGACACAAAGCCTGCAGAACTTTTTGCTGAGACTTCAAAAAAAAATTCTCACCCAAGGATATGTTTCTATTGATTTTAGAGAGAGAGAAAAGGAGAGAGAGAGAGAGAATAAAAGAGAAAAAAACATTGATGTGAAAGAGAAACATTAATCAGTTGCCTCCCATATGCTCTCCAAAAGGGGATCGAACTGATGACTTAACTATATATATCCTGACTGGGGACCAAACCCACAAACTTTTGGTGCATGGAAGGACACTCCAACCAACTGAGCCACCCATCCAGTGCTTGTTGCTGATCCTTTAAAAATTTTCTTATTGTTTGGTTGGTTGGTTTTGCCTTGGTCCTTATTCAAGGTATCTGTTGTATTGGTTACTGGGCAAGTAAATCAAAACAGCATGTCCAAATATAGAATATATTGCCTCTAAACTACAAACAGGGCTACCTAGTATTGTATTTTTTGTATATGGTGGTCAATGCAAGATGTACAAATGCATCTCTTACTGTAGACAAGACATCATAGCATGCCAAAGAATCTTCACTATGTGGTAAGTCCCTGAATCACTCAATCCTTGGTATACATAAAACTAAGTAAGGCATTTGGGATGTGCCCAACTTCCTTTATATTGTGTCTAGTTATTTTAATTTCATCAACCAATGGACCTCCATAATATTCTGCTGGTTACCAATACAATCCAGTCTCTTCTAGACCAACTTTGTCCACTAGAAACATGTTGGGGTTTGCCCTGGCTGGTTTCAGGAGCTGCAATCCCCCATAGCTAAGGCTGAATGAGAGACCTCTGAACAAGGAGACATTAAGGAGACAGCCTATCTCCCCGACATGAGCGCTGCCTGCTCCATGTCTGGCTCTCATTGTTTGGTCGGTTAGTCAATGACAGGTAACAATTCTCAGAGGAGGATGGATCTAAGACAGGCATGATCACGTGGGAAAGCCATCAGGAAGAGACTCAAAGGGCTGTGGAAAAGAGGGAGTGATCAACCCCCACCCCCTCAGCTTTGACAAGCCTGAGTTCTTATTTTGTCTGTGAGAAATCCAAATCTCCTGGCTGCCTTTGTCTCCTCTGCCCGACTCAGGCCTGCAGCGACATCAAGGGGCGGTGCAGTCCAGACCAGAGCCAGTGGACCCCTGGGATATTTGACTTGAGGCATAGAATATGCAAGATCTTGTGAAATGTACTATTGCTGGAGGATGCTTTTAAATTAGAATACGAAGACACGGGCAGGAAATGAAACTAGTCTTTTAGGTCCTAGGTGATAAGAACCCAACTCAACGTGAACCCTTTTAGGTCTTTGAAAGTTACCTATTTGCTTGATCTACCCTGCTAGAATATAATCAACAAACTGTATCCATACCCCTACCCAATACTACCTAATAAAAAGCCTACTCAAGCAGCGGCTTGGGGCACTCTCCCCTAGAGAGAGTGGCCGTTGGGTTCCTATTCCTCCACAGGACTTGGTAGTCCGTGTGTATTTTTCTCGTGTCTCGAGCATCTGCAGCCCCTGTGGTTACTGCAGGCCAGTGACCATGACAGAAATACACTGTAAAAAGTACATGCAAGCCACATTTTCCACTTTAACTATTTTTAAATAAATGAGGGAAATTAATAATATATTTTATTTAGCTCAATGCATTAAAATATTATCACTTCAACATGTAATCCATATATTAAAAACCCATGTTAGTTTGCTACACTAAGACTTAAAAACCTAGTACGTACTTTATTCTCACAACACATCTCTATTTGTGTCAGCCACTTCATTGGTGGTTGATAGCCATATGTAGCTAGAGGCTACCAAACTGGCCAAAGCAACTTTAGGGTATGTTATAACAAAGAGCAAAGGAGTTGATGAAGACTTTACTTTTAGCTTTCTCATGTGATGTTTCTGATTACCTATGCTGATGTCAATGGGGAAAACACTGTTTGATAATAAATAACTGTCAGGGGCTTTGCTTATTTCTGCAATAAGGACTTAACATCTTTAACTACAGATGTGATTGCATCATCACCTGATAAATTTTGCAGCAATATACAATAGAATCTGTCCCCACAATCCATATGACTTTGTATTGTCTAAAAAGACAAATTAAATAGAGATATAATAGGAATAACTACTCTTGCACCTCCCAATTTTCTGATGGTTGCAAAAATTGTGTAGTTTTCTTAGGAATGTGGTATTGCCTTTGGTTTACTCTCTAGTCAATTATTCTGTTACTTAGTATGTCTATTCTCACTATGCATTTGGAAATTGGGGAAGTAATCACAGGATGGGTCCATCTATACTCTTACTGGACTCTCTCTGAGATAAACCCATGCCAACACCCCATCTATCATTCAGCTTCTATAAACTCCCATTTTTACCAGCATACTACAGGGGTATTTCTAGTTTCTGGATTTGACAACTTAAATCCAGTAATAATAATCCTTAGAAAATCTAGATACATAGTTCCTTTTTCCTAGTGCAATCACCCTGATAAATGGCCAAGGTCCCTCTAAAGAAGTCTTGAAATAAGAATCACCATATAGAAAGCCCTATCTCAATTGGGTCTTCCATTAAAAGGCTTCCTATCCAAGAACATATCTGAGAACTAGATAAGTTGTCATAAATCCCCACAACCAATTCTATAAGGGGGGAGCCATGTTGGGTAAGGTTATCTTCTCATATTTTTTCTAAGTGTTCTTTACCTTTAATTTGTTTTTCTTATTCTTTTTCTCTTTTTATTTTTAAAAAATATAATTTGGTTCATTTTATTCAGAGTAGAATTATTTTGAATAGGAAAGTTCTTCCTAGACCAGTAATAGTGGGGTTTCCACTAGGAAAGAATCTTAGATTTCAAGGCTTTTAATTTTAGGGCTCTCAGGAACTCTACCCAGTACACAGTAAAGGTCTTTATGACACAGACCTTTACTGTGTGACTGTGGATGAGGTATCTAGATACCTCAACCACCAAGAGCAGCAGTAGCATAGCTGCTCCCCATGTGGAGCCTTTCTCTCCTTTCCTGTGCCTCAACAACAGACTGCTCCCTCTAAATACGGTGTTTCTGCCTCATATCTTTCTTTACTTTTTTTGTAATCCTCACTCGAGGACATGCTTATTGATTTCAGTGATGGGGGAAAGAGGGACAGAGATAGAGGGAGAGAAACATTGATGCAAGAGAGAAACATCCATCAATTGCATCTTGTACCAAATTGATAACCTAGGCCTGGGCCCTGGCCAGGAATTGAACCCACGAACTTTCGAGTTTACAGGACAGCACTCCAATGAACGGCCATACAAGCCAGGGCTCTACTTGATTTTTTCTTCAGCCATCTTTGCCAAAATGAGTCCCAAAAAGATTTCATAACCAGTTTGGTTTATATACCAAGTTTCTATTGCCTCAAACAATGATTTTTTTTTTTCTTTTAGAATACGACACTTGCTTTGGAGAACTGAGTGGAGAAATGTGCTTGGGAAATTTCATCTGACATCTTCAGCCTAGGGCATCTTCTCTCTCAGTCTCTGTTGGTCTCCTTTTCTACTTACAGTCTTTCTTCAATCTTGCATTTGGGGTTTACATGTTTTCCATTTTAACAGAGAATGGAGGTTGACTTTTCTTTGTTGTTACTGGTAATTTATAAAGTTAGAAAGAGGCAGCGGCATTTGTATGTGTCCATTTTAGTATTGGGACTGTAGATTGGGAAATGCTGATTGCATTGACTGAATAGAACAGATAGTGTGCTGAAATTTCAAAATAGGGAGAGTGAGAATCCAATAGGGCTAGGAGGAGGCAGAGGGGAAAAGGGTCTAAAACAAGTTTAGAGTAATGTCTTCCCACATCTTTCCCATGTAGAGCTTGTCAACATTTGTAGAACATACTGGAATAAATGTACAAAGCTGCTTATACCTAGAGAACACCAGCCTAAGGGTTCTGGCCCCAAGCTGCCTTATATTTGAGGAGATCAATATCTCAACATCTTGTGACCATTTCCAACATAACAATATGTACTAGTGAGGCACTAAAAGAGCAGAAGATTAGATATGGTGAGAAATGTAATATAGGCTCCTATTATTTGGGACATAAGAATAGGAAAAATAATAAAATATATGGATTTTAAGGCAGAGAGAAGATATAAGATGTTAAATGATAATTACAAGATTAGTTGAAATGGACTCATCAGACCCCACAAATATTGTGAAAAAAAGTGATTATAATTGTTGCATAGTAATTATAAAATTACATGAAGAAATAATCTCTTAACTTTGGGTTTATTCTGTCATGGGCATGTCAACATAATTTTAAATTTTGAAGGAAATTTAGATTATTTCTTTAGCATGTCATTTTTCCAATTTTCCAACTAAAACAGGATATTTTAGGTTAGTGTTTTTAGCTAATTTATTTAGATAATGACTCTCCCTTGCACATGTGTAGGTGGACACATGGGTGAATGTGTGGGTGACATTAAAAGAAACTGGGTGGAAGGAAAAAGCAGGTCAACACTTTGTTGCCAACCTCTACACCATTTGGAGAGTGCCAAAGACCAGAGGGAAAATGATAGATGTATTGTCTCATCCAGCTTCTCTTTACCCACCATGATCTCCTACCCAGTATGATGCTGAGAGTCACAGAGCACACAGAGGAGGAAACATGGAATGGGGACAGGAAACATTTTAACCATAATTGCTTCCTGTCTGCATAACTTCAGCTTTTCCAAGGGAGCTTCAAAGCAAGAGATAATAAGTAGAATAGTATAAATAACTTCATTCTTTTCACCAAAGCTATTTTCCTCAGAAAAATCTAGCCTATTGGAATTCTATTCACAATTTTTCATACAATTTAAATAGGAACCTATCATTAGCCTCAGATTATGGTATAATAATTCCTAGTCATTAGATACCAGTGGACATAATCATTGTTTTGAGTGAATTCTCATCATATTTTCCATTATACTATTATTATTAAGGCAATATTTTATACGTCATGCTTACCTTCATTCTTTTTGTTTTGATTGTTCTTTTAGTTTGCAAATTAAACAGTAAGCAGTGTAATGTTTTAACTGTGAGAGTTAATCTAAATATTTTATTACACATATTTTGTGCCAAAGAGGAAAAACAAAAAAGGTGATGCAACTGGCAACTTCAGTTATAAAACAATCTGAGGTGTGCAGACTGGCAGGAACCCCGCAGGCGACAAGGGGGGAGGAGTGAGCAGGGATGGTTAGCTGACTCTGGGGCGGGGAGGGGGCACTGTGAAACCTTGGGGAGGAGCACCAAGCCATCTTTTTAGAAGTCCGGAAGAAGGTGTTCCTTCAAGCCTACCCAACAGGATGGCATTGAATATTTTTGGACCAACTGAAGAACCTCAAATCATTCTTAAGAGAACCAACCACCCAGCGGGGGAAAGGAAGTGATATGTTTGAGGAATCAACACCTGTGCATACTTGATAGCCTCTGAACCCACCTGGTGGGAAGACTAGTGATAGTTTTGGGGTCATCAGTGACAGCCACTTTACCCTTGGCACACCCAAACAAACCAAAGGACCATGTGCTCTTTTGTGAAGAAGACCCAAAAGTGGACCTTAAAGCCTCAAGGAGCACCTTGCCCAGAGAAGAGACAGGTGAGAAAGGTGGCCCGAGAGAATCAGACCATGACTGGGGCCCCAGCCCCAGGCCCAGCCCCAGCCCCAGCCCCAGCTCCAGACCATGCCCCAGCCCATGCCCCGGTTGACAGCCATGAGCCCAACTGGATCTCACAACAAAGTTCTGAATCCACATGGAGGCCAATCCAGCTTCTTCTTCTATTAGAGAAGCTATTGCTTCCCCTGTAGCTAGAGAAGAGACTCAAAAGATAGGATTTCAAATATAGTTTCCTTTAACCCAAAGGAAAGAGAGTTGGGAGAAGGTCTGTTGCATATCTGAAGCCACTGCTCAGGTTCCATTGCCCCTATGAGAGCCTCAGAGGACCTCATCTTCCAGACTGTAGGGAAACACATCTTTGTGGAGAAAATGTGACTCCTTGGTGAACACGCATTTGTAATTTTGGATGTGAGAGGAACTCTCAGATGGGCTGGGTGGGGAGCTGATGCAAGGCCACAGGAACCTGATGAAGTAGGATCTTCCATGTCCTTGTTGTATCAGCAACCTGACAACCAATTGGGTATCTAGAAATCACCTAACATAGTAGTAGAGTTTGAAGTCTTAGAAAGAAATCCAAAAACAATGCTGGGCATAAGCCAAAATACTAGTCTCCATTCTTAGGACTCCTACTGTTCAACCTCAAGTTCTCCTTTGCTCTCAGGCACAGTGTATTCTTCAGTCTTTTCTTGAAACATCTTGATTGCTTTTCCTCTGCAACTGTCAAAAAAAAGTTGTTGTTCTAAGTCTTATATTTTATGAAGAGATTTTTACCCTGATCCTATGTGGTCATCTGACAGGAATCTCTGCCTTTCACTCACTAGGGACTGGTCTTAATCTATTCACAGACTAGTTTTGCTTGTCAATGGTTTCTTTTTTTGTTTGCTTACCCCTAAGCCTTGCCTTTGCTCTTCACCAGTGATGTGAACAGTTCTTCTATCTGCAAGGCCAACTGACTTTTGCAAGTCTAAAACTATCCAGATGCATCCAGGTAATTGGGTCACTTAAATTCTTCATGTGTCTTACTTTATTCCTGTTGACATTGGGTAGAAGAGATTATTAAGAACCTTGGATTCTGAGGTTTGAATTCTTTTTTTTTTTCTGTTTTAAAAAAGACAGTTTTATTGATTGATTTTAGAGAGAGACAAGAAGGGGGAAGAGAGAGAAACGTGGTATCATTTTGTCATTTCACTTATTTATGCATTCATTGGTCGATTCTTACATGTGCCCTGACCCAGGATTGAACCTGTAACTTTGGCATATCAGGATGACGTTCTAACTAACTGAGCTACCCAGTCAGGGCCCCATAGTGGGTAGTCTTAACTTTCCATCTTGGAGTCGGCAGGATTTATACATTTTACGCAGGAATAACATGCTCACCCTTTGGTTAGATGGCAAGAGATGCCTAACAGTCAAAAAGTCAAAAAGAAAACAAAAGCAGTGGCGTCTGACAGGCGTCCGATGACAGGACGTGATGGAATGTGAAGTGGTTGCGGGCCAGTCACGGAGCAGAGAGGTCACTGTGGGTTGCAGCCATCGGGGGTGTCTCCTTGACAGAAGAACAAAGGACATCGCACCCTGAAGGGCAAGCAGCAGAGAAGGAGGTGCTTCATCGAGGCATAGGTCTCCATGGCTGACGAAGACAAAGGCTTGTGGAAGGGGGGGCGAGGCTCTTTTCCTGGTCACCCCTGAGTTGATGTCGTCACCTCATTCCATTTGAGTCCAAGTGTGGGGACAGCTGAAGCAGCGTGGCCAAGTGTCCGAGAGATGGGGTCATCAACTGAGACCCCAGACCAGGCCATGTTGGCTCCTCCCATCTTGAGGACCAGTGTCTGACCCTCCGGAGTTGCAGGCAGTCCTGTAAAGGTTTATATGAACTCAGTCAGTATCGAGAACCTACTGTGTGCACACACCGAGCTCCCTCTTGGCCACGAAAGAGGACACTGTTGTCTCACCTGGGCACCTGATCTGCCTACCGGCTCTGCTTCTCTGCTCCGGAAGACCCCGGCCTACCGGGAGGAAAACGTGAGTAGTTTTCTGGGTCTCTGCTGATTCACAGCTATTGCTTGATGCCATCGGGTCTGAACCATGCCACGGACTCTTCTCAGAAAGCAGACATTCTGGCTGTAAGTGTAACTGCACAACCAGCTTAAACTGCTCCTGTCCTGTTTCTGACAAGACCAGGAACCCAAGTTGAAACCTTGGATATTGCACTTGGGAATAACACTTGTGAAACACCACTCACGAGTCAGCCTGGGAACCCGTAACCACTGCCCCACACCAGGCTGCCCCGAGCCCTGGGCCAGGGAGACAGATCTGCGCCCTGTCTCTCATCTCCTTTCCAGTCCATTCTCCAATCAAAGCCTTTCCTTCTCTCAAAAGCCAGGACTGCGATATTGGCTTGTGTGCACGTCGGGCAGAGAACCCTTGTTCAGCAACCCAAACACGGATTTTGAGCGCTGGGTTGCATTTGCTCTGGAACAAGCATTTACCTTTGCTGGAGGCTGTTCCTGCCCTTTCTGGGCCTCACCATTTTGGGGGACATGAACCTTCCCTTTTTGATTGGAGAAAAAGCAGTGATGAAAAAAATCCATCCGAAGCCTGGAACACAGCAGTGAAAGGAATTCTACCAGTTTGTGGGGCTCTGGCAACATTTCCAGCCATTGTGGGAAATAATTGGTTGGGCCAATCCCTACCCTACAGGGGAATGGATGTAGTGCTGGGCGTGGAGAAGGGACCAAAATACACGTGGTGACCATCCTGCTGGAATTTTCAGTAAGTGGAAGCGAAGGCGGGTGAACAGCTGGCGACCGATAGAGGTTTTGCTTTTATGTAGGGTCATTTTACTTTGCTTTTTGTTGTTATGTTTTAGTCCTCACCTGAGGATATGTTTATTGATTAGTGGGGGAAGGGGGAGAGAAAGAAACATCAGCTGGTTGCCTCCTGTATGTGCCCCAACCAGGGATCAAACCCACAACCTAGGTAGGTGCCCTGAGGGGAATCGAGCTTGCAACCTTTTTTTTTTAATTTATTTTATTTTTTTATTTTAGTTTATTCAGTACAGTTTCTATCCTTTAT
>CM052544.1:80324157-80381166 GCA_028533065.1 Trachops cirrhosus | reverse complement strand
GGGTGCGCACTCTCTAGTTCCCGAGGGGCGCCCACTCCTCCTACCTTCAGGGCCTGGTCCTCACAGGTCCCACGGAGCACCCGCACCTTTTCTTTTTTCAATGCTGTGGTTTCCGAGACTTTCACCAAACCACGCTCTCTCTTCGGGTTTTTCAATGTCCGCTACAATTTGCGATCTCCTATTTTCATTTATGACGTGATAATGTTGGCTCTTTGCTCTGTTCCTACCTAGAATGACTAGGATTTTTTTCCTGGTTGTGGGAGAGTAGAATCTGCTGCGTCCTACCACGCCGCCATCTTGGACTCCTGAATTCTTTAATAATACATAAAGAGCTATTCTTAAACAGCAGCTTTACATAGGTGACTCTTGACTAGTCTATTTCTCACACCTTTTTAGAAAAAAAGTTATTCAGGTACATCAAAAAAGAAGAAAAGTTTGCTTAGGCCACCCTTTATAAATCTCTGAAGGACCTCTGGACTATATTCTTTTTCCAGAAGAGACTTGGAAACCTTAGGCTAGGAGATTTGCTAGTTTGCAGCAAAGCCTCAAGTGTCCAGTCGAGTTGCTACTCTGCCAGACCGTTTCTCTCATTCAGCCTCCTAAGGGGTGTGTAAGTCTCCATTCGCTCATGCTGGACCAACAATTACAGAAGAGAGGGTTTGTGTGGTAGTGGCTTTTGTTATGAGTGGCTACAGCACAAATGCCAGGTGGTAGAAATATCTTCATCATTATTAAAATTGAGAAAATAAACACTTGGTTTAATTATAATCACAGTGGCTGAGACACTAAGTGACTACAGGAGATGCTTGCCAAACCCCACTTCTTACACTTGGCACATTGAGGGGACCTGCATGTGGCTTTTTCAACCAAAGTGTTTCCCTCCTTTCAGATGTCCTGCTGACTTTGGAGCCAAGAAATACTCATTCCATATGATTTTATCAAATACTTCCTGTCTCCTCCATGCTTCAAATGGTCATTTTTAAGAAAGTTGTTTGGAATTCAGAGCATTTTTTCCCCATTAAAAAATGTTGTTAAGTATTGGTTAGCTTTTAAGCCCAAATACACTAACTTGTTTAACTTACAATAAAATATGCTAATGGTGGGAGTGAGCTGCCACTTATAACTACATTTTGCTTTTTCATATACAAGAAAATGATTTGTGAATTCCAAACTGAGTTGCTAGGAAGAACCCTTGACATTGTACTGGTGGCCCTTGTGACTTCATCCCCACTGTCAGCCCAATGAGAGGAAGAACTCTCTAGCTCCATCCTCTGGCAGGGATTTCTGGGGTGGAGATGGAGGAATCCGAAGATGGGAAGAGAGGTCAGAGTGAGGGATGAGGAAAGCAGGAGCAATGGTAAGAGCCTCTGGGCAACAGTGACAGCTCCAGCCTTACTTTTCTCCTCATCATTCCCCCCTTTCCCTCTCTGGGGCTATAGGAGTAGGTTTCAAGTGCCTAGGTAGACTGGTCATCTACCCAGAGAGAAGCAGAAGATGAGTTTCTGCTCCTGTAATCCTGATGCGGGTGGTCGTCTGCGTTTGGAAAATGCTCTAGACATTAGGGTCTTTGTATTTGGAAGATTCATTAACTATGAGCATCCTGTTCTCAATCTGTAAGCTGCATTGAGAAATTACCAGTCTGTGTTTTTTATTAAGCCTTAAAACTTTATGTGCATTTTGTGTCAACTTTTTTCTAGACTTATATCAAAAACAACAAACCTGTACTTACATTACAATGTAATTTTGATAAGTACATTTGTTATATTCACAAGGCAGAATTGTGTATAATAATTGAATTAAACTTAGTGATCATGAAAAAAACCCATCTGTATGATTTATTAATTCTTAAATTTTTCTAAAACTAAATTACCATATAAGAATAAGAAATAAGTGTGAAACTGAACATTTTCACACCCATTTTAATAGATCAGTTAATGCATGTGTGATTCTAGTTTAAATCTAATTCCATTCATTTTAATTTCTCATTAAACCAAATAGTGTTTGATCTTTTTATTCTTAATTTTTTCTCAGTATTCAGGAATTCATTTCTATAGTATAATGTTGATAACATATGATTTTAAAATCTGATAGTCTTAAAATAGTTAATCTTAGATGAAACATTTTTAAGTAAATGTTGGAATTCTCATTCATAGTAAATTAAGAAACAATGCCAAAGATAAAAACAATATCTTAAATTCACAGTAAGAAGTATGAAATCCTGCAATTTCTGAAATTAACCATTAAACCAAATGAATTACTCCATTGTTTCAATTGAACATTATTTTGAGACTTAAGAGGGGTGGATTATCATTTTTTTTGCATTTTGTTTCTTTTTTTAAATTTCATTTTAATTGTTGTTCAAGTACAATTTTCCACTTTTTACTCTCATCCCAGCCCACCCACCCAGCCCTCCCCAACTCCCTCCCATTTCCACCTACCCATAGTTTTTGTCCATGTGTCCTTTATCCTTGTTCCTGTAAACCCTTCCCCTTTTCCCCTGAAATTCCCTCCCCTCTCCCCTCTGGTCACTGTCAGCCTGTCCTCTATTTCAGTGTCTTTGGTTATATTTTGCTTGTTTCTTTGTTTTGTTGATTAGGTTTCTGTTAAAGGTGAGATCATATGGCATTTGTCTTCCACTGCCTGACTTATTTCACTTAGCATAATGCTTTCCAGTTCCATCCATGCTGTTACAAAGGGTAGGAGCTCCTTCTTTCTTTCTACTGCATAGAATTCCATTGTGTAAATGTACCATAGTTTTTTGATCCATTCATTTACTGATGGGCACCTAGGCTGCTTCCAACACTTGGCTATTGTAAATTGTGCTGCTCTGAACATTGGGGTGCATAGGTTCTTTTGGATTGGTGTTTCAGGGTTCTTAGGATACAGGGTTCCTAGAAGTGGAATTGCTGGGTCAAAAGGCAGATCCATTTTTAGGTTTCTGAGCAAATTCCATACTGTTTTCCATAGTGGTTGTACCAGTCTCCATCCACACCAACAGTGTACTAGGGTCCCTTTTTCTTCACAACCTCTCCAACACTTGTTTATTGCTTTGTTTATGATGGCCATTGTGACTGGTGTGAAGTGGAATCTCATTGTGGTTTTAATTTGCATCGCTCTGATAGCTAGTGATATTGAACATCTTTTCATGTGTCTCTGGATCCTCTGTATGTCCTCCTTAGAGAAGTGTCTGTTCAAGTCCTTTGCCCATTTTTTTATTGGGTTGCTTGTCTTCTTAGATTGGAGTCCTGTAAGTTTTTTATATATTTTGGAGATTAAGCCCTTGTCTGAGGTATCATTGGCAAATATGTTTTCCCATACAGTTGGTTTGCTTTTTATTTTAATACTGTTTTCTTTAGCCATGCAGAAGCTTTTTATTTTGATGAGATCCCATTTGTTTATTCTTTCCTTCATGTTCCTTGCTCTGGGGGACATATCAGTAAAACTGTTGCTGTGTGAAATATCTGAGATTTTCCTGTCTATGTTCTCCTCTAGGACTTTAATGGTGTGACAACTCATATTTAAACCTTTTATTCACCTTGAATTTATTTTTGTGTATGGTGTAAGTTGGTGCTCGACTTTCATTTTTTTGCATGTAGCTGCTGAGTTCTCCCAACACCATTTGTTAAAGAGGCTATTGTCACCCCATTTTATGTTGCTGCCCCCTTTCTCAAATGTTAATTGACTGTAGAGACTTGGGTTTATTTCTGAGCTCTCTGTTCTGCTCCATTAGACCATGTGCCTGTTTTTATGCCAGTACCAGGCTATTTTGATTACAGAGGCCTTGTAATACATTTTGATACCAGGTATTGTGATCTCTCCTACTTTGCTTTTCTTTCTCAAAATTACAGCAACTATTCAGGGTCATTTATGGTTCCATATAAATTTTTGAAGTGCTTGTTCTATGTCTGTGAAATATGTCATTGGTACTTTCATAGGTATTGCATTGAATCTGTAAATTCCTTTCGGTAGTATGAGCATGTTGATGATGTTAATTCTTCCAATCCATGAATACGATATATGTTTCCATTTGTTTCTGTCTTCCTTGATTTCTTTCTTCAGTGTTGTATAGTTTTCTGCATACAGGTATTTTACCTCCTTGGTTAGATTTATTCCTAGGTATTTTATTGTTCTTTTTGCTATATCACATGGGATGTTTCTTTTGATTTCTGCTTTTGCTGTTTCATTGTTGGTGTACAAAAATGCCTTTGATTTCTGGATATTGACTTTGTATCCCACTGTTTTGCCAAATTCATTTATTAGGTGGGGTAGTTTTTGCTGGAATCTATAGGATTTTCTATGTAGACTATCATGTCATCTGCAAACAATGACAGTTTTGTTTCCTCCTTTCCGATTTGGGTGTCTTTTATTTCCTTTTCTTGTCTGATCGCTGTGGCTAAAACTTCCAATACCATATTGAATAGAAGTGGTGAAAGTAGAGAGCCTTGTCTTGTTCCTGATCTTAGTGGAAAAGATTTTAGTTTTTGCCCATTGAGTATCTTGTTGGCTGTAGGTCTCTCATATATGACCTTAATTATGTTTAGGAATGCTCCCTCTATTCCCACCTTGCTGAGTGTTTTTATCATAAATGGGTGCTGTACCTTATCAAATGCTTTTTCTGCATCTATTGATATGATCATGTGATTTTTGTCCTTGCTTTTGTTTATGTGATGTATTACATTTACTGATTTGCGAATATTGAACCATCACTGCATCCCTGAGATATTTCCCAATTGATCATAGTGTATGATCTTTTTAATGTATTGTAGGATGCAGTTTGCCAATACTTTGTTGAGGATTTTAGCGTCTATGTTCATCAGCGATATTGGCCTGAAGTTTTCTTTCTTTCTTGTGTCTTTATCTGGTTTTGAGATTAGGATGATGTTGGCTTCATAAAGAGTTTTGGAGTGTTATGTCATTCTGGATTTTTTTGAATAGTCTGTGAAGGATAGGGGTTAGCTCTTCCTTAAATGCTTTGTAGCATGATCCTGGAAAAATGTCCCAACCCAGACTTTTGTGTGTCGGGAGTTTTTTGATTACTGCTTCAATTTCATTTGTTGTTATTGGTCTGTTCAGGCTTTCTGCTTCTTCTTCATTGAGTTTTGGAAGCTTATATTTTTCTAGGAATTTGTGCATTTTACCAGGGTTTTTTAATTTCTTGGCATATAGTTCTTCATAGTAATTATTTACAATCCTTTGTATTTCTGTGGTGTCACTTGTAATCTCTCCTCTTTCATTTCTGATCATGTTTATTTGAATCCTTTCTCTTTTTTTCTTGATGAGCCTGCATAAAGGCTTGTCAATTTTGTTTAGTTTTTCAAAGAACCAGCTCCTGGATTCATTGATCCTTACAATAGTGCTTTTAGTCTCTATGTCATTGAATTCTGCTCTGATCTGGGTTATTTTCTTCCTTCTACTTGCTCTGGGCTGTCTTTGCTGTTGTTCCTCAAGTTCTTGTAGGTATAAGGTTAGGTTGTTTGTTTGAAATGTTTCTATCTTTTTTAGGTAGGCCTGTATTGCTATGAACTTCCCTGTCAGGACTGCCTTCGCTGTGTCCCATAAGTTTTGGGCTGTTGTGAGTTCATTTTTGTTTGTTTCCAGGAACTTTTTGATTTCTTCCCTAATTTCATTCTTAGCCCATTCATTGTTTAATAGCACGCTATTCAATCTCCGTGATGTTGAGTGTTTTGGGTTTTTTCTCTTGGGGTTGATTTCTAGTTTCAGTCCCTTGTGATCAAAGAAAATGCTTGGTATGATTTCAGTCTTCTTGAATTTGTTAAGGCTTGCTTTGTGTCCTGTCATGTGGTCTGTCTTTGAAAATGTTGCATGTGCATTTGAAAAGAATGTGTATTTGGTTTCTTTAGGATGGAGGGCTCTATGTGTATCAGTTAAGTCCATTTCATCTAGGGCACTGTTCAATGCCACAGTACCTTTGTTGATATTTTGTTTGGTAGATGTGTCCATTTTTGACAATGGGGTGTTGAAATCCCCCACTATGATTGCGTTGCTGTCAATATCTTTCTTGAAGTCCTCTAAGATTTTCTGCATGTATTGGGGTGCTCCTGTGTTGGGTACATATATTTACAATGTTTATGTCTTCTTGGTGGATTCTTCCCTTGAGTATTATGAAGTGACCTTCTGGGTCTCTCTTTATGTCCCTTTTCTGGAAGTCTATTTTGTCTGATATGAGTTTTGCTACCCTGGCTTTTTTTTCCTGTCCGATTGCTTGGAAAATTTGTTTCCAGCCCTTCACTTTCAGCCTGTGTAGGTCTTTGCTCCTGAGGTGGGTCTCTTGAAGGCAGCATATGTGTGGTTCATGCTTTCTCATCCATTCAGCTATTCTATGTCTTTTGATTGAGGCATTTAATCCATTTATCTTTGAGGTTATTATTGACAGGTATTTATTTATTGCCATTTCATACCTGTGTTCCTCTCTCTCTCTGTCTCTCTCTCTGTCTCTCTCTCTCTCTCTTTTCCTTCCTTTCCTTAAAGTGGTCCCTTTAGCATCTCTTGCAAAGCTGGTTTGGAGGAGGTGTATTCTTTTAGACTTCTTTTGTCTGGGAAGCTTCTTATTTGGCCTTCTATCTTGATTGAGAGCCTTGCTGGGTAAAGTAGCCTTGGTTGCAGGCCTCTGGTTCTCATTACGTGGAATATTTCTTGCCATTCTCTTCTGGCTTGGAGCGTTTCTGTTGAGAAGTCAGCTGCTAGCCTAATTCAGACTCTTGTATGTTACTTCCTGTTTCTCCCTTGCTGCCTTTAAGATTCTCTCCTTGTCTTGAAATATTGCCATTTTAATTATGATTTGTCTTGAGGTGGGCCTCTTTCTGTTTCTCTTGATTAGGACTCTCTGTTTTTTCTGGATTTGTGTGAATTTTTCTGTCATCAAATTAGAGAAGTTTTCCATCATTACTTTTTCAAATAGGTTTTCTATCCCTTGCTCTTCTTCTTCTCTTTCTGGTATCCTTACTAAATGGATATTATTGTTTCATATTGTCTTGTACTTCTCTTAATTCCTTTTCATTCTTTCTGAGCGTCTTTTCCTTTTCTTGCTCTTTCTGGGTGTTTTTTTCTACTTTGTCTTCCAGCTCACTGATCCGATCTTCTGCTTCATCGATCCTGCTTTTGATTCCTTCTATAGTGTTCTTCAGTTCAGAAATTGTATTCTTCATTTCCTCTTGGCTCTTGTTGATAGTTTCTATTTCCTTTTTCATGTTGATATAGCTTGCAGTGAGTTTATTGTAGCTTCCCTGTAGTTCCTGGTAGCTCGTTGTGAGCTCATTGAGATTCCTGATAACCATTTCTTTGAACTCAATATCTGATAGTTGAATTGCCTCTATTTCATTTCACATTCTTTCTGAGGCTTCCTCCTTTCCATTCATTTGGGGATTGTTTCTTTGTCTTCTCATTGTTCGTGAGACTCTTCTTGTTAGCCTCTGCTTGTTAAAATCATCTGTTCTCACTCACTGGGTTTATGGTGTGAACTTCTGTGGTAGAATACCTGTGAGATTCAGTGGTGCAGTCTCATTGATCTCCTGAGCTCACTGGTCTTTGGCTGTCATTTAAGTTGGCTCTGTGTTTGTCTTTGTGTTTTGATTATTGTTAGGTCTTTTTTTGTGGGTTGTTCCCACCAGGTGGTTAAATGTGGGTCACTCTGTCCATCACCTCTTCTATTTTGTTGTGTTGGTGTGGGGAGGTTGTGTTGAAGCTGGTTCTTCCATGTGTATAAGGTTTTGAGGATTCTCTCTTGCTCTTATTCAGTTGTTTGTACTTCGTATTGTCTCCACTATTTAGTTGTATTTCCAGATACGTCCTGGATTGAGGTTTGTGTGGTTTCCACTCCCTCCTTCACCTTCCTCTGTTGTTATCTGTTAGTGGTTCCTTTGTTGTTGGTTTTCCTCTTCCATTGGGTATCCTGGTGTTCGCCGCTTCCACCTACTCTTTTTTGTGATCACTTGGAGGGGGAAGGCAAAGTGGTTTAAGACAGCAAGAGAGTATACTATGATATTTACAATAGCAGTCAGTAGAGAAGAGATAGGAGATCTTTTGGCTATGTATAGTGTTAACTGTGATCTTCCACCAAACTAACCCATTTTTAGAAAGAATGGAAAGAAGATAAGACTCTTGCTGGGGAAGGAAGGATTGTGAGTTGGATCTAGAAAGCAGTGCGGTTGTGGGTGGTCAGATTCTGAGGTAAGGTGAGAGTTAAGGATAGTAAATAGGTTTAGTGTGTGAGAGAATAGAGTTCACCACTATCGTAATAGAGTTCAGGAAACTGTGAAGTGGGCTAAGATCTGGGAGGGGTATTGTGAAGTATTTACAATTATATGGAACAGCTTTTATTTACAATAATATTAGAGCAACAATCATATGACAGAATCTATGTGATCTAGATAACAAGAATAGGAAATATAGGACCTTGAGTAGTGTGCTAATGGGACACAAGTGAAGGACAGTAAATTAGTAATACACTATGAAAAAGATATCAGGGGAAACCTGTCAAATGATACAATATAACCAGCCTAGTAAAGCAGACTATACAGGAAGAAGAGCAATACAAAAATACTATTAAAATAAAAGATGTAAGAATAATGGAAAAATAAATATACAAATATGTAATAACTTACAGGTTCTCTGTAATAGCAGAGTGAAATTTGTCTCACTGTTGCAGTTGTTGTGATATCCCTTCTTTGGGTCCAACTCTGGTCTTTTCACAGTTACAGGGTTTTTTTTTTTTGTTGTTGTTGTTGTTGTTGTTGTTGTTTTTGGTCTCACTTGTAGGTATTTGAAAGAAAAGGCAGATGAAGGAAGGAAAAAGAGATAAAATTGAGGAAAGAAAGGAAGAAGGAATAAAACAAGAAAGAAGGAAAGAGAGGAAAAAGGAACTGAAAGAGAAAAATATAATAAAAATTAAAAAATTAAAAATTATTTTAAAAAGTAAAAATAGAACAAAATTACAAAGCCTCTTGGTTTCAAAGTGGCCAAACTAGTTTTTCTGGTCTTGCTGGCTGCAGCAGGCTGAGGGGCGATTAGTATGTCTTTTCTTCCTTCCCAATTTGCACTCAGTCAGCGGTGTGCACTGTCTAGGGAGCTATCCTGGCACCTCTCCCCTGTGCCTTGGGTGTGGGATCCAGGACTTTCCCCAAGGTTACTGCTGTGGGCTGGGGTGAGTGGGTGTGGTCCACACATGTGTGCGTGATCAGCCAGGCTGCTTCACCCTTCCCAGTGCTCTGGGGGTGCGCAGGGTCTTCCACGCAAGCACAACCTTCCGCCCAACCTCAGGATCGTTGCCCGGCTGGGTTGCAGGGAGGCTGGAGCGATTGCTGTAGGAGAATTCCCCAAACAGTGTCTGTCTTTTCACTTTTTCTCTTTGAGAAATTCCTCCTACTCAAGCCTGCCACTGCACACAGTGGCTTGGCCTCTCCCACAGCCCAATTCTCTAGCCAGACCAGTGACTGGGGGTCAGAACCCCTTGCGCGACTCTCAACTCTGCCAGTGTCTAAAGACTCTGAAGGTGCACACAGGCCCTGTGTGTTTGCTAGTGACTGGGTTTCTCCCAGTGCTGCTCAGACCTTGTTTGGCTGGGGAGAGAGCAGTTGCCAGGGCTTTCTCCCAAGGACTCTGTGGCAAACCTGGCAGCAGGCACCAGGCCTGAGCTGCAGCCCCCTGGACCCTGCGCTGGTCCCTGGGACCTTATTGTCCTGAAGCACTCTCCTTACCGTCTGGTTTTTTGGTTCCACTGTACTTTTTGTTCTCTTATTTTCATATGTTGAGGTGTTATTGATTGTTTGTTCTTTTACTCCATAGATCAGCTAGGATTTTCACCCATGTGTAGGGGGAAGTGGAATCTGCTCCCCCCTACCCCAATGCCATCTCTCTCCAGATTATAATTTCTTAAAAAGGTAGCTATTAGAAAAGTCCAAAGGATATAGTTTCTCCTATTTCTTACTGGTTATAAAAGTTATTATAATTAAACTTATTTTTATTATCAAATTATAGGTGCTAAACTGATGTTAACCAATATTGCATTCTTGTGGTAATTCCTATGAGTAATAATTTACATACTATTTTAACCAATAGTAAGTGAGTCCATTATATTTCTCATACATATTATGACAAAAGGGCTTCCTACTTTTTTCTGACTGACTAAATTTTGCATATTCTGTAGCAGAAGTAGGAAATAGCCAATTGGTCAGACAATGAAAAGTCTCTTGTATCCCTATACTTAGGAACAAACATTTACTTACCAGATGTCATGCTAAGGGCTTTATATAAGTATCACATTTTATACTCACCATGGCACTATGATAGGTATTGTACTATCATTTCCATTTCTATTGCTGAAAAAAATTGAGACTTAGAAAAGTTTTAGATATTGTCCAAGGTTACAGAACAAGGATTCAAGTCAAGTTTTGTTCCCTTATAAAAATCATGCTTTTCATCAATCCTTATTTTAATAATTGACATGGCAGCCATGAAAATGTGCCACTCACATCTTCAGAGAAATGCATTTTTGTCTGCCGGCTCTGCTGCTACCCCTCTAAGATCCATCCCTCATTCAGTATAATCTCTTCCAAGGGGAAATTTTGGGGCTTAAGTGCTTTCTATTAGGCTAACTGAAAATTTCTGAGAACTGTGCAGCCTTCCAAGATGTTTCCTACTTAATCCCCTTTCTTCCCTCTCTACTTCCATAGGTGTTATGCCTCCTGTATGGTCCGAGAAGCAATCCCACTTTTTCCTCCTCCTTCTTTCAATAAGTTTCTTGTATGAACAATCTTGTTTTGTACATATTTTCTGGAAGACACCAACTAACAGAAGATGTATTAGGGGTGGTCTAACAAAATAGTAAATAACATGAGGAGTTGAGATAAGATCACTTACTGCCTCAAAGTGTCTGAATGTAGTCTAAGTCAGCCAGGTGTCCAGCATGGAATACATGGAAACTCATGTCTACTTTGGCACTGTAGCATCCCAAACCCATCTCTGGTAAATGTATTCAGGTCCAAGGCTATGGATGTGTGGGGAGTAAACTTGGTTGGGTCAATGATGAGACCTTACATTGTCTTGAAAACAGATGATGGTATAAAAATTATGCTGAATAGGATTATGAAGGGGATGCTGGGGATCTTTATTTCCTTTCCAGAGCAATGGTATTTTGAGCTTGAGACATTCAGTTCCCTGAAAGAATCTCATGTGGCCCTAACTTTCTTGTGCACTTTTAAGTGAACAACACATGCTCATGCTTTATGCTTTGTTTAGTGATTCACATTCCCTAATAGTAGACCATATTTGGGATAATTTTTAAGCTATTTTTCTCATTGTGTCTTCTGATGAGACATGCTGTCAAGGGTTATACCATTGCATTAATGATCTGAGGTGAGTGGATTTCTTTGATCATAGATACATGCTGAATAGAACATTGAATAAGTAATGAGTCCTACCCCAAAACAATAGGTTTTACTCATTTATAGAACCTAAATATGATTATAGAGTTTATTTATTTATCAGTGCTAAGGGATATGTTCCTTTGGGAATAGAAATCTTTCTGTTATACCTAAAATTGATCAGATTGTAAAATGAGGATTTTTTTTCTTTACCTGGCACCCTGGAAAACATTCACCTCAGAGTCCATACACATTGATATATATGATATTTATATATGTGATATTTATATATGATATATATGATATTTGTATAACACACACAACATACACATATACATCAAACAGGAAGAGCCAGGGTATATGCTTAGGATTGGATTTCTGAGAAGACTTGGTGAAGAAGGCTGGAATTAAATAAGCAAGAATTTATTAAGGTGAAAACACAGTCTTCCCATTTTTGGAAATGAGAGTTAACACCTTGGCAAGGACCAAGGGAATGGGAAACTCACTGCTGTAGTGGTCCTAGAAGCCTGATGACAGCCAATGCCAAGCAGAGAGAAAAGTCTGAGGTGTCCTGTCAAATGATAGAGGAAGAAATGAAAAAAACCTTACAGAGGTAGGTGAGCTGGAATAAATATTTTTGTGCAGCCAGAAGATCCACCAGGGGATTATGTTCCATAAGATGGTCCAAAGAATACATCACTCACTAAAGCCATGGGGAATGTGCTAGTGAGAGGGGCACCACTGTCACTAAGGAGCTCAGTGGTGGCTCCTCTGCACCAGGTCTCATGATAAGAGAAGCAGACCCAACTGGGCTCATTCTATCATTTTATTGTCCAAACTTGTAAAGGCCTAGTGGTAGCACTTGACCACCAGAAGCCAGGAGACCACAACTACTGTGACTAGTATGGTCAGAGGGCAATCCAGTGGGGTTTGGCTCATAGAGATTTATAGATCTGTGTCATAGAGAATGACAACCCTGGAAGTAAAATAGGAGAACTGATAAGGATGCTACTTGACATTGATAGTCAAAGAAAGCAAGAAAGCTGAGGGCACTTGTCCCCAGTAAAAAGTCACAATCCCCTCTTCATTTATAGAACCTGAACAGGTATTCAGGTTTGGGATTGACTACAGAAGTGTCCAGGTTCCTAGGAAGAAGGACCTTACAAGGCCACAACAGTATATACTCTTAATGATTCTCCTAGTCTGTCTCAAAAAGATTTATGGCCATTTACTTGGGTGATATACTTAAGAAAAGTGAATACCCAAATATTTTGAGTACTACTTGACTATGGG
Organism: Trachops cirrhosus; assembly: GCA_028533065.1. NCBI lineage: Eukaryota > Metazoa > Chordata > Mammalia > Chiroptera > Phyllostomidae > Trachops > Trachops cirrhosus. Next base: position 80,368,495 of record CM052544.1, on the reverse strand, counting down.
TATTAACTGATATTACTACTAACTAGATGTTACTCTCTAACTAGAGACCCAATGTGTCATCATCCTCTTTAAAGTGGGGACTTAGGAGGGAAGTTAGCAAATAAAGTCCTGATGGCAATTTTCAATAAAGTTCAGCTCACAGAGTCCCAATTGTCTTTTCCCCATATCCTAAATGTATGATGAAAATTGATGTAATTAGCAGTTGGAAGTTGGAGTATCTTCACATTTTTTCCTGGCCTGGGCAAAAGGCCAAGTAGAATCCTGAAAATGCCCATCTTAACTCCTAGCCAAGACAAAAAAGAAAAGTTAGTATTGTGCCTTAGAGGGAATGACAGAGATCAGTGCTTTATTTTATGACATCAATAATGCAGGAGTGGTGGTACAGTGGGTTGAATGCTTCACCCCCCACCTGCCCCCAAAGATGTATTGATCCAGTTCCTTGAACTCTGTAAATGTAACTTTGTTTGGGAAAAAGGTATTTGTAGATATAATTAAGTTAAAGATCTTGAGATGATACAATCTTAGATTATCCAGGTGGGCCCTACACCTTATGGCAAATGTCCTTATAAGAGGCAGAAGTGGCAGAAACCCAGAGAAGAGAAAGCAGTGTGAAGACAACAGAGAGATGTGACTACACATCTTACAAGGAAGGCAGCAACCACTAAAAGCTAGAACAGACAAGAGCAAAATGAATTCTCTGCCAGCCTTTTTGGAGTACAGCCTGCCACCACCTTGATTTTTGGGCTCTGGTATCCAAGTTACATGAGAGAATACATTTTTTATTGTTTTAAGCCACTGAGATTGTGATAATTTGTTATGGCAGCCTCAAGAAGGTAATTTGTCAGTCTGGTACCTGCAGAAATCTGAGGGGTCTAAGAGGGTGAATGTTGACTCCCACAAGTTCAGCCAGCCAGCAGTCCTGACCACAGCTACTGTAGTGGACATGGGGTGCTTACTGGATCAGATTAACAAGGTCTCAGGTGGATGGTGCCTGCCACTGCTTTGGCAGCTACATTTGTTGTTCCATTCCAACTGAAAAAGAGGGTCAGAAATTGTTCATTTTCACAAAGATTGAGCAAAAATATTCATTTACAGATGCCTCTGGGTTTTGCTAACTTTTCTCTCCTCTGTCATAATATACTCTAATATGCTAGAGGCCTTGATAATACTGTATACTCTAGAGGGTAGGAGGTAAACCCAGTAAAGATTCAGGGACCTGCCAATTCAGTAAGGCTTTCAGCATCCAGAGCTTATGCCATGGTGTAACATCTCATCCTAAGTAAAAGACAAAGTGCTACATCCTGCATCTCCCACCACAGAGAAGGAAGCCCAATGTCTGGTTGGTCTCTGAAGGTTTTGGTTGATCTCTGAGGGTTCTGGATAGCCCAATGTCTATTTGGTCTCTGAGGGTTCTGGATAGACAAATTACTGCATCCTGTATCTCCCACTACAAAGAAGGAAGCCTGATGTCTGGTTGGTCTCTCAGGGTTTTGGTTGATCCCCATACCTGAGAATACTCTTCCAGACCATAAACAGGTGACACAGAATGCTGCTAGCTTCAACTGGCACTCAGAGTGAGAAAGGGCTCAGCAATAAGGCCAGGCTGGTGTCAAATCAGCCTATGAATTGGTCCATGTCAGTGGTAGGAGAAGATGCAGCACAGAGGTAATAGCCAGCTCCAGTGTGAGAATCCTCATGTAGGTTCCTGGGGATCTGGGCAAGTCCATGCCATCTGCAGCAGAGAATAATACAGTGTTTAAGAAATGAGTGTGTTTATATCCTGGTAAAGATGGAACACTTCACTATGAAACATCAAATGACCATGGTACAGAACTGACCAATATTAGAAGACTTCTATGAGAACCAGCATGTCTTACAGCCATATATGCCCAGCAAGATTCCATTGTAAGGTCAACTTCATACATCTGTGGTTGAGCCTGAGTAGGACAAAAGGGCATGCATGAGTAAGCCCCTTGAGCAGGTAGTCCCTGTCACCCGCGTTACCCACTGTGGATTCATCACTACCTGCCCCCATCTCCCACCAGTAGCCATACAGGGGGTGAGGGACCCCAGATGGTCCTCAACTAGTGTAATAAGTGCATAAACCTGGTGGCTCCAGTGGCAAAAATGGAGGCTACGTATAGACCCAACATCAGGGACTCCCACATACTAAGACTGATGTAGGCACTGCTACCTCTGAACATCCAATGGTCAGAAGAGACTAATGCTGAATCCTTGATAAAGATATAATAGCTACAGAGAACAACTTGCTACCTGGGCAGGTCACCTACATTAGGCCCTTTCTGTTCTATAAGGGTAATAATTCAACTTTACTCAGAGACAAGACCAATTCAGGGTATGGATTCAGTTTTCCTACCTGCTAATTCTCAGCTAACACCATATGTGAGACTGGTATGAGGTCTGATTCAGAAGCACAGAGGCACACACAATATACCATTCATCCAAGGGTTCCCTTCACCGCAGAAGAGGTGAGCATGGGCATATGACCTAAGGACCACTGTTCATATCGCACTGCTACACTGTCTAGAAGCAATGTGCCTCACAGAACACTGGGACAGTTGTCAAAAAGACAGTTAAGTGCCAGCTCAAAGGCAACACTTTGAAGACTAGAGAGACATTCTTTACTGTGTGATATGCATTAATTCAGAAATCTCTATATATTTGTTTCCCAATAGAAAGAATATGTCTATTGTCATCTCTTTGAAGAACCCACTGGTGGCTTTTGTGCTTTTCATTTATTCCCATACCTCTGTGTTGGAGGTAATGGACCTCAGGGAAGGCACTCTCTTCCCAGAGAACACAGCAAGGATCTTGCTGAGTGCTTTCAGCTATGAGGAAGCATCGGTGGGCAGGGGGCAGTAAGGCAGCCTTACTCTGCTGAAGTGTGGAAAGATGTCAAGTGGTAACTAGTTTGAAGATTCCATATTGGTCGGGTTGAATTTTTCTCAGAACTCTGCTGCAGTTTGTCTCTTTCTATTCTCCCTCCTTCTTGCATTGCCTAGTGGAAAGCTAAAGACTTTCCTCCAGCTGGCTCCTTTAAAAATTCTCTTGTACTCCTGGTCCAGTCTTGGGATCTGCTTCTTAGAGAATCTGAACTAAAGCACTGGATATAAAATGTTATCTGTTTTAATGTTTTCTTTCCCAGTTGTTTCCTTCTATATGATAATGTTATACTCAATGACCATATGAAAAGTATATCTCAAGTATAATTATTCATAAGTGACCATTTGGGTAGGATTGAACTGCATTGAACAAAAAGTGTTCATTTGGTTTGGCAGAGCACATAAAGATATTAGATTCCCAACAGATTTTTCAGGAGGAAGGACACTCAAGAGATTGTCAGTTAGGGCTTGCTTTTGTTTTTATTTTTTAATTATTGATTTCAGTTGTTTTAAACTAATTGAAATGACTATTTGTTTAAAATTTAACAATGGAAACAATATCAACTTTCATCAATAATATTTTAACCTATGATTTTCCAAAAATTTTCCTTAACATATAGAAAATCCTTAAATGACATAATTTCCTTCGATTTCCTTTTGTTAAATGTTGGCAAGAAAAAGAAATTATTCTTGGTGGAGCTGCTGTCGGTGTGGAGTTTGCTCATTCTCCCCATGTCTGTGTGGGTTTTCTCCAGGGACTCCAGTTTTCTTCATATCTCACAAATATGCATGTGAGGTCAATGGGCTTGTTGACATTGTCTCAGTGTGAGTGTGGATGTGTGTGATGTGCCCCACAATGGAAGGGTGTCCTGTCCAGTGTGCATCCCACCTGATGCCCTGAACTGCCAGGATAGCTTTCAGCTTCCTTGACTCTGGACTGGAATAAGTGGGTTGAAAAAGGATCATCTTACTTGTTTTTGTTCATCTTTCTTAAATGTATATATAGCTCATATTTATTTCAATGTTTAATATAAGAAGTATTTTGGTTCTTCATTTTGATGTTTGGTGATGTTTTATGAGCAGATATATGCTGTAGGAACTTAACTCTAATTTATATCAAGGGTCAAATTGGTTTTATTATGTGTCCTTTTGCTACATCATAGCTTCCAAGAACCTATCAATAATGTGAAATGAGGTGCCTTATCACTAACTATTGTAGCAGATCTATAAATAATTCCTGAAAAACTTTTTGTATTCTGATATCAATTATTATCTCTAAGTTCTTTCCTCCTTGGAAAGTAGCAACTGTGAGATGGGTGCTCCCAAAGAAAGAGTCTGCAGTCTAGAAGGAAAAAAAAATGTAGACAGCAGTCTTTCTAGGCCAGGACCAATGTAATTCAGAGGGTTGGGAGGGTAAATTTTATAGTAATTTTAAAATATTAACTACAGTTTCCCCTTACATTTTATTCCTAATATTAACATGTATTTTCATGTGAAGTTTTATTTAACTCTCAATTAGAATATTAAAGTTAATATTCTAATTCATGTTTCTGTTTAAAGCATAAAACACCCCCTCAGTTTGGTGAGTTATAGTTTACTTCACTGCTGTAGACCTTTATGAATGAATAGAGAAAACTTCACATTAAGAATGTCTACTCTTTTTCCCAAATAAGAAGTATTTACAATGGATGATTAGGGAGGTAATCACTCACCTCCAATAGATGTGGTCTGAGAAAGGGGCTCCACCTTTCCAATCATGATGCATTAACATTTTTCATACAGGACAGTAATAATCATTTAGCATGTTTTCTAGAGGGCAACACATAGATAACTCATGTTCCGTAGGCAGCCTATCAGACATATTTTAACAAGGGTTACATAAACTTGGCATAGAAATAAATACCAGGAGGCTCCTCCCTATGCAATTTCACCAGTGTCATGGCTCTGAAGCACATTGGCCAGCCAGTTGTGAGTAGTGTTATTGATCAATATTCTCCCAAATGGACATACAAAAACCAGATTATCCCTGAGCCTCAAAGACTCCTTTGTGTCTACAGTGTTCAAACTAGTATGTACACATATGGTCAAATCTGAAGTGTTGCAAAATTATGTGGTCAAAATGTCCTTGGTTTTTCCTTAACACTTCTTTTTTGGACATTAAATTTTAAAAATGATAATTAATAGTAGACATTTATGGTAAAAAAATTACATTTTAAAGTATGTTTAATAAAAATGCTATTGGTCTAAAATTGTAAACAGAGTAATAAAATTGAAACCCCTAATCTCTAAAATAGAAATATGATGAAGTATTCTTGAAATCTCCTTGAGAACCTTATGAAAGCCTGGTTTGCTTAGCCAATGATGTAGATGACATAAGAAAGAACTGGGGAGAGACTTGGTTGCCCACCTGCTGTCTTCACACTATAGAGATAGCTATAAAAGCTATCTCTTTCTTCACGTCCATGTCTTTCATGAATGAAGTTATAAGAAAAAAAGTTACAAGTTGCAAAGTTACAAGAAAAAAAGGGGGGTCTATGCAAATTTATTTTTAATGAATTAAAAATTAAATCAAATGAAATAAAAATTGGATGACTCATATACTATTATTTTTAGTGGTTGAAAGTAATTCTTTTTCTATCAACACTAAATGTGCATCTAAAACTTTTTGAAGTAGTCTGGATTCATGGGGCATTCACTGCTTGCTTCTGGGCAGCTTCCTTCAGCCATCAATATGAAAATAAGAAGCCACTTTAAACTCACAGGCTATTTGCTGAAGGTCAATATATGGAACACCATAGAAATGTTATTTTAATTCTATTTTGTTTACTTTCATATATATTTTATATAGATCAATATTTTATATCTTTCAAAACCAACGTTTTTTCTTCTCTTTCTGTTTCCATTGGTTGGATACAGATGATGCAAAACCATCAGGGTTGGTGGAGGAATGTGATGGGAGAAACCTGGTCTCTTTAAATCACAGGATGGAGGAAGGTCACCTGCTAACCTAAGACTTGTGTTGGGAGAATGTTTGAGAAATAAAGTTCTACATTGTTAAGACTGTAACATTTTTTATCTATTTGAAACTGCAACTAGAATTATTTTAATATACTTAGTCCAACACCTTCAACACTTATTTTTAAATGACTTTGAAGTGCTGGTTTTCCTGTGGATTTATTTCAATACTTGGATTTCATGGCCAGCACAACTGAGAAAGATACTCCACAAAATTATATGTAAATCCAAAGACAGGAAATGCATCACTGTTTGTACTTACTGGATTTAAATACTGATTTTTTTCAGTGCCATTCATCTGCTACAATGAGTTTGTTATTGTTGTTGAAATTCAGCTAGTATTTATGTCAGTCAATCAGTTGTTCTTGAAAACTCACAGGGAAGGTGTTCAATTTATATTTTAGCAAACAGAATGAATATTTATTGAAACTATTCAACTGGGGTTTTTACAGTGGCTAGAAAACTCTGTTTCCATATTTTAACTCTATATTCAAAAATATTTTTATAGGTAGCACAGTCACAATGTTCCAACTTAATAACTTTTTGACTTTATAATGGTGCATACATGATACGCAGTTAGTAGAAACAATACCTCACATTTTGAATTTTGATCTTTTCCCAGGCTAGTGATATGCAGTACATACTCTCCCATGATCTTAAGGCTGGTGGTGAGAGGCAGCTCTCAGTGTGATCATGAGGGTGGACAATGGACCCTCCACAGTGTACTATGTTGCCGGCATTGTTTGGATATTGTGCTCTGAGCACATTTAAGGTAAGCTAAGATGAGCTATGATGTTCTGTAGGTTAGGGGTATCAAATGCATTTTCAACTTACAGTATTTTCAACTCATGGGTTTATACAGATGTGCAGATGTCAGTTGAGGAATATCTGTATGTTGTTTTTAGTAATTAATATCACATAGGGGTATATTTCCAGATATCAATTTTCAAAATTTTTTTTCTATGGCATGGATTTCTTTTGAAAAGTAGCAACATTTTATACATTTTTAAAAGTCACTTTAATCTTTACACAGTGATTAAATGCATTAATTTTTTAAAAACATATTTGTGCTTCGTACCATAACTTCTAATAGTATCAATAACTTAGAAAATGTCTACAAATTTTGAATAGCATGTTTTTATAAAATAAAAAAGTAATGCTTTTAAGCTGAATAACTCCTTTAAGTTGCTTTGCCATGAAATAAGTGAATTGTGTTAATAATACTTAATGATTACTCCCTGTTCATTGCAAAATGTTATAATAGTCTACCATATTTTAAAGATTGTATTTTATAATTGAACTGTATACATGTAGATATAGATGTCATACCATAGAACTTTGTTCGTTCCTGGTTTCAGCTTCTTTGCTACAATGAATAATTCAGTGAATAAATATTATGAGAGGTTCTAGCTTTGTACCTAATCCTGATGTATTTTTTTAAATTCCAGTCAAAGCAACTGCTTCATTAGGATTACACTTATACATCTTTTCCACAAAATATAATTTTTATTACAAGGATTATTCACTTTGTATATCTTCTCCGGTACCTCTTTCCTTTTATGATCTACAAAAAGAGGTTTGTCTTGCGTTTCTTAATTGCTTCATAGGCTATTGAATCAACCACAACTGTAACATGTTAGAAACATCTGTATACTTCCAACTAACTGTCTAATTAGCATTTGTTCAAAGTTACATAATTTATTCTAATGTGTGCTATTTCAATTTTAGGCAATATTTTCAATGTGTATTCCAGTAATATGAGTATTTTCTCACAAAATATACATTTTTGTGTGTTTTCATGGTCTTGTCCATTTGTTGCTTTAGTCACTGTTGGTTGCTATGAGAAAGAACAAATGGTTCCCCAACACTATGTGGCTTTTTGTCTTCTGCTATTAGTAAAAACAAACAAGAAACAAAACCAACTCTAAGCCTTTAGCATAAAGTTTCACAGTTTTATCGAATGTGAATTTTATGATAAATAATTTAAATTTGGTAAAAATATGTAAACATTTGTTTTTTTATAAACTGTTAGTTTTTAAATACCTTGCACATTTTCATGCCATGGCTGCATGCTACTTTTTGCTATGGTATCCAAAGATACCATATATACTTTAAGGAAAATTTTATTGTTAAAGATAGTGAGTGTACATCTATAGTCTGAGCAGTTTTCTTGATAACTTAGTGGGCTTTTTGTTTTTGTTTTGTTTTGTTTTGCATGACTTCTTGTCAAATTTCCATGCGTTTTTGATCATAACATTGTCAGGAAACATCAGGTGTAGGATGACTTGATGCAGCTAGTTCTCACTGTGCCTGGCCTTCTTATCTTTAGTCTTTGGTTTCTTAGCAAAATTCTTTTTTAGGGGCTTGTCCATTTTTAGAAAGTTCATTTAATTGAAAGTGCATAATAAAATGCCTAATTTCTCCTAAGTTTTATATTTTTCATCTTCCCTTTTACTTTCTTTTATCTCTTCCTACCCCTTTTCACCCTGGTAATCACCATATTGTTTGTGTCTATGAGCTTTTCTTTTCTTTGCTTCATCCCTTCATCTTTTTCCCCAGTCCTCCTATCTCCCTCCCCTTGGACAGTTGTCTGTCTCTTCCATGTATCCATGCCTCTGTTTCTATTTTGTTTGTCAGCTGATTTTGTTTATTAGATTCCAGGTATAAGTGAGATCATATGGTCTTTGTCTCTCACTGACTGGCTTATTTCACTTAGTATAATAATGTCCAAGTCCATCTACACTGTCACAAAAGGCAAAAGTTCCTCCCATTTTATGGACACATTGTGTAAATGTATCACTGCTTATCTTCCACTTATCTACTGATGGGCACATAGAGATGCATTCTAATATGTTTATTATTTTATACTTAATTACAGTGACTGTGACTTGGAGTCTGAAAAAGCTGTGTTATCATGTTGTATACACCATGGGCACTCAGAGGGAAGCTATGTAGTGTAGTAGCAAAAATGAATGTTTTGAAGTCAGACTGATGTTGGAAATCCAGGTTGGTCATATATAGCCTTTTGCTGCTTTAAAATGCATTGTCTTCTCCCACTTGCCCCATCTATTAAATAAGATAAATAGTACTTATCTTGTGATAGTTATGAGACTAAAATGAAATAATATATGTAAAGCCTCTAGTACCTCTAGCCTCTGGCATATAGTGGGTACTCAATAAATGAATGATAATAATTGTTAGTAGTAGCAGTACAATAATAATATCCCTAACTTTCTTATAAAAATGATAGGTGGGTTGCCCTGGCTAGATGGATCAGTTGGTTGGAGCATTGTCCTATGAACCAAAATGTTGCAGATTCGATCCCCTGTTGGGGCACATACAGGAGGCAGCTGATCAGTGTTTCTCTCTCTCTATCTCTCTCACCTTTACACTGTCTCTAAAATCAATACAAAATACCAAAAACATATCCCCAGGTAAGGATTTAAAAAGATGATAAGGGGGTAAGGAGAAGTAAAAACAATGCTAATTATGGGAAGAAAAAGAAAATAGTAGTGGTAATTTAGGATTAGAAGGAATATGGGAGAAGACAAATGCCAGTGCAGATTCTGATTCTAATCTCCTGAGCCAGGCCCTTCCAGGTGGTCCTTACGAGATTGCCCCATCGTAGAGTGGTGAGAATCTATTCAGATTCTACCTCCATTCAGTTTCTACCACTAGTCTTCAAACACCAGCTAGCCCCACCTATACTCCTTAAACTTAAAATAATCTTGTAAAATGTATAAACAGACCCATTTTAGCAATGAGGAAAGCAAGTCTCTAAAACATGAAGTTAGTGCCTACAAAAGGGGTAGAAATAGTACACAATTTGGAGTTCTATAAGTTTAAAGTTCATGGTCCTTTCATTCTTATCTTTCTGGAACAAACATGAACCAGCCAAGCTGGGAAACAGTAAACTGTCACATGAGTTATAATTTCTCCTGACACAGAAGCCCTGTTTTCCTAAATTCCAAAGTAGTTTATGATAGTTTATAATACTACAAGACGCATACTGGGGTTCAGTCTCCTGGAGAGCTCAGAAAGGCTTCTACTCAAAGAAGACAAAGAGAGGGATGAGGGCACTCATGCAGGTGAAGTGAGCGGTCAGCTGGCCCACAAACCCCAGTTTGAATCGCAAAGCTGCATTGCCTGGCAGGAATCTGCTATAGTATCTTATCCTGCCCCCCCATGTTTGTGCCCTTGTCGTCTCAGGGCTATCACGTTTCTGTGCCCTCCCTGGGTTTCAGCAGCCTTGCCAGTCAAGTTGTGTTTGCAAGTTCTCTGCTGTTTTTCAGGTGATCAGACTGAGTCCTCAGTTTATAGATCAGCTTCAATTATTGCCCCCATGGAACTTTTAAATCTCATGCCTTTCCCACAGGTTTTATTTTCTGTTAAATTTAGCCTTTCTCCAAAATGATATGCTTTGAAGTTGTATTATCTAGTGCCACATTGATATCTTATAATGATCTGTTAGCAATATTGCAAATTTATTTATGTCTAATTAATATTTTAGTAGTTATAATTAGTGGAGTTAGTTATAGATTAGTTTTAATTAGCAGAGTTACTCTGAGATTTCACCTCACTGGAGATGAGAGACAGAGGGACAGATCATCTCTATGGCGACTTATTTGCCCAATTTCTTATATGCACATGTGCCTACACCCTCAGTTTGCCACTCACAATGGGACCCCTTCTACTCTGTTATAGTGTTGGCCAGGAGTGGTCATTCATTCTTTTCATTCCTAGAATAATTCCTTCTTCTTCTAGAACTATTTGGCTTACTTAAAATCTCCAATGTCTTGCCACTTCTTACAGAGAAAGAAAATTGCATAGGAACACTTTATAAACAGATATACACTTGATAGAAAAAAAATAAATACTCAAATAGATCAATACTCATCCAATTAAAGTTTATTAAAATAAATATTCCCTATGATATTTCCCTCAATTGTATTGAAAGTAGCTCTTATATACTTCATTTTTAAATTTTCCCTCTTCAAATATCATGAATCCACAGCTTTTCATAGACACAGTTTCAACTTGTAATTAATAAAAACTTTTCTTACTGATGCTCAAATATTTACATCTTGGCTCCTAGTAGCTGCTTTAAGATGACTCTTTGCCTTTTCAATATTACCCTAGACATTTTCTTAAAGTATATTTCCTTACTTGCAACAAGAAGAGATTCCTGAATCCTCTAGATGCTTTTCTATTCCTGAAAATGGAATCACCTACTCTCAGAGGAGTCTGAATTGCTTTTTCTGAAAAAACAGTTCAGTGAAAGGTGTATAATGATGGTTTCACACAAGTACTACTGTTGGTCAGTGGGCCCAAGTTTACATGACTTAATTAACTATAAACTTACTAAATCATCCATTTAAAAGATCATTTCAATATAAAAATTGTAGTTTGCTATGTTGTTTAGATTTTTAACCCCTAACCTAGAAAATCATGAGTTTCATTTACATGGATGTTTAACAAATTGAATAGAAAGGCATTATACATAAGAATCTTTCCATAATAGAATTCAAAGCATATTGGTTGTTGACATTTTTCTAAAATAGAATGGTATCTGAGCAGTTTTGCTTCCTGTCAACACTGTTGCATGCAACATCACAAAGCCCAGTTTTTGGAAAATGATGTAGAGCAGCTAGACTGAATTATCAAGAAGTCTGCCAAGATTCTTTGGCATTTGGGATTTGGCATAATGTTGCAAAATAATTTTTTCAGACAATTCTGTTTTTTGCTATGTACCCAGATATTTGAGGAGTAATTCCAAATGTTCCTCTGACCACAGGTTTTCCTTCATAACAGTTAGTTTTGTTACTTTTTTCATCTGCTTTGGTTAAAACAGCAAGTCATACAAGCTTGGGAAGAATTCTAATGTTATACTTTTTATTCTGTTTCAGCAAACACTTTGAAATCCCCTTTAAAAAGCTAATGTGATTAAAATTAAAACTTTTAAAGGTAAGCATACCAAACATGGGTCATTATTTTAAAGACTTTATTTTTTATAGTAGTTTTAGGTTCATAGCAAAATTGAGTGGAAGGTATGGAGATTTCCCATATATTCCCTATCTGCACACATGTATAGCCTCTGCCACTATCAACATCGCCCGCCAGTGGTACATTTGTGACAATTGATGAAGCCTACATTGGCACATCACCCAAAGTTCATAGTTTACATTAGTTACATTAACCCTTGGTGTTTTGCATTCTGAGGACTTAGACAAATGTGTGATGGCCTGTATCCAGCAAATGCAGTATAATACAGAGTAATTTCATTGCTTTGAAAATCCTGTGTTCTGTTTATTGCTTCTTCCTTAATGCCTGGTGATCACTGATCTTTTCACTGACTTCATAGTTTTCTCTTTCTTGAACTGCCATATAATTGGAATCATATAATATGTAGCCTTTCAGATTAATAATAGGAGTTACCAATTAATAATAAGATTTTCACTTGGTAACATACATTTAACTTTCCTCTGTCTTTTTATGGCTTCATATTTCTTTTTTTAGTGCTAAATAATGTTGTGTCATCTACATGTACAAGTTTATTTATTAATTCACCTACTGAAGGACATTTTGGTTGCTTCCAAGTTTTGGTAATCACAAATACCGCTGCTGTAAACATCCATGTGCAGATTTTTGTAAGTTTTCAACTTTGTTGGTTAAATAACAGGGGTCTGAGTGCTGAATTGTGTGGTAAGAATATGTTTAGTTTTGTAGAAACTGCCAATTGTCTTCCAAAGTGGCTGTTCCATTTAGCATTCCCACTGGCAATGAATGAGGGCTCCACGCCGCCCCCCACACCTACCTGCCAGCATCTGGTTTTGCCAATATTTTGGAAATTGTTCATTATAATAGTTGTGTAATGGTTCTTGTTTTAATTTGCATTTCCCTGATTACAAATGACTTGGGGTATCTTTCCATGGGCTTATTTGCTATCCATATGTCTTCCCTGGTGAGGTGTCTATTAAAGTCTTTGGCCCATTTTTTAATCTGGTGAACTTCACAAGTGTTCTTCAGTTGTTTTCTTATCCTGTTTAGGTGAGACAGGATGGCTATAGCTGGCTGGAGTTGGTCATTGCCCTCCTGTCAGGTCAGTTAGGCTCCAATAAAACCCCAACAGGTAGGCTCTGGTTAAACAGTTTCTCCTGAGGGTTGACCTTGTTAAGAACAGTGTGCTCTGGCATATTGCAGAAAGCTTCCTTTCCTTCTCCCCGAATGACACATAAAGGGACTCCCTTCCCCACTGATCTCAGCTGTGAGAATCTGATGGAACTTATTGAGGTAAAACTCACAAAAGTGTAGGACCCCCTCATGACTGGGTCCCCTTGGAGTGTTTAACTCTCAAGCTTGTCCTCTGTGAGCCCCTGGCAATTCATCAATTACCGTTTAGCTTTTTCTACCCTGGCATTGGTTCAGTGCTTGTGAAGATTCCATCTTCAGACTTTCTGCTCTAAGTTGCAGTTCTCTGTTTTTGCTTGTTGGTCTCTAATTTTGGGGGTAGATCTTCGGCCAGTGACCTCACTTCTCTTACAAATTTAAGAAGTATTACTTATTTTTCAGTTTTTTCAATAACTTTTTGTTTGTTGTTAGGCCAAAATGCTGACTTCTAAGCTACTTAAATGTGGAATTTGAAACTGGAATTCCCTAGGTCATTTTTTCAAATTTTTAATATTCTGTGCAGCAGATCCTTCTCTCATTCCAATACAGTCATGCCACTATGGGACCCATCACTCAGTAGAAGGATGTGCAGACCTCATTTTCTGTTTCCTCTTCTTTTATCAAAGCAGGTAACTATTTCCTCCTAATCTTTGAAATAATCATTATTCCCATGTGTGAATATTGTTATAATAGGCAATGCAGAGGAAATTATTTTGTCTCCTCTATATAACATCATATGATATTGCTGGGCTCAAAACACTTTGTAACTCAGGACAAAATTTAAATATCAAAAGTAGTGTTAAAGATATTTTGTGTTAAAGGAGTTTACAGAAGTGTAAAACAGGCACAAGAACCAGGGAGGGGTTTTGGAAGGAGTGGGGCTTGCAAGTGCCCTGAATGCATACTAAAAGATGGAATGCAACACAGACAATGAGCATGACATACCAAGGAGGTATCATGAAACTGGTTGGGTTTGAGTGAAAAGATGTGTGGGGAAGGAAGGGTGGGTGAGGTCACAAACATGGGGCAGATTATGGAGGGCTACCAAGGACAAATAAAAGAGTTAAGGACATTAAGTACTTTCTATGTGCCAGGCCCTCTGCAGAACATGCCTGATTTCAGTTCCTCCCGTTCCTCTCTATGAAGGAGGCATGGTATATAAGAAAGCGGAAACATCCTGCAGTTCACTTGTTTTCATTTTTTTTTTTTTGCTTCATTCCCTGAAACAACTCTAAAAAAATATTTTCTCACACATGAAAATTGTGCTCATTTGCATATCAATAAGTTCATTTTCATTAGGAGGTAGAAAATGTTAAACCATTTATAAGATAAAGTCTCTACAATAAAAATAATTATATTATAAAAACTTGATAAAATAGATTTAAACTAATGTGTGAATATTGAACACATTGATTTGGAAAGGAATCATATAAAAATTTTATTTATAAGCTTTATAAAATGTGTCTTGAATCCTTTATGTAGTCCTGGATTGTTAGGTAAATTTGGGCTACAATTGGAAATTTGTTTTCTTAATTGAAACTATAATTTTTTTCTACCTAAATCCAAGAAATATTAGGATCTAAATAATAAGGCTAATGTTACTTTCAGTGGAATTACAACTTCAGGGAAATCTTTCTTTGAATTGCTGATTTAGTTATAAGTAAATATATGAGAGAAGGTAGAGGCTTGTCTTTCATTCATAACAATCTTATCAGGAATCAATAATGTGGTTGAAATACAAGAAAGAGAGTGTGTTTACTTCCGGGAAACATTATGATACTTCTTCACAAGATACACTTTTAACATTCTAATAAAAATAACAAGTCAAATAAGTTACAAAAAGAATGGAAACAAATGACAAACTCTTCAACAAGCACATGCCATTTAATTTGGTGAAACTATCAGAAATTTTGGTCTCTAAAATCTACAATTGTCATATTTCTACTTGTTGCTGTGACATCCTGTGCACATAACAAAGGTGTGTGCCTTATTATTGCTAATTGGAAGGTACCAAGGGTCCAGACTCAGGTATATACCTAGATGCATGTTGGATTATTTTCATTGGACACTTAACAGTAATTTCTTTGTCAATGAGAGAGATGTTATATGCTGCAGTATAGTTATCATCACCTTCTAGTTACTTAGATCTTTTTTATTTCAACTATCTTTTCATAGTTGATGATGCATCCAATGATATACTCTATTGATCGCTACTTCTAAATTTATTTAGTGTTTCCAGATGTGTCAAAGACTGCTAGTTCCCTAATATAATTCCTTTCATAGTCCCTGGTTTTGCTTATGGCAGCAATATGCCCAGCTAAATATTTTACATTCACTGGCCTGCTCTGCAACTTGGGAATTGTCATAGTTCTGATAGAGATGTAGCCATTAGGGGAGGGAGGATGTTGCTGCTAGGTAAGCTTTTTAATATGTGCAGACTAGCAGGCATAACCCGGCTTTTTTCTTTTCTTTTCCTTTTCCTTTGTTCTTTCTTGAAACAGGAGATGGCCCAGCACCAGTATCTTTCTTCAGACCATGACATTATGGCTGTCACCCTAAAGTTGATGCAGCTAAAACTAGACAAAGTTGACACCTCTTTCCAATGACACTGTGGAGCCACCACACATTCCTTGTATCACACAACTCAGGACTTACACTGTGCAAGTGAAAAATAGTCTCTTTTTGTTAAATCAAAATAAATTCTGAACAGCAGCAGGAAATGTAGCAAATAGGAAAATTAAAAACTAAAAGTATGACTTAAAAGCTTTCCCATTTTTTAAATATAAGATGGTATTATATCATATATACATGCATCATGACAAATTTGAAAGAAGCCAGACAAAAGAAAGACAAGTTATAAAAGTGAAAATATGTAAGAAGCCAGATTTTATGTAGCTTTACTAAAAACTTTATGGGATTTACCATCAAATCAAATGGAAGTCAGTGTCTATCACTATCCCCGTTTGATGGAAAATCTAATAGGGAAAATGATTCATTACATTAGATGGTAAATAACTGAATCTTTGATTTTCAAAATATGCATGGTCAAAAAAAGGAAAGATCGCTTCATCTGATAGAAAATAGCATTATCTGCCAAAATCCTGAAGGTGAATGCCAAGAACCAGATGAGTCAAAAATGTGCTGGCAAAAAATAAATGTACAAGTTTCAAAATTAATCACATTTCTGAAAAACGCTTGTAATATATTTTTACTGTTTGTGATCCCTAGAAGGATGATTGTGTTATTGAAGCCAGTGTCACACAGTGTCCCTGAAGTATAAAACTGGAGTCTAAAGGCAGAGAAGCATGGTCATCTCAATAGCTCAGCCTGGATTCATAGTGCTATATGTCGCTCCCCTGGGATAGCACCCTTCCCTAGGTGACCACTGTGCACAGACAGGCTTTACTGTTGACTGGTTAACTGGAAAGAAATCACACTCTCAGGAGACAGAAACTGACCTCATTTCTCAGATGTGGACAAAAAGTTTAAAAGATGCCTTGGAACACAGTAGAAGCCTCACTTGCTAATCTCTACCACTTTCTTCTTCCATGTTCCTGGACCATTGCATCAATACAATAATGTCTCCAAGTTCTTTTAACTATGAAACCAATCTTTTTGTCTAAATGTCTTCTCACATTAGCATCCAATATGCAAACCAGAGTTAAAGCAGGGGAACTATGACCTAAGATACAGAGTTACAGAAGAGGAGAGAACTTCCTGTGTCACATCCACAAAAAAAAAATAAAATCCCAGTTAGTGCTTATCTGGCTTTTATATGTGAGATGATGGAAAAGTAATTCTCTGTATTCCCCACCTTTGGATGCTTATTTACATGCATAATAAAAGAGCAGGAGAAGTTTCACTGATACAACAAACTTCTAGACTGCAAAAATGAAGACATTATGGGGGAAACAAAGTATGTTTCTCACTAATGGTTTGTTCCAATCACTGTTGGATTTTATTAAAATTGTCATTTAATTATATTTTGACTCTAACATCCTAATTAATTAGATAATTCAAATATCATGTCTATGCATTTTAGAATTAAACATTTCAAAAAATAACTTGGAAAATCAATTCAATTTCTCAGTCTTCTATTTTTTCAAACATTATTTAATTTACTGTTGGATTTAGATTATAGATAAATTGCATTTTACTAAACACTATTGTATTAAGTAGGCTTAAAAAGTACTTTTATTCATGTTTTCTAATATTCAAGCAAAGTATGTATCTTGAAGTCATGCAAAATGAAATGTTTTGAAGAAGTGGCATATGTTGAGATTATAAACCAGTCCACATCTAGACTCAAATCTTACCAATCTAAGCCACTTATAAATTGAAATAAAAACAAATACATGGAAGTAATGTTTTCTGTTGTATCTCAAAATTTAAAATGAAGGCAGACTCAAGTGCAAGATTCAGGACAATATAACAAGCAGTTGGAAAATTGCAGCCATTTTCTCTATTTTTCTCCCTTCCTGATTTGTTACTCAAAATGAACTCAATAAATGTCTGTTCAGACAATAAATGTTTGAAATGTTCTTTCTTCATTGAACACTGACACTTTTTGCTATGAAAGCCCACTGAGCATTCCCATATTTGAAAAATCTATCATCAACCATAACACAAATGTCCTAAATTACATGATTTCTGGAATCTATGAATTCTTGGGACTGTATTGTGCCACACTTTTTTTTTTTTTGAGAAACAGAGGTGTATTGTTATAAACTTAAATAATATCACATAAAACCCTAATAGTAACCCTAGCATTTATGATTTTCTCAAAGTGGGCTTTTATTTTATTTTATTGGTTATATTATTACAGTTTTCCCAGTATTTTTCTCCACTCTATCCTTCCTCCACCCTGCACCTCCCCACCCTCCAGCATTCCCCCCTCCTTAGTTCATGTCCATGGGTTGTACATATATGTTCTTTGGCTTCTCTGTTTCCTATACCATTCTTAACCTCTCCCCATCTATTTTATGCCTACCAATTATGCTTTTTATTCCTTGTACCTATCCTCCCATCCTTCCCCTTCCCCTCCCCACTGATAACCCTCCATGTGATCTCCATTTCTCTTGTTCTGTTCCTGTTCTAGTTGTTTCTTAGTTTGTTTTTGTTTCTTGTTTTTTAGGTTCAGTTGTTGATAGGTGTGACTTTGTTGTCATTTTACTGTTCATAGATTTTGATCTTCTTCTATATCTTTTTAAATTTTTTTCTTTTTTTATTGATGTTCAAATACAGTTGTCTCCATTTTCCCACCACCACTTTCCCCTTAGATAAGTTCCTTTAACATTTCATATAATAAGGGCTTGGTGATGCTGAACTCCTTTACTTTCACCTTATCTGGGAAGCACTTTATCTGCCCTTCCATTCTAAATCATAGCTTTGCTAGATATTGTAGTCTTGGATGTAGGTCCTTGCCTTTCATGACTTCAAATACTTCTTTCCAGACCCTTCTTGCCTGTAAGGTTTCTTTTGAGGAATTTGATAGTCTTATGGGCACTCCTTTGTAGGTAACTCTCTCCTTTCCTCTTGCACTTCTAAGATTCTCTCTTTATCTTTAACCTTGGGTAACAATGTTGATGTGCCTTGGTGTGTTCCTCTTTGGGTTCAATTTTTTGGGACTCTCTGGACTTCCTGGATTTCCTGGAAGTCTATTTCCTTTGCCAGATTGGGGACGTTTTCCTTCATTATTTTTTCCAATAAGTTTTCAACTTCTTGCTCTTCCTCTTCTCCTTCTGGCACCTCTATGATTCAGATGTTGAAACACTTAAGGTTGTCCTGGAAGTTCCTAAGCATCTCCTCATTTTTTTTTTTTTTGAATTCCTGTTTCCTCATTCTGTTCTGGTTGGATATATATTTCTTCCTTTTGTCCCCAGTTGTTGATTTGAGTCCTGGTTTCCTTCCCTTCACTGTTGGTTCCCTGTATATTTTGCTTTATTTCACTTTGGGTAGCCTTCATTTCTTCCTTCATTTTGTGACAGAGCTCAATCAGTTCTGCGAACATCCTGATTACCAGTGTTTTGAGCTCTGCATCTGATAGGTTGTGGCCTAGTTGTTTTTCTGGAGCTTTGATCTGTTCTTTCATTTGGGCCATAGTTCTTTGTCTTGGTGGATGTACTATGTTGTAAGGGGGCAGAGCCTTATGTATTCACCTGGGCTGGGCAACCCTCTTTGCTGCATTGTGGTGCTGTCTGTGGGGGAGGGGTCAGAGAGGGAACAATGCCTCTCATTTGCTCTGCTCTAGGCCTAATTTCCAAGGAACTCTCCCAATGTGGCAACCCCCTCAGTAGTTTATAGATAGCTTTGAGTCTTTAGTTTCCTGTTCAGTCAGCCCTGTCTTGCCCATGCAGTTCGCTGCCTTGCTGTGTATGCTCTCCACTCAGCTGCCCATCTCTTGTCTCCACCCCTCCTGCCAGTCTGGGTAAATGTGTCTTTGACTTCTTGGTTGTTGGAATTCCATGAAGTTTGATTTTTTGGCTCTTCTGGTTGTTTATTGTTTTTAAATTGGTTGTTATTCTTCTTTTGGTTGTGCAAGGAAGCAAAGCACTTCTACCTGTGCCTCCATTTTGTCCAGAACTCAGTTGGCTTATTTAGAGTTTAAAATTTGAAGAACTAGACACAGATTAAATTGTAGCAATTAACGCAGTTGAATTTTAATATGTTGTTTTCATTTCATTATTTTAGAGAGAAAATTAAATCCTACTTTGAAAATTATCCCATATGGTATTACTTAAGAACAACATGGAATTCATCTAAAATAATGAAAGAAGTTAAAATAGCAACTCCTCATTAAATGTCCCTAATATATTTTTTGATTGAAATAAATTTTTTAACTGATGTTCAAGTACAGTTGTCTCCATTGTCCCCTCACCACTCTGCACTCCATCCCAACCATCCCTACCTCCCAACCTCAAACTTACACCCTTTTGCTTTGTCCATGTGTCCTTTATAAATGTTTCTTGATGACCTTCTCCCCTTTTCCCCCATTATCCCGCTCCCGACTCCCCTCTGATCACCGTCAGTTTGTACTTAATTTCAATGTCTCTGGCTATATTTTGCTTGCTTGTTTTGTTGATTAGGTTCCACTTATAGGAGAGATGTATGGTATTTATCTTTAACCACCTGACTTATTTCACTTAGCATAATGCACTTCAGATCCATCCATGCTGTATTGAAGGGTAGGAGCTCCTTCTTCATGCTGTGTAGTATTCCATTGTGTAACTTAATATAGTTTTTTGATCCCCTCATTTACCGATGGGCATTTTGGTTGCATCCAACACTTGGCTATTGCAAATTGTGCTGCTATGAACATTGAAGTACATAGGTTATTTTGAATTGGTGTTTCAGGATTCTTAGTGTATAATCTCAGCAGTGAAATTGCCAGGTCAAAAGACAGTTCCATTTTTAGTTTTTTGAGGAAATTCCATTCTGTTTTCTACAGTAACTGCACCAGTCTGCATTCCCACCAATAGTGTACTAGGGTTCTCTTTTCTCCACATCCTCTCCAACACTTGTTGCTTATTGATTTAGTTATGATGTCCATTCTGACCAGTGTGAAGTGGTATCTCATTGTGGTTTTAATTGCCATCTCTCTGATAGCTAGTGATACTGAGCATCCTTTCATATGTCTCTGGGCCCTCTGTATGTCCTCCTTGGAGAAATGTCTATTCAGGTACTTTGCCCATTTTTTAATTGGGTTGTTTGTTCTCCTGGAGTGGAGTCATATGAGTTCTTCATGTATTTTGTAGATCAAACTATTGTCCGAGGTATCATTTGCAAATATATTATCCAATACGTTTGGTTCCCTTTTCCTTTTGCTGATGTTTTCCTTAGCCATGCAGAAGCTTTGTATTTTGATGAGATCCCATTTGTTTACTTTTTCCTTTATATCTCTTGCTCAATGGGTCATATTGTTGAAAATATTGCTGTGTGGAATATCTGAGATTTTCCTGCCTATGTTCTCCTCTAGGACTTTAATGGTGTCATGACTTATATTTAAATCTTTTATCCACCTTGAATTTATTTTTGTGTATGGTGTAAGTTGGTGATCAAGTTTCATTTTTTTGCATGTAGATGTCCAGCTCTCTCAATACCATTTGTTGAAGAGGCTATTTTTACTCTATTTTGTGCTGCTGCCCCCATTGTCAAAAATTAATTGACTGTAGAGACTTGGGTTTATTTCTGGGCTCTCTGTACTGTTCCATTGGTCCATGTGCCTGTTTTTATGCCAGTACCAGGCTGTTTTGATTATAGTGGCCTTGTAATACATTTTGATATCAGGTATTGTGATCCCTCCTACTTTGTTCTTCTTTCTCAAAATTGCTGAAGCTATTCGGGGTCACTTATGGTTCCATATACATTTTTGAAATGATTGTTCTATATCTGTGAAATATGCCATTAGTACTTTCATAGGAGTTGTGTTGAATCTGTAAATTGCTCTGGGTAGTGTGTACCTTTTGATGAAGTTAATTCTTTAAACCCATGAACATGGTATATACTTACATTTATGTGTGTCTTTCTTAATTTCTTTCTTCAGTTTTGTGTAGTTTTATGAGTACAGATCTTTTACCTCCTTGATAAGATTTATTCCTAGGTACTTTATTTTTCTTGTTACTACAACAAATGGTATTTTTTTCATGATTTCTGTTTCTGATATTTCATTGTTGGTATACAAAAGTTCCTTTAATTTCTAAATACTGACTTTGTATCCTGCTGTTTTGCCATATTCACTTATTAGGTCAAGTAGTTTTTTGGTGGAGTCTATAGGGTTTTCTGTGTACACTATCATGTCATCTGCAAACAGTGATACTTTTACTTGCTCTTTTCCAATTTGGATGTCATTTATTGCTTTTTATTTTTTCTCTGATCGCTGTGGCTAGGATTTCCAATACAATATTGAATAGAAGCGGTAAAAGGGGACATCCTTATCTTGTTCCTGAACTTAGTGGGACAGCTTTTAGTTTTTGCCTGTTGTGTATGATGTTGGCAATAGGCTTCTTGTATATGGCCTATATTATGTTGAGTTATGCTCCCTCTACTCCCACGTTGCTGAATGTTTTTATCATAAATGGGTGCTGTACTTTATCAAAAGCTTTTTCCACATGTATTGATATGATCATGTGATTTTTGTCTTTCTCTTTGTTTATGTGATGTATTACATTTATTGATTTGTGAATATTGTACCATCCTTGCACCCCTGGGATGAATCCCACTTGATCATGGTGTATGATATTTTTAATGTATTATTAGATGTGGTTTGCCCATATTTTGTTAAGGATTTTAGCATCTATGTTCATCAGTGATATTGGCCTGTAGCTTTCTTTCTTTGTTGCATCTTCATCTGGTTTTGGGATTAGGATGATGCTGGTTTCATAAAAAGAGTTTGGGAGTCTTCCGTCTTCTTGGATTTTTTGAATAGTCTGAGAAGGATAAAGGTTAGGTGTTCCTTAAACGTTTTGTAAAATTCTCCTGTGAAACTGTCTAGTCCAAGGCTTTTGTGTGCTAGGGGTTTTTTGATTACTGCTTTGATTTTGCCATTTTTTATCCATCTGTTCAGGCTTTCTGCTTCTTCTTCATTCAGTTTTGGAAGATTATATTTTTCTAGAAATGTATTCTTTTCACCAAGGTTTTCAAAGTTCTTGGCATATAGTTGTTCGTGGTAATTTCTTACAATCCTTTGTATATCTGTGCTATCAGTTGTAATCTGTCCTGTTTCATTTCTGATTTTATTCATTTGGGTCCTCTCTCTTTTTTTCTTGATGAGTCTGCTTAAAGCCTTGTTGATATTGTTTATCTTTTCAAAAAACCAGCTCCTGACTTTATTGATCTTTTGAATTATTCTTTTAGTCTGTCATTTAATTCTGCTCTGATCTTGGTTATTTCCTTCCTTCTACTTGCTCTGGGCTTTGTTTGTTTTTCTTCCTCTAGTTCTTGTAGATGTAGGGTTAGGTTGTTTATTTGAAATGTTTCTATCTTTTTTTAGGTTAGACCTTTATCACTATGAACTTTCTTCTCAGGACTGCCTTTGTTGTGTCCCATAGGTTTTCAACTGTTTTGTGTTCTTTTTCATTTGTTCCCAGAAACTTTTTGATTTCTTCCCTAATTTCATTCTTAACCCATTCATTGTTTAATAGCATGCTATTCAATCTCCTTGAATTTGAGTGTTTTTGAGTTTTTTCCTTGTGGCTGTTTTCTAGTTTCATGCTCTTGTGATCCGAGAATATGCTTGATATGATTTCAAATTCCTTGAATTTTTTCAGGCTTGTTTTGTGCCTTATCATGTAGTCTATCTTTGAAAATGTTCCATGTGCATTTGAAAAGAATGTGTATATTACTTCTTGGGATGAAAGGTTTTATATATATAAAATATAAATTACATATATTATAAATGTAGAATATATAAACATTATATATAATCTATGTATTATATAAGTCATATTTATATATATCTCCTAAGTCCATTTGATCTTGGGCATTGTTCAATGCCATGATATTCTTATTGATATTTTGTTTGGAGGATCTATCCATTTTTGACAGTGGGGTGTTGAAATTCCCTGGTATAATTGTGTTGCTGTCTATATCTTGTTTTTAAGTCCTCCAAGATTTTCCTTATATATTTGGGTGCTCCTATGTTGGATGCAGATATGTTTATAATATTTATGTCTTCTTAATGGATTCTTCTCTTGGGTATTATGAAGTGTCCTTCTATGTCTCTTTTTATGGTCCTTGTTTTGCAGTCTATTTTATCAGATATAAGTAACTGTACCCCAGCTTCTTTTTCCTATCTATTTGTTGGAATATATTTTTCCAACCCTTCACTTTCAGAATGTGTAGGTCTTTTGTTCTGAGGCACGTCTCATATAGGCAGCATATGTGCAGGTCATGTTTTTTATCCATTCAGCTACCTTATGTCTTTTGATTGGAGTATTTAATCCATTTACACTCGAGGTCATTATTGATAGGTACTTATTCATTGCCATTTACTTCCTTCATACCTATGTTCCTCTCCCTCTCACTCTCTTTCTTCCTATTCTTAAAGGAGTCCCTTTAGAGTATCTTGCAGTGCTGTTTTGGTGGAGATGTATTCTTTCAGCCTTCTTTTGTCTGGGAATCTCCTTCTTTTGTCTTCCATTTAATTGAAAACCTTGTTGGGTAGAGTAGTCTTGGTTGCAGGCCTTTGATTTTCATTACTTGGAGCAATTATTGCCATTGCCTTTTGGCCTGTACTGTTTCTGTTGAGAAGTCAGCTGCTACTAGCCTTGTTGGAGCTACCTTGGATGCTACTTCTTGTTTTTCCCTTGCTGCTTTTAAGATTCTCTGTTTGTTTTTAAAACTTGGCGTTTTAATTATGATGTGTCTTGGAGTGGGCCTCTTTGGGTTCATCTTGATTGGGACCCTCTGTGCTTCCTGAACCTGTGTGCTTTTTTCTCCCCTCTCCAGGTTCAGTAATTTTTCTGTCATTATATTTTCAAACAGGGTTTCTATCCCTTGCTCCTTTTCTTTGCCTTCTGGTATTCCTATAATTCAAATGTTTTTTTTGTTTTATTCTGTTTTGCAGTTCCCTTAAGTTATCTCCATATTTTTTTAGTCTTTTTTCACTCAGCTGCTGTACCTGGTTGTTCCTTTCTACCTTGTCTTCTAGGTCACTAATGTGGTCCTCTGCTTCATCCAGCCTTGGATTCTAGTGTATTCTTCTAGTAAATTCTTCTAGTGTATTTTTTATTTCAGATATTGTATTCTTCATTTCTTTCTGGTTCTTATTTATAGTTTCTATTTCTTCTTTCATACTGTTGTAGTTCCTGCTCAGTTCCTTATAGTTGTCAGTGAGTTCCTTGAGTATCTTTATAACCATTCTTTCAAATTCTATATCTGATAGTTTGCTTGCCTTCATTTTATTTAGCTCTTTTAGTGCAACATCTTCCATTCCTTTTGATTGCATGTTCTGTCTTTTTCTCCCCATTTTAAGTGATTTTTTTTGTTTGTTTCTGAGATTCTGGATGCTCTCCTTTGCTAGCTGTCTTTGTAAGGTGAAATTCTGTGGTAGGAGTTCTGTGGGACTCAGTGGAGTGTTCTCTTTGACCTTATTGTCTGGTTGCTCTAGGGTTGCCTTTTCTTCTGTTTGTGTGGTCTTTCTTGCTGTACTTGATCTTTACCTGTTGGTGGTTCCTTTGTTGGTGAGTTCTCCCCTCAAGCAGCTTAACTGGTATTCACAACTCTCACCTTGTCTTGTGTGCTATTCAAAGTGAAATTTGTCTCTGTGCTTGGTGTTGGCTTCCTGACTTCTTTCTAATCAAGATGTCATATTGCTGTGATACATCATATGCACATTCGTGTAAAACACAACTACTTGGGAGGCTAGAAGTCTGAGGTCAAGGAATCAGCAAGGTTTGTTTCTTGCATGTGCCTCTTTCCTTGGTTTGGAAATGGTCTATATCTTTTTGCAATATCTTTACATGGTTCTCCCTCTGTGTACATGCTGAGCCTGCACTGCTTTCTCAGTAAGCTGGACGTCAAGGCAAGTTCTCCTGGACCTTGGAGCTCAGTGTTGAGCTGTGAGAATTGACAGCTGTGGCAGCATTTCTGTCTCTGTCTCTAATATATTTAACATATCACAAAGTGGCATGGTTAGCCTAGATGTGATTATTTTAGATTCCAAACACTGTATCTTTTCAAACCTCTTGGGATTTAACATAACCTATTAAAACTTGCCAAACTCACTGATAGGGGGTTCAAGACTGGGAAAATTTTAGCTGAAGGTAAAAAGTTATAAGTCTAGCAAGTAATGTTCAGGCTTTGTTTCAGAAACTACAGATAAGTCCCATCCTGGCTCCTGGGAAAACAGCTAACCTCCTGGGGCACTGATAGAAGATTACCGCCTGGAGGCATCCTGACCTTTTGTGTTCCAGGGAGATACAGATGACCTCTGTTCCTGGGAACACCTAACTGCCCTGAACAGGAATGTTGCAGCTTCACTTACCTAACCCTCCCTGAATTTCAAAACCCTCACCACACCTGGTTTATTCCCTGTTATAAAAAGTCTAGCCAGGAAAGAGAAGAGAAGATGGTATGTTAGGGTATGAACTTACCATCTTCTTGGATCACCGGCCATCTGAATAATGTGCCCATAAAAGATTCAATCGCTGTCATTGCTTATTGGGTTTGGTAGTGACAGGCAGTGTGAACGCTGGTGTCTTTTCCGGTTACATCACAATTCCACTGTAATTAAAGAACAAGAACCTTGAGATTGCTGAAGGAAAGATAGAACATTGGAGTACACAGACTGTTTAAAATAATACCTTTCACTCCTCATTAGGGAAGCTTGTGAATATTTTTCTGTGCATTTAACTTGTGTTGATTTTCTTAACTTCTTAAAAATAAAATGTCAACACAGTTCAAATAATTCTATTGTATTTGAGGCCTTTTAGAATCTTTTATAGATGAAAAAACTAAAGTGCAATGATTCTGAGTTGCCCATGGGTAGAGCTGGTTGGGGCAAACCAGAATTGGAACTTGAGTACCCTGAGTTTTATTCGGGTACTTTGAACTCCACTAGCTGAGAGGTAATTAGGAATTTTAAGCACTGCTACTGTCAATAATATATAGTGTTTTGGGAAGCTTCCATGCTCTGTTTAAAGTTCCACTAACCATATCACTGCTTGTTAGCTGTTCGTACATACATAGCTAAGTAAGATGACACATGATTGTTGTGCAGGAAGACAGGCAGTGTATCTTAAAGGAGAACTAGAAATTCCATCAATTATTTCAGCCTCTAAACACTTGGCATTCCACCAGCATGAGCTCACAGGACCACACAGAATGATTTAGAATTGATTTTAAGTCTTAGTAGGTGAGAACAAGCATGCAAAACGGTATGAAAGGAGACCAAACCTTGAGTAACTGCTTAATTGTATCATGAATAAAATATATGAGAGTAAAAAAAAGTAACATTTTCCTGGAAGTATTTTTCTTCAGAAACAACAGATCTAAAACAAACAAAAAAACCCCCACACAAACATGCACACAAACACACAAATCCATAATGAATTATCTATTAGTAATTCAGTGGTTTATTGTGGATGAAAAAAATGTGTGAAGATTTACTAATCTTAAGGTGAGAGCTACTGAATTACTACCAATATCCTATAAACAAGCTGATATTTTTACATTTTTTTCCATTCCTGAGGCAAATAAAATAAAATGATTTTCCATTCCTGAGGCAAATAATTTGTCTCAATTCAATTTCTTAGTTGTGTTAACTTAGAGGTTACTATATAAGGACAAATGTACTGATTAAGTTCCATCTGGGAAAGACAAAGATTTTACATTCATATGTTTCCATTACTATTTCATGGGTTTTCATACTTACCAGGCTAATTGAACTGTTTCAGATTAAATAAGATGGTAAAATTTTAAACACTACTTTCTTTATATCAAACCTGTTTCTCATTCTAGCAATTTCAATTTTCAGTGGATCCATCTGCAACCCCTTGACTTTCTCCATCTCAGTGATCTTCATTACTCTCCACTTACTGCAGAGTTTGGTGGACTAACTCTGGGCTTCGTCATTATCAGACTTCTCAGTCCTCTGAATTCTTCTATGGTAAGAGTTCTCTCATTACAGGCCAAACACAGCCAGCTGCTTATTTCTTCCTACTACATCTGCTCACTCACACCACTAATCTTAACACTTTTTTTCCCCATTAACCAGTTCTGCTATTCTCACTTTATCCCTAACTTAGCTCATAATGAAAGATAGATGGATATTTCTTTTCTATTACCTCATTTACTTTCTCATTTTTCTTTCTGCTCCACGTGTTTTATCAATTCCCTATTAAAACTAAAATATAATTTCTCTGTGCCTACATTTGTCTTTCCTTTTTTTGTGAATTACTTGTTTATACTCTTTAACCATTTATCTGTTTAGGGTTTTGCCTTTCTTATTTGGATGCTAATATCTTATTAAATGAACTGCATAAATTTAATCTTCACATTAGTGTTTTATTTGTATAAATTGCAAGTTTGTTCTCTCAGGGCTTATATAATATAATTCATATATGATGTATTTTAATTTACAGAAATTTAAAATTTTTATATGGTTGAATTTTTAAACCTTTGTATCTTGATCAAGATATCATTCCTTCTGGTGAAATAAAAGTATTTACTTATACGCTCTTCTAATACTTCTAAAATTTTACTTTTCACATATTAGTGTTTGAGTAATGTGACAACATACCTAATTCATGGCACTACATCTTCTCCTTCCAGGATGTCTTAAGTCAGTTAAGATCACAAAGTGACTTTTAATCACCCAGTCCAAACATAGGTTTAAAACAAAACAAAATTTAAATTGGATAGGTGCAAAACCTATGAGAGAATGGGGGCTGACTAGGGGATTTAGTCTAATCAGGGAAGTTAGTAAACTGAGGGGGGGGGGCTAAGGAAAAAACAAGATGCCCTATGTTATTTTGATTCACAGGTGATAGGAAAAATGTCTTTAAGATATTTATTTTTAAATGTCTTCCTACAGCTCTTTTCATAAGCTTTTCGTATTCAATGATATAATGAAAGGGCTTAATTCCAAATATTATGACATTTTATGCATTCACTATTTAAAACACTTCTAAAATGCCAAAAGAGCATAATGCTAATGAGAAAAAGACAATTTTGCTTAGTCTTGAAAAAATTAGAATAAAAAAGATAATCCCTATTGGGAGGGGAAGTTAAATTTAGAATAGTATACCTAATGAAGAGGTATAGTTCATGGAAGAATATATGTCCACAAGACAAAAATAATGTCCTAATCTTCTATGAATTGTAAAGTGAACAAAACTCAAAAAAAAAAGAAAACAAATTTTAGTGTAAATAGAAAACTTCATTTTCTTAGCTTTCATACAAGAGTAGATAGAAGTGTTAAATGTGCTATTAGTTAAAACTGTAGAGATAATATTTATAAATGCCAATCCCGATTGCTGGGGGGGAGTTAAGGGGGCTAAATAGTAATGGAAAAATGTGATAAAGATTATATATTTAAAAATAGAAACACCAATCCATACATTTTAGGGCTATAGTCAACAGTTAGATGTACTTTAGGTTGTTTAGTTCTTGTGGTATTTGTTAGTTTCAATATTTTGTGTAACTTTTAGTCTGACATACAGAGAAAGCAATAGCAGTCAGCATGGCAACCTTAATTGATTGTGTTCAGGACCCCAGGACCTTTTATACAAAATTTTCTAGAGCTTTAAATTTTGCAGAAGGGATTTATCTATCCATGAACTCTAGAAATATCTCCATGAGTGCCATAGTGGGAGTCCTTGATGTCTCATTCTTGGTGTCCATAAGAAGGAGCTTGTTCAAAATATGAGATTCCCCTTTTGAGACAAATGTTACTCAAAACTTGTATTTGCTTGAAAAACTTTTTTTCCAGAACAACCGAAAAAGCAAAGCACTAAGAGTTGATAGAAAATAAGTAATTTAGAAGTGGCCTTTTTCCAATGCATTCATGGTGATGAAAGTGTTCAGAGATTGATGAGGGAGCTAAGAAAGTGGCTTTCTGTGTCAAGTCATGGGGTGATTATGAACAGATCTAAAACAATAATTTTAGACATTATGAAACATAGCTTTCCACCAACCCTGTCTTATCAGTATCAGCAGAAGTGACCCAAATGTGCTTCTATATGAAACTTTCAAATGACTCTGCAGACCAAAACTGAGGCTACAATTGAAAGAAAGATCCCTGTCCTCAGAGAGTGCAGAACTAAAAGCATAAACAGAATGTATAGAGCAGGGCAGGATTTAAAAATAAAGGTGGAACATGATCTATTTGGGAAAATTGAGCAAAGCTTTCCAAATGATGTTGATTCTCCTTGCTGATTCATGCACCAAATTTATGCACTAATTGCCTACAGCATGCTGGTACAGCCACACAAAAAGAGTAACAATACCATGTGGTTAAGTGAAAAGGTACATAAGCCAGGTGGTGAAAAACAAATACCATATTATTTCCCCTATAAGTGGAACCTAATCAACAAAATAAAGAAGCAAGCAAAATATAACCAGAGATATTGAAATATCTCTGAACATACTGACAGTAACCAGAGGGGAGGTGAGAGAGGATAACAGGAGGAAAAGGGGGAAGGGTCATCAAGGAACATGTATAAAGGATACATGGACAAAGCCAAAGGAAGGTAAGATTCAGGGTGGGAGGCAGGGATGGCTGGGGTGAGAGGGGTTGGTGGGGGGAAAATGGAGACAACTGTACTTAAACAACAATTAAAAAAAAGAGAGGAGAAACAAGGGCATAGATATATGTAGGTAGATTTGGGAAGCCACTTGAGGCTTGTCCAGTCCCACCCAGGTGGAAGAGCAGTCAGTAGTAGGTTTGTAAAGAGATGCTTGAGCTGAGTGCAAAAATTGTGGCATTAGGTGGGGAAGGAAAAGCAGAAATAAGTCTATGCAGAAAGCACATTCTTAGCAGAGCTATGAGGAGGAGAAATAGACTTTGAGAGTAGTGATGAAGGATTGGGAGGTGGGAGCCTAAGATGATTAAAAGCACGGAAATGAGAAAATGTGAATCAGTTGAATGAATATCAAATGAGAAATCCAGTATGTTGAAGCAGGGGATAAAAGCTTGCGGTGGGTGGGTGTGTCCTTGTGGTGAGAATGACAGAAAAATGAGAGGCTTGAAAGTCACATGGAGAAGTTGGTCTTATTTAGATTATATAGATTTCAAGTGTACAATTCTATGATATATCATCTGTGTATTGCATTGTGTGTCCACCACCCAAAGTCTAACCTGCCATCACCATATATTTGACCCCCTTTACCCTTTACTATTCCCCCACCTTCCTGCCCTCTGGTAATCACAATACTGATGTCTGTGTCCATGAATTCTTGAGAGTTTTTCTTGTTTGTTTAGTTGTTGCTTTCAGTTTTATATGCCACATGCATGATATTATATTATTCTTAACTTTTTCTGTATGACATTTCACTTAGTATGATATTCTCGAGATAATTAATGCAACAAAAAGCTGGTTATTTGAAAAGATTAATAAAATCGACAAACCCCTGACTATTCACACTAGAAAAAAAGATAAAAGACAAAAAAAATCAGAAATGAAAGAGAAGTTGCCACATAACACAGAAATATGAAGCATCATACCAGAATACTGTGAAAGACTATATGCCACAAATTCAATAACTTAAGAAATAAATGAGTTCCTAAGATTCTACAATCTTAAGGATAGATCATTGAAAGTATTCTGTTAGAGAACAAAGATAAAATAATAGAGTGAAGAAAGCCTGCATAGATTATGAAATACTAAAAATGAAAAAAATATATGAATTTTGGAGCCCCAGAAGGAGAAGGGGAGGAAAGAGGAATAAAGGCTTATTTAAAGAAATAATGGATGAGAAATCCTAAAATCTGGAGAGAAATATGGACCATTAAGTTCATGAAGCTTGTAGGTTCCCAAACAGATTCAACTCAAAGAATTCATCTCCAAGATATATTATAACTTATTTTTTTGACTAACATTACTTTAATACAAAAATCAGGAAAGGATATTAGAAGAAAAGAAAAGTACAGGCCAATATTCCTGATGAACATAGGTGCAAAAATCCTCAAGTAATATTAGCAAAAGAAATTCAATAGTACATTAAAAAGATCATCCATTATGAGCAAGTGGGATTTATAACAGGAATGTAAGGATGGCTCAACATATGCACATCAATAAATGTGACATATCACATTAAAAAAGTAAAGGATAAAAATCATATAATCATGTCAGTAAGTGCAGAAAAGTCATTTGACCAAATTCAGTATTCTTTCATGATATAGATTTTCAACAAATTAGTATAGAAAGAATGTAACTCAACATATTAAAATCCATATCTGACAAGACTACAAAAACATTATACTCAAAGGTAAAAAGTTGGAAGCTTTCCCTCTCAGATCAAGAATAAGAAAAGGATGCAGAAAAAGCATCCTTCTATTCAACATGGTATTGGAAGCCCTACCCAGAGTAATTAGGCAAGAAAAAGAACTAAAAGCTATCTAAATCAGAAAGTAAGAAGTAAAATTATCTTTGCTTACAGATGACATTATGACATTTTATATGTAGAAAATCCTAAAGACCCTACCAAATATATGTTAAAACTAATAAATGAATTTAATAAAGTTGCAGGATACAAATCAATATACAAAAATCAGTTAAGTTTTTATAAACTAGCAACAAACTATTTGAAAGAGAATTTAAGAAAACAATCACAATCCCTTTTGCAATAGTATCAAGTTATTTAAGAATAAATATAACCAAGGAAGTGAAAGATGGGTATATTGAAAATTATAAGACATTATAAAAGAAGTTGAAGAAGATGAAAATAAATAAAACTACATCGTATGTGCATGGATTAAAAGAATTCATCTTTTTGTTGTTGTTGATTACGTTCTACTTATAGGTGAGATCATATGGTATTTGTCTTTTCCACCTGGCTTATTTCACTTAGCATAATACTCTCCAGTTCCATGGGAAAGAAGGGGAAGGGTCAAGTCAAGGAACATGTATAAAGGACCCATAGACAAAGAAAACAGAGGGGGATAATTGAATGTGGGAGTTGGGGGTGGGTAGGGCAAAGGAGAGTAATGGGGGAAAAGCATGGACAACTGTAATTGAACAACAATGAAAAATAAGTTCATAATTTTTTAATGTCTATACTATAGATTTAGTGCAATTCTTACCAAAATTCTAATGTCATTTTTTTCAGAGGTAGAAAAACAACTCTAAAATTTATATGGGATCATATAAAAGCTTAAATAGCCAAAGCAATCTTGATAAAGAGGAACAAAGCTATATTATAAAAATGTAGTTATCAAAACAGTATGGTACTGACTTAAAAAGAGGCACACAGACCAATGGAACAACACAGAGAGCCTGGAGATAAACCCACAACCAGTCATCTAGTCTTTGAAATGAATACCAAGAACACTCAATGAAAAGAAAATTATCTCTTCAATAAATGGTGTTCAGAAAAAAGCTATCCACATGAAAAATAATAAAACTGGACCCCTATTGTACAGCACTCAGAAAAATGAACTCTAAATGGATTAAAGACTTACAAGTAAGACCTGAAACCATAAAACCCCTAGAAGAAAACATGCAATAAACTTCCTTGACATTGGACTTGGCAATCACTTTTTAGTTTGAGACCAAAAGTATAAGAAAAGAACAAAACTAAGTAAATAAGACTACATCCAAGTAAAATGCTTCTTCATAGCAAAGGAAATCATCAATAAAATAAAAAAAAGCATTGTATGGAATGGAAGAAAGTATTTGTAAATTGGATATTTGATCATCCAAAATATAGGGCCCAGCACAAAAGACACCCCATTTTATTACAAAATCTTTTATTACAAAATCACAAGCATGCAATTCTATAACATAACAATATCACACTCAAGCATAACATATGACATTTTAGGTGAAATGTTTAAATTATAACGATAAATTATTATGCCCATATTATTACCCTATGAATCACACTCAAGCAGGTGTTACTTCTGCTGGACCCTGTATATAAGAAACTCATACAACTCAATAGTAAAAAACAACAACAAGCAACAAAACACAAATCTTATGATTAAAAAATGGGCAAAAGACCTGTGTAGGAATTTTTCCAAATAAGACAAAATATGGACAATAGGTACATGGAAAAACAGTCAATATCACTATTCATCAGAGAAATGCAAATCAAACCCACAATGAGATAAAAACTCACATATGTTAGACTGGCTATTATAAAAAATACAAAGATAAATGTTGGAAAAAATGTGGAGAAAAGAGAACATTTGTACCCTGTGCAAATATAAATTGGAACAACCATTATGAAAAATAGAACAGTGTGGAGGTTCCTCAAAAAGTTAAAAATAGAAGTATCATTTGATCCAGCAATCCCATTTCTGAGTATATATCTGATGGAAATGAAATCAGTATCTCAATGGGTTATCTGCTCCTCCATGTTAATTGAAGCATTATTATGCACAATAGTGATGATATGGAAACAACCTAAGTGTCCATCAGTGGATGAATGAATAAAGAAAATGTGAAAAAATATAATTCAGCCATGAGAAAGAAGGAAATTAACATGAATAAACCTGGAGGACATTATGCTATGTTAAATAAGCCAAATAAAGAAAAAAAAAACCCTGCATGATCACATTTACTTGTGGAATCTCTAAAAGAAGAAAAAGGAGAAGAAGGAGAAGGAGGGGGAGAGGTAGATAAGGAGGAGAAAGGAGAGGAACTACTACTACTAAGAGAAACAGAGAGTAGAATGAATGGTGGTTACCAGGGCCTGGGTGTGAGAGAAATGGAGATGTGCAAATCGAAAGGTACAAGCTTAGTAATAAGTTGAATAAACTTCAAAGACCTAGTATATAGATAGTGATCAGAGTTAATAACTTTGTATTGTATACTTAAAATTTGCTGGGAGTAGATCTTAAGTGTTCTTATTACCAAAAAAAAATGTATGTAATGTGATTGATGTGTTAATTAACCTGATTTTGATAATTATTTCACAATGTATACATATATCAAATAATCATTTTGTACATTTTAAATACACACAAACTTATTTTTCAGTTATATCTTACCAACACTGGAGGGAAAATAACCTACACAAGGCCAGTTCCTAACTTGGGTGAACAGGGTTAGGATATGGGTTGTGCTACTACCGAAAGCACATTGCTCTCCTCCTGGGAGAAAGAAGAAAACATAAATTTCTCCCACTGTTCCAACAGTTGCTATAATTCTTTTCATTAAATTCTGCTGAATATTTTTTTGAATTCTAATTAATATAACTTAAGTTAATGAATATAATCCCTGTACCTCTGCTCCCACATCACACAAAACCTCAACATTTTAAGCAATTTTAAAATTTCTTAAATAAAAGCTAATAAGTCTTCTGTGGGGAGGACTATCCCTGCCTTGCCTATTAAACAGATATGCATTCCATGGTCACTTACAGAGTTCTCTGAGCATCAGGAAAGAACTCAGTTATTGTATAATAATCATCTTGGTTCTTCAGAAAATATTAGACTACTGATATAGGTACAATGAAGAGAACTTTGTGGAACTTCCTGCTCTATATTCAAGAAGAACCTTTACCAGACAATAGGAAATGAGGTTCAGAAGCAATACAAAAAAATCTCATGCTTTATTAAAAGACATATTTGACAATAACTGGAAGTACATTATGTTTGTATTAATGACATAAGATTGATCAATCTTATTTTCATTATTTGAGATTCCAAATGAACTCACTACCTTATCAATGTATTCAAAAGTCATTGATCCATGAAACCAGAATTTAGACAGTTGACTGTGTTCATCTGATTCTTGAAGATCATTTCACTGAACTCCAGAAACCTGAGACTTAATGACAGATCCTATAAAAGACAATATAGTAATTTCTTAATGGTTTCATTAATTCTCAATTGACAAAAATACATATTAATTGATCAGTAGAACTTTGAATTAAACAATACTGCATGTGTATAAACTTAATGAAGATTTAAAAAGTAGTTTCTATATTACAATTTTCTTATATTATGAACAAATTATTTATAAAAACAAATGAACTCCTCAGATTTAAACATGAGAATTTCTGATTATTTTTGCTTTAGAATCTCCAGGTAGCACAGGAGAAGAAAGTTGAAGAGACACTATTAATTTAAACTCTGCCTCAAAAGACAAGCCCAGTAGTTCCAAGAAAAAGTGTACACGAGAACTGCATTTGTATAAAAAATGCAGATTCTAGGATACAGGGACCAGTAATCTATATCTTAACCAGTACTCCAAGTAATTCTTATTCAGTCTATTTGATGAAAACCTTTTAAAGTCAAAGAATTGATACTTACTACCATAAGTATCACCAACAGCTATCTGCTTACTCACAAATTTGGCATTCAATTGCTTAAATTCTAAACTGAAGCACTGCTACATAAAGAGTATTTAATAGTCTTCAAAATTCAGCTAATGCTGGACACATTACTTAGTAATATAAAATAAATTCCAGTGCTCAACATCCAGAACACACAAGAATTTATTTACCTGAAGAAAAAAAATCAATGATCTGTGAAGAATTCTAACTGCTGGTCAAAACAGGAAGCTCACAACAAAATTATACATCCAGTGATTATAGACATACCTTAGGTGTTGTGATTTTAGTTCCAGGCCACTACAATAAAGTGAGTATCTTATTAAAGCAAGTCACATAGACTTTTTGGTTTCCCAGGGCTTGTAAAATTTATGTTAACACTACACTATTGTGTGTTAAATATGCAATAGCATTATGTCTAAAAAAATCAATGTACATACCTTAACTTAAAATATTTTATTGCTAAAAATGCTTTTAAAAAGGCTCATCATCTAAGCCTTTCAGCCAGTCATAATCTTTTTATCAATGGAGGAAGTTATCTCAATGTTGATGGCTGCTGAATGATCAGGGTGGTAGTGGCTGAAGGTTGAGGTGGCTGTAGCAATTTCTTAAAATAAGACAATAATGTTTGCCATATTAGTTGACTTTTCCTTTCATGAACAATTTCTCTGAAGTATGCAATACTGTTTAATAGCATTTTATACCCAGTAAAAACTTCTTTCAAAATTGGAGTCAATCCTCTCAAACCCTGATGTTGTTTTATCAACTAAGTTTATGTGGTATTCTAAATCTTTTGCTGTCATTTCATCTTCACACTATATTCACCAGGAGTAGATTTGATGTCAAGAAACCACTTTATTTGCTCATTGATAAGGAGCACCTCCTCATCCATTAAAGTTTTATTATGAGATTGTAGCAATTTAGTGACATGCTCTATTTCTAAATCTAGTTCTCTTGTTATTCTACCACTTCCTTTACTGAAGTCTTGAATCCCTCAATGTCATCCATGAGGGTAGAAATCAACTTCTTTTAAAATCTTGTGAATGTTGATATTCTGACCTTTACCCATTAATTGCAAATATTCTTAATGGCATCTAGATGGTGAATCTTTTTCAAAATGTTTTCACATGACTGTACCCAGATCCATTAGAGGAATCACCATCTATGTCAACCATAGCCTTCTGAAATGTATTTCTTAAATGATAAGTCAATTGCTTTTTGATCCATGGGCTGCAGAATGGAAGTTGAGTTAGCAGGCATAAGAACAACATTAATCTTGAACATCTCCATCACAGGTCTTTGGTGATCCTGTACAATGTCAATGTGTAGTATTTTTTTTTAAAGAAATCTTTTTTTTCCTGATCAGTAGATTTTGACAATAGGCTTACAATATGCAGTAAACCATGTTGTAAACAGATATGCTATATCATCCAGGCTTTGTTTTTTCATTTGGAGAGCACAGGCAGAGTAGACTTAGCAAAAGTGTTAAGAGTCCTAGGATAGTAAGAATTGCAAATGAGCATTGGGTTCAACTTAAACTTATCAGCTGTGTTGGCCCCTAACAAGAGTCAACCTGTCCTTTGAAGCTCTGAAGCCAGGCATGGACTTCCCTCTATCTATGAAAGTCTTAGATGGCATCTTCTCCCAACATAAGGGTGTTTAATCTACATTAAAAATCTGTTGTTTCACCCTGGCTGGTGTGGCTCAGTTGGTTGGAGCATCATCCCACAGACTGAAAAGTTGCAGTTTCGCCTTCTGGTATGGGCCCATATGCAGGTTGTGGGTTTGATCTCAGGTCGGCATGCATACGAGAAAGCAACCAATCACTGTTTCTCACACTGATGTCTCTCTCTCTCTCTCTCTCTCCCCTCCCTCCTTCTCTCTCTCTAAAAGCAGTGGAAAAAATGTCCTCAGGTGAGGATAAAAAATTTAAAAATCTGTTTAAGTTAGCCATTTCATTAATTGTCTTAGCTAGATTTTCTGGATAACTTGCTGCAGCTTTACATCCTCACTTGCTGCTTCACCTTGCATTTTATGTTATCGAGATAGATGGCTTCTTCCCTTAAACCTCATAATCCAACCTCTGCTAGCTTCAAACTTTTCCTTTGTAGTGGGCTCACCCTTCTCAGCTTTCATAGAATTAGAGAAAGGTAGGGTTTTGCTCTGGGCTAGGCTTTATCTTAGGGAATGTTGTAGCTGGTTTAATCTTTTGTCCAGACCACTAAAACTTCCTCCATGTCAGCTTTAATAAGGCTGTTTCTTTTCTTATCACTCATATGTTCACTGGAATAGCACTTTTAATTTCCTATAAGAATATTCCCTTTGCATTCTCAACTTGGCTAACTTTTAACCTATCTCAGCTTTTGACATGACTTCCTCACTAAGCTTAATTATTTATAGCTTTCGTTTTAAAGTGAAAGACATGCAAGTCATTCTTTCACTTGAATACTTAGAGACAATGTTAGAGCTATTATCTCACCTGGTTACAATATTGTTATGTCTTGGGGAATAGGGAGCCAGAGGAGAAGTGGAGAGATGAGAAATACCTGGTCAGTGGAGCAGTCAGAACACACACACCATTTATTAAGTCCTTTGTGTTATGTTGGCCCATTTCATAGCACCCCAAAACAATGACAATAGTAATATTAAAGATCATTGATCATGGATTACCATAGCAAATATAGTAATAATGAAACCTTTGATATTTGTTAGAGTTACCAGAATGTGCTATGAAGAATATTTAAACAAGATAGGATAAGGAATAACTAAGATCTGTGGTGATTTTGGGTAAACTATTTAAGGCTTACCCTGAAATTAAAAGAAGCCTTCTTATATACATATTTTTTTTCATTTCTAAAATAATGCATTGTCATTTAAGCAAATTTAGAAAGCATGGAAAATTCTTTTAAAATTTATCTTTAATTGCTATATACACAAATATTTAATTATTCTCATTAATAGGTTATTTAATGAGTACATTAATGCAAGTGTCCATGCATTTAAAAAAATCAACAAACTTCAATCTTTTAGAGCCAGTTTAGTTTCATAGCAAATCTGAATGGAAAGTACAGAGAGTTCCCAGGTTCTCCCTATATTCCACATGAACAATATCCCTCAGTATCAATATCCTAAACCACATTTGCTACAACAATGAAACTACAATAACACATCATTGTCATCCAGTCCATAGTTTATATTAGGGTTCACTCTTGGTGTTCTACATTCTATAGGTTTGGAAAAATGTATATTGCCATGTAACCACTATTGTAGTATCATATAGAATAGTTTCCCTGTCCTAAACAACCTCTGTGCACTCTCTACTCATCCCTTTCACTCCTGTAATTCCTGGCTGTTAGTTCTTCTTTAGCATCTCTGGAGTTTTACCTTGCCAGAATGTCATATAGTTGAAATCATATAGTAGGTAGCCATTTTGGATTGGCTTCTTTCACTTAGCAATAAGCACTTTAGTTTCCTCCATGTCTCATTAGCTCATTTCTCTTTAGAACTAAGTAATACTTTATTGTCTGGATATACCACAGCCAATTATCCATTTACTTACTGAAGACATCTTAGTTGTTTCCAAGCTTTGGTAATTATGACTAAAGCCTCTATAAACATCTATGGGGAAGCTTATTTGTGGACATAAGTTTTCAGTTCATTTGGATAACTACCAAAGAGTGCAACTGTTGGAGCATATGGAAAGAGTGCTTGGTTTTGTGAGAAACTGTCAAACCGTCTTCCAAATTGGCTGAATCATTTGAATTCCCACTAGCAGTGAATGAGAGTTCCTGTTGCTCCAAATCTTTACCAGTATTTGGTGTTGTCAGAGTTTCAGATTTTGGCTATTCTAATAGGTATATAGTGGCATCTCATTTTTTGTTTTCATTTTCAATTCCCTAATGACATATGATGCTAAACATTTTTTCATATTCTTACTTGCTATCTGCATATTTATTTGGTGAAATGTCTGTGAAAATCTTTAGTTCATTTTTTATCCAGGTTGTTTGTTTTCTTGTCAAATTTTAAGAGTTCTTTGTATATTTGGATAATGCTTCTTTATCAGATATGTATTTTGTAAATATTTTATCCCAGTGTATAGCTTTTCTTTTCATTATTCTTAACATTGTGTTGTATAGAGCAGAAGATTTTAAAATTTATAATGTAGTCTAATTTATCAATTATTTCTTTAATGGATTCAAATTTCTTGTTGTACTTAACATGTCCTTGCCATATACATTGTCATCTACATTTTCTTCTATCTTATCTTCTAGGAGTTCTATAGTTTTGTATTATACATTTAGGTCTATGGTCTACTGTGAGTTAATTTTGTGAAGAGTATAAAATAGTGTGTCAAGATTCATTTCTTTTTTTGTATGTTCATGTCTAGTTCTTCCGGCGCCATTTCTTATGGAGACTTTGCTCCATTATATTGCCTTTACTCTGTTAACAAAGATTATTTGACTACATATAGGTCTGTATTCGTTTCCATTAATCTATTTGTCTATTTTCCACCAGCACTACATTGTCTTGATTACTGTAGCTTTATAGTAAGTCTTGAAGTTGCATAATGTCAGTTCTATACTTTGTTTTCTCCTTCAATACTGTGCAGACTATTCTGAATCTTTTCATATAAACTTTATTTTTATTTTCTTACAAATGAGTCTTTTATTTTTTCAGTATAGTATCCATACATTTTGTTTTTATTTTTTCATGTTTTCATTTTATCTTTTTTATCATTTTTTAATTTTTGTTCTAATACAGTTGTCTCCATTTTGCCACTACCACTTTCCCCCACACCACCCATCCCACCTGCCACCCTCGATCCTATCTCCTTTTGGCTTTGTCATAGCTTTAAAGGTTCCATACTATTCAATCATATGTAACATTTTATTTATTTTCTCCCATAAATTACTTTATTGTTGTTCAATTACAGTTGTCTGCATTTTTCCCCACCACTTCCCCCCACTCCAGCCAAACCCACCTCCCTCCCTCGCTTCCAATCTCCCCCTTGATTTTGTCCATGTGGCCTTTATAGTAGCTCCTGAAAATCCTTCTCCCTGCAGGCTCCTCCCACCTCCCTTCTGGGTATAGTTATATTGTTCTTAACTTCAATGTCTCCGGTTATATTTCATTTGCTTTTTTCTTTTGTTGATTATGTTCCATTTAAAGGTGAGATCATATGGTATTTGTCCCTCACCACCTGGCTTATTTCACTTAGCATAATGCTTTCCAGTTCCATCCATGCTGTTGCAAAGGGTAGGAGCTCCTTCTTTCTCTCTGCTGCATAAAATTCTGTTGTGTAAATGTACCATAGTTTTTTGATCCACTTATTTGCTGATGGACATTTAGGTTGCTTCCAGCATTTAGCTATTGTAAATTGTGCTACTATGAACATTGGGGTGCATAGGTTCTTTTGAATTGTTATTTCAGGGCTCTTAGGGTATATTCCCAGCAGTGGAATTGCTGGATCAAAGGCCAGGTCCATTTTTAGTTTTTTGAGGAAATTCCATTCTGTTTTCCACAGTGGCTGCACAAGTCTTCATTCCCACCAACAGTGCACTAGGGTTCCCTTTACTCCGCATCCTCTTCAACACTTATTTGTTGCTTTGTTTATGATGGCCATTCTGAATTGTGTGAGGTGGTATCTCATTGTGGTTTCTGTTTGCATCTCTCTGATGGCTAGTGATGCTAAGCATCTTTTCATATGTCTCTGGGTCCTCTGTATGTCCTCCTTGGAGAAGTGTCTGTTCAAGTCTTTTGCCCATTTTTTAATTGGGTTTTTTGTCTTCCTGGAGTGGAGTCATGTGAGTTCTTTATATATTTTGGAGATCAAACCCTTGTCCAAGGTATCATTGGCAAAAATGTTTTCCCAAATAGTTGGTTCTCTTTTCACTTCAATTCCATTTTCTTTAGCCATGCAAAAGCTTTTTAATTTGATGAGGTCCCATTTGTTTATTCTTACCTTTATGTCCCTTGCTTCAGGAGACATATCAGTGAAGATGTTTTTGCATG
The DNA here is from genome assembly GCA_028533065.1 of Trachops cirrhosus. Classification (NCBI taxonomy): domain Eukaryota; kingdom Metazoa; phylum Chordata; class Mammalia; order Chiroptera; family Phyllostomidae; genus Trachops; species Trachops cirrhosus. Next base: position 80,326,460 of record CM052544.1, on the reverse strand, counting down.
GAATGTCTGAGATTTTCATGCCGATGGACTTTTCTCTAGGACTTTAATGGTGTCACAACTTATATTTACTGGCAAGTCTTTTATCCACCTTGAATTTATTTTTGTGTATAGTGTAAGTTGGTGCTCCAGTTTCATATTTTTGAATGTAGCTCGCCAGATCTCTCAACACCATTTGTCTAACAGACTGTTTTTATTCTGTTTTATGCTTCTTCCCCCTTTGTGAAATATTAATTGACTGTAGAGACTTAGGTTTATTTCTGGACTCTCTGTTCTGTTTCATTGGCTTATGTATCTGTTCTTATACCAGTACCAGGCTGTTTTGATTACAGTGGCCTTGTAATACAGCTTGATATCAGGTATTGTGATCCCTCCTGCTTTGTTCTTCTTTCTCAAAATTGTTGCAGCTATCGGGGGTTTTTATGGTTCCATATAACTTTTTGAAGTGTTTGTTCTATGTCTGTGAAATATGTCATTGATACTCTAACAGGGTTTGCATTGAATCTATAAATCGCTACAGGTAGTATGGACATTTTGATGATGTTAATTCTTCTAATCCATGAGCATGGTACAGGCTTCCATTTGTTTGTGTCTTCCTTGATTTCTTTCTTCAGTGTTGTATGGTTTCCGGAGTACAGGTCTTTTACCTCCTTGGTTAGGTTTCTTCCTGGTACTTTATTTTTCTGGTTGCTATAGCAAATGGGATTTTTTTCCTGATTTCTGTTTCTGTTATTTCATTGTTGGTGTACAAAAGTGCCTTTGATTTCTAGATATTGACTATTCAGCTGTTTTGCCAAATTCATTTATTAGGTCAAGTAGTTTTTTGGGGGAGTCTATAGGATTTTCATGTCAGCTGCAAACAGTGACAGATTTGATTCCTCCTTTCCAACTTGGATGCCTTTTTTTTTTTTTCCCTTGTCTGATTGCTGTGGATAGGACTTCCAGTACTATGTTGAATAGGAGTGGTGAAAGCCAGCATCCTTCTCTTGTTCCTGATCTTAATGGGAAAGCTCTAAGTTTTTACCCATTGAGTATGATGTTTGCTGTAGGTCTCTCATATATGTACTTTATTATGTTGAGGAATGCTCCCTCTATTCCCAATTTGCTGAGTGGTTTTATCATAAATGGGTGCTGTACCTTATCAAATGCTTTTTCCTCATCTATTGATATGATCATGTGATTTTTGTCTTTCCCTTTGTTTATATGATGTATTACATTTATGATTTGTAAATATTGTACCATCTTACATCCCTGGGATGAATCCCACTTGGTCATGGTGTATGATCATTTAAACATATTGCTGGATGCGGTTTGCCAATATTTTGTGGAGGATTTTAGCATCTGTGTTCATCAGCGATATTGGCCTGAAGTTTTCTTCCTTTGTTATGTCATTATCTGGTTTTGGGATCAGGATGATGCTGATTTCATTTAAAGAGTTTGGGAGTCTTCCATCTTCTTGAAGTTTTTGGAATAGTCTGTGGAGAATGGGCATTAGCTCTCCCTTAAATGCTTTGTAAAATTCTCCTATGAAACCATCTGCTCCAGGGCTTTTGTGTGTCAGAAGCTTTTTGATTACTGCTTCAATTTCATCAGCTGTTATTTGTTTGTTCAGGCTTTCTGCTTCTTTATTGAGTTTTGGAAGATTATATCTTTCTACGAATTGTGCATTTCACCAAGGTTTTATAATTTCTTGGCATATAGTTCTTCAGAGTAATTTCTTACAATCCTTTGAATTTCTGTGGTATCAGGTATCAGTTGTAATCTCTCCACTTTCATTTCTGATTGTGTTTATTTGGGTCTTCTCGCTTTTTTCTTGATGAGCCTGCCTAAAGACTTGTCAATGTTGTTTATCTTTTCAAAGAACCAGTTCCTGGATTCACTGATCCTTAGAATTGTACTTTTAGTCTCTATGTCATTGAATTCTGCTCTGATCTTGGTTATTTCTTTCCTTCTACTTGCTCTGGGCTGTCTTTCTTGTTGTTCCTCGAGTTCTTGTAGATGTAGAGTTAGGTTGTTTGTTTGAAATGTTTCTATCTTTTTTAGGTAGGCTTGTATTGCTATGAACTTCCCTCTCAGGACTGCCTTTGCTGTGTCCCATAAGTTTTCAATTGTTGTGTTAGTTAATTTTCATTTGTTTTCAGGAATTTTTTACTTCTTCCTTAATCTAATTCTTGACCCATTCATTCTTTAGTAGCATGCTATTTAATCTCCATGATCTTGAGTGTTTTGGGTTTTTTCCCTTGAGGTTGGCTTCTAGTTTCAGTCTTTGTTGTCAGAGAAAATTCTTGATATGATTTCAATTTTCT
>CM052544.1:80303350-80323657 GCA_028533065.1 Trachops cirrhosus | reverse complement strand
CAGTGCTGGGACTATAGCCTAAGAATCCTGAAACACCAATCCAAAAGAACCTATGCACCACAGTGTTCATGGCAGCACAATTTACAATAGCTAAGTGCTGGAAGCAACCTAGGTGTCCATCAGTAAATGAATGGATCAAAAAACCATGGTACATTTACGCAATGGAATACTACGCAGCCGAAAGAAAGAAGGAGCTCCTACCCTTTGTAACAGCATGGATGGAGCTGGAAAGCATTATGCTAAGTGAAATAAGCCAGGCAATGAAATACAAATACCATATGATCTTGCCTTTAACAGCAACCTAAACAACAAAACAAAGAAACAAGCACAATATAGCCAACGACACTGAAATAGAGGACAGGTATTCAGTGCCCAGAGGGGAGAGGGGAGGGAATTTCAGGGGAGAATGGGAAGAGTTTACAGGAACAAATATTGAGGACACATGGACAAAACTAGGGGGGCTGGAAATGGGAGGGATGTGTGGGTGGGCTGGAATGGGAAAAAATAGTATGTGTAGTAACTGCAGCATATAAATTTTAATTCCAAATGAAAGTATTATGTTTGAAAATTCAAATGAAAATTGTCTCTTTTTTAGTATTATATCCTATAATTTTTGTCATTATTAAAACATAGTAATTCCAAAAAAATTAGAAAAGCAGAAGATCCAAAACTGAGGAAAAGGAAATAAAGAAAAAAGTGAAAATATTGTCACTAAAAGACAACTTTAATGTTAAAGTGATTTATATTTTAAAAAAATGCTTAATCAGAAAATTCTCCACTGATGATTAAGAAGTCATAATTTTGGGCCTAGCCCAAACTGTTACAAACTCTGGAAATTATGTAAAAATTAAACTTTTACTCATTGTTCTCATTGGAAATTGCCATATTTCAAAGTGCTTATGAAAACACTACATAATCAGATATCAGGAAGAGGGAAAAATAATAAAGTGTAGTGCTTGGTTGACCTGGTTTTAAAGCTTAGTTGACATTGTTTCTGTCTTCACCATTATTTTTCCTGATAAAACAGTTTGGTTCTTTCTCTCTGCAGAGAATTCTTTGACCAGTTCCATGTCTCTCTGATAAGACAGAATCTGCAGCTACAGTTGAAGTTAACCTCATGTTTTCTATGTTCTTTTTCTATGTGGATAGACTTCAACGGTTAGTGATACTGCTCAACTGAATCAAATTTGTATGTGTCACCCACATGCAGGATGCAATCTACAGTAGAGTGTGGAATAGAGACTTAACTTTTTAAAAAAACTTCAATTATTGGAATTATGTCACCATACTCCATGACAGAAGTTTGATAAATAGTTATAACTAGGCCTGATTTGATCATCATAATCACCCAGCAAACAAGGAATTATTAAACCCATCTTCCAAATGAGTAAATTGAAACTTAATTATAAAAAGGAGAATTAATATCTCAGCTTGGCACTGATATGGGACTCTAGATTTGGAAAATTTTAGTTTAAGGTAAATAGTTTTAAGTATAGTAAGTAATGCATATGTTAAAGCTTTTGTTTCAGAAACTACAGGTAAGACCCATTCTGGCTCCTGGGAAAACAGCTGACCTCCTGGGGCACTGCTAGAGATTACCACCTGGGGACAAGTGGAAGCATCTGGGCCATTATGTTTCAAGGAGTGACAGATAACCACCAGTCCCTGAGAAAAGCTAACTGCCCAGGACAAGAATGTTGCAGTTTCTTTTACGTAATCCTCCCTGAATTTCAAAACCCCTCACCACACTTTGTTCTCTGTTATAAAAGTCTGGCCTGGAAAGAAAATATAAGATGGTCTGTTAGGGTGTGAGCCTACCATCTTCTCAGATCTCCGGCCATCTAAATAAAGCATCCATGAAAATTCAATCTCTGTCTCTGCTTATTGGGTTTGGTAGTGACAGGCAGCCTGAACTGGTGTCTTTTCTGGTTTCAACACCTCTAGCCTCCTAACAGTCAAAATGCATGTCCATTTCTGCCTTTAAGAAGTTACAGTTCATATCAATAGTTGATTGTATATGATTAGAATTATTTTTTTCAAAAATGAGATTATCTTTACATTTTATTTACTTTGTTCTTTTTTATTGTTGATTAGAGCTATTTCAACATAATTACTTTAGTGATTGGCTAGTCTTTAGAAAACGTATGTTAGACTAGCAAGACAAGAGAACAAAGAAGGTCTATAGTTTACCATGTTCTCTTTTGCTAGCAGAATGCTCTGAAGACACAACTTGCAATAAGGTGTAGTATTAAATATTTGTGTATAAGACTAACTACCTGGCACATTACTATTAACTGGTATAAGAAAGCTGCTGTTAGCTGTCCAACTAGAAGATTTATGCTGGTTAATATTGTGAAGTTGAGTAAAACTAAATATAATTTTGAGCTGTTTGAATGAAATTCAATTTTACTAAAAACCTTTCATAAATTTGGGACACTATAAAAGGTGACTCACAAAAAATGTCACCTGCTCTAGGACACAAAAAAATTTCAAAAGGGGAATAAAATGAAAGAGAAGATTGGGTGTCCATTTTCCATGGAGTCAATCACCAGGAACTTGGCCTGAGGCCTTTGCCTGCACAATGCTGACAAAATAGTCTCTTTAGTCTTTTTCTTTGTACTTGTGTCATTAACCGTTATTGGTTTGTTACATTTTAAAAGAAGTTAAGGAGACTGTGATCATTTCCCTTTGTGGGTCTATTATTATTGCTATTGTTGTTGCTTATAGGCAGATTGTAGAAACTTGTTGAAAAGATATATTTAACTATTTTATCTGATTAAGAATTTTTGTAATTAAAAGCTCTGAGAAAGCCAATTTGTTAGACATTAAGTGGTTCACAAGATTTAAGATTCTTACCAATGCAACAAGCCATCTGGACACTGAATCTCACACTGCAGGAAAGAAACCAAGGCAAAGCTGAATTAGTGTTAAAGACAGTCCAGATCACAGACTGGCAGCTGTCAAAGGTGAGGGAGGAGCGGGGAATGGATGAAAGAAAGTGAAGGGGTTAGCCAAAGAATGTATATGCATAACCCACAGACATAGATAAAGTGTGGTGATGGCCAGAGGGAAGGGGGGATGGGGCTGGGTGGAGGTGGGCAAAGGTGGGGGGAATGGGGACATCTGTAATAGTATCAACAGTAAAAATAAAATAAAAAAAAAGACAGCCCAGGTCCTCAGACATAAACTAGACACATGTTTTGAGCAAAAAGCCACCATAGACCACCTTTGTTTCTCCTTTACAGGATTGCTCTGATGCTGTCATGGATTTTGAAAAACTACAGAGCTAGTTAACAGAGATGACACCACAACTTCCAGGAAGATTCATAGATTTTTGTAAGTGGTTCAATTGCTTTTGCTGTTTCTGGAACTTAGGACTCTGAGTGTCTGTGAACTATCATTATTCACCCTATCTGTGTTCTGTGTCAGCATGTCTATCTGGAAGAGAAAGGGTCCCCAGGATACTAGTGAAGGGTCCCTTAATTCCAGATGTCTCCTAAGTGATCTGGCAATGTGGCAAAAGACTAGACAATTTTTAGTAACAATCAGCTCCAGTAAAGTATTCTTTCTTTAATAAATCTTTGGTTATATAGATTTGTAGTCACATATGAAATATACTATAAAACCATTCCTAACCCCTGCAGTTTCGAGACCAGAAAATTCTAATAGTGTCACTGAAGTTTCAATGACAACTTGTAGGATTATATTGCTCACTTTTGTTTAAAATGTTATCAAACACTTTAGAGTCTGCTTTATAATTTTGCCAGTAATCCATGTATTGAATAATTATCAGGCTACTATTGATCATACATTTATGAAAAATTAAGCATTTATATGTATTATTAGAGTTTGATTCTTCCTTTTTAACCCATTATTTAAAAAATAAATAAAAGCTTGAGCATCTCTAGGATACAGAGAGCTTCATCTTACTCCATCTTGCCTATGGTGACTCCATGGTGCTTGTAACATAACAGTGGTCATAAGTCTTTAGAAAATATGTTCTCAGAATTTTCATCCTCAATAAACAGGTTAATTTAGGCTACCCAGTATGCATCCCTGCACTTAGATGTTACAAAAGCGTTTGCAATCAAGAGCAAAACTGAAAGTAAAACAAATGTTAACCACCTGCACTCAAAGGGGAATGATTTTTGAAACCTCTAATTGTCAGCCAAGGGTATCATTAGCTCTGCTCAGAGATGCACCTGTTCTCATGACCAGTACAAGAACTCAAACTTGAACTATATTATGGATACTACAATTATCATTATTTTTTCATATATAAGAGCAATTTCACATACATTATCTCAAGCGGACAATGTTATCACATTTTATAGAGGGAAACATTAGACTTGGAGAGAGAACATGATTTACCGAAGTCACTTACCAACAAATTACAGAGCTGAGATCAGAATACCATTCTTCTTACCACCATCATGGATGGTTTTAGGAAGAATAAATAACCCCCTAAAAAAGAATAAGGTAGGTGTTTGCTCACTGCTTCACTCTGCCTAGCCAGTCTGGTTGGTTGTAGAGAGGGCTGGACCAGCACACACTGAGAGGATTTCTGGAGCTCACACAGGTGAATTCTAACTATAGAGATGAATGCTTTTCTCTGATTAGAGATTATATGCTTTGTTAATAAGAGTTCCATCGCTCAATACCTTAAAGATATTTTGGAAATTCAAGGAGAAAATATAAAAAAATAACAAAGTAGATTTTATAAGATTGCAAATAGGAAAATTGACTTTGCAAACATGTATGTGGATATATAATGCAGAGTAATGCAGACTGGGAAGATTTTTGGAGTGGATGCCTTACATTCTCTCCCATAAATCTCTCTTTGATTTAAAGGCAAACATGCTTCAGGGGAAACATACATTCTTCCTCTGCTTAATTAGCATGCCTTGACAGAACCATGTTTTTCAAAGCAATAAACTCAGCTCTTAACTTGTGTCTCAGTGTTACACTTTTCAGAATCTTTCAGGAAAAAAATATATTTGAAATCTCTTGCTTTAGGAAGTTAATGAATCTTTCAAATCAGCCTAGCTATGGTAGAGAATATCTTGCACCCCAATAATCAATCCTGGTTTCTGGTTCTTATCTATGAAAGGGATTTTGAACAGCTTTGTCTTTACAGATATGTTTACCCTTCTTTCACAAAATGACCTAGTCACATGCATTACATACAAACATTGAAAATTACCTTGAAACCATTTAAAAGAATATTGTATTGCAGTGAATGGCTTTGATTGCTCTCAAATGACTTTAAAAAACTTGGCTTCCCCAAATCATGGTTTTAACTTAGCAATTTTCCCTGTATACATGCACAACAGAGATACACTTGCCACCAAACTTCCCTCCTAGTCACTAATTTTAAGATCTTCTTAGGTAAACAGATTTTTAATGCTTACTATTTTAGTTAAATTTCTTAAAGTTTGACCTCTAGCTAGTTGTTAATTGTGTCATTATTTTCTACATTTGTCTTCCTTACCACTCAGAATATATTCAAATTTTATTTCATAATTGAGTTTCCAAAAATTTTACTCAATTTACTCTTCTAATATCTACTGCCTTTGCATTATATTCTACTTTATCATGTTAGTATTTACTCCCCATCTGAGTTAAAACTGTTTTATCCATAGTGAAATCATTGTCATCACCCAAGAAAATAACATGATATGATGGGTGCTCCTAGTTTTCTTCAGGAAGGAATGTTCTAATTCCCATATAATCTTTGCTGATAAAGGCAGCAAAAAAGACTAGCAAGAGTATAGCATATATAGTCAATCCCTTCTAACTAGGATGTTTTTCATGAAACATCAACTTCTTAATGTTACAGTTTTTTATTGTATAATATTTAAAAATTAATTAAACATCACAAGTCATTCAGGGAGTAGAATTTCAAATTTAAAAAATAATCACTTTGAGAATACTAATGTTTTGGCAAGATCACATATAAGTATGAAATATTTCATAAGGATGAAATATATCTCTTCCTCTCATAGATCTTGACAAGTGAGAAGTGTGGAATTATATTTCTAAGTGGCTCATGAGTTACTGATCAGAGGTGAAGTACATACAATACCATGAAGCCAAAAATAAATTGAATGATTGTGATATGCTGAACTATATCCCCCTGAAGGAGGATTCAGGGGTGCAGAACTGAAGTAGACACTTCTGGCAAGAGAGGTGTGAGGATGAGGAAATCTAATCATGTTATATGTCCATTCTATTTCATGGAATTCTTGAGGCTCCATATTTCTATGACAGTAGACCAGGGGTGTCAAACTCATTTTCACTGTGGGCCACATCAGCTTCACAGTTGCCTTCAAAGGGCTGAATGTAATTTCAACTCCTTAACAGTTAAGGAGTAGTTACATTTATACAGTCCTAAAATTATTTTGGCCCTTTGAAGGCAACAGCAAAGCTGCTATGGCTCCTGATGAAAATGAGTTTGACACCCCTGCAATAGACCATGAAACAACAAAGCCATTTACGAGAGTTTTAGCACCAAGAGAAGACATCATCCTACTGCCATTCCTCTCAGGTCTGAATGGGCATGATAGTGGGCCGTAACTGAGAAAGCATGTTTCACAGTGCCAGCTGAATAAGAGAAGCTTCTATCTGAGACACCACTGTGGTCCAAGGCCACCTTCATGGAAGGGCTGTCCACTGTCAGCTGTGTAAACTTGCCTCAGAAGATGAAAGCCTTTTCAGGACACAGCAGGAGAAATCAAATTTTTATATGCAATGAAAGTTCTGTCATTTAGACTTTGTTTTTTGTCTTAGCAAGGACAGGTGTTCAGCAATGCAGGCATGGAATTGCAGAGGTTTCATGATACGGATCCTACCAGTGTCTGTTACTTTATGCATTTAACTAAGAAAAGATTTAGCTTAATTTCCCCCCAAAATACAATATTAGACTCAGTTTAAAGATATCTACCATTTAAAGATAAAGATATTCCTGTTGGAAAAGGGACACCTATCTGGTCTGATTAGTCTTTATTGCTAGTAACATTTTGTTCAGTCTTTTATCACATGTTTGTGGTATCCTACTGTGTTCTCCCCACTAGTGTGGGACCTGAAGATTCTGTGGGAAACAGAACAATGTCATTGTTCTGGAGAGAGCCAATAGATAAACCAGTGAACATGCGCTGTCTTAGAGGATGTTGAGTTTTACAAAGACTATATGGCAATGTAATGGGTAAGAAGTGAACTTGAGAGGGCAATGGGAGGAACAGGGTAAGTGAAAGTAGCTAGCAAAGTCCTTTGTGTGCCTTTGATATAGAGCTGGTATCTGATAAGTGAGGAGACAGCATCTATGGAAGATCCTTGGGTATAGTTTCAAGTTGATGATGCAAAAATCCTGAAACAGGGCCAAATAAATGTTATGGTGTTGACTATCTGCCCTATAAATAGCCATCAAATATTTGTCAGGTTAAAACACAGGTGCACACATGCATTCCTGTTAAGTTTTAATGTTAAAATCCACAAGGGACACATAAACTACCTGAATCCAAGTGCACCAAATCCCTTTTCACCAGTGGTCTATTTCTATTGGGCTTCCACAATTTAATATACAAAGAACACCTCTTAGTGGCTTCCAATGAATTCTCTGGTACTTCTCAGAATAACACTTTGTCTTGGGCTGACTGATGAAATTGGGAGGTTATGGCTTTTTCCTCTTAAAGCATAAACAACCTGTGTTCTCTTACAGTCTTAAGCTCCTATAGAGTCTTCAACTGTCTTAACTCATACAATCTATCTCTGTTTGGCAGGTATGAATGTTGTTGAATATTAGCATCACAGGCTTCCTCCTTTTCATTTAAGAGGGCTTACAAACTTGAAAAGGTTTTGAAGGTGAGACATATCACATCAAAAATTTAAATGAACTCCAAGTTAACTTTCCAAGTTAAAAATGTAATTTAAAATTTTTTAAGTATTTAATTTGAAAGGTTTTGAATTTCTAATTGTGGAGAATCATTCAAAACTCAACTTTTTGAAAAGATGGATAAATATAGTGCCTACAATGAGCCAGCTCCTGCATACTAAACAGAAAAGGGTGGCTTTTGTAAGACTTCAAAGTTTAATGGTGATAATGTTTGCAAACATGAACCTGTATCACTGGTAAACTATTCTGGATAAAATTATTCCTACATTAAATAGTTTTAGTTACTTTTTATAAAGAATACATTTTAAGAAGTAGCATAGACTAAGCATGAAAAGGTGAAAGTTTGAATAAAATCTATTTCTACTGAAAGGCAGAGAAAGGGAAAGTGACATAGATAAAGAAAAATGCTCTAAGGAAACTGTGTAATATAGACTTTTCCTCCCTTTTCTGATGAGTATATTTCAGCCCTCAAGGGCAGCCACATAAACATAAAAGCTCTTATGCCTTGATATCTTGCACATGGTTAAGTACTTGGTAAATATTTACAGAGTCAATGGAAGAGAGGGAATAAGAAAGATACCCCATAAAAATACATGCATTTGAGATCATTGAGATTCTGTAACACCATTTACTCCAATAGATTTCAAATAAATTGAGAAGACAGGTATCAGATGGGCCTTAAAATATGAACTTTATGCTTGGTAAGACTGAATGCAGACTATGCCTTAGCTTTGTTGCCAGATATAAACCTGGGGCTCATCCATGGGCCAATGGTCCACAGTAAAGATCTTCCTCAGCTAGCTTATGGATAATCAACCACTGTCTGTCTCTTGTTGCTGAGCTAGGGGAGTAGGGATTAACAGAGGTAAGGCTACAGTTATTTCCAAAAGGCAGGCTCTAGGCCACGTTCCTATTTTTCATCTACATGGAAGGCAGCAAAAGAATTTAGTAAATGTGTGGTCCAGAAAGGAAAAAAAGACCTGCCTAATAGGGAGCAGGGAATGCCATTCTCTCACCATGTTACCCACCAATTGGGTTATTCACCCTATTCATATGGGAATGACTAAGTGAAAAATGAGGAATCCAAAAGTGGTCTCATGGACACACTGAGACTAGGGATGTGGTTGCTCATGCTACTAACTACATTGCTAAGGAACACCTTTCCTCTTATTTTGATTAAAAAAAGATAAGGGTAGAAAGAGGGAAGGATATTTCTCTTTTTAAACTCACAAGAAATCTCTAGGAGAGGTAAGAGCATCATGTTCTTGATCAACTTTGGGAAAATGAGGGAAGCTATTTTAAATGGCTTAACCTAATGAACAAATGGAAATATTGAACAGACACGCTATCAAAGATGATATATAAATGAAGGGGAAAAAAACACCTGAAAAGAAGTTTAATATAGTTAATCATTAGAGAAATGCAAATGAAAACCTGAGTAGATAGTACTAGATACACTGGAAGGGCTAACATTTAAAAACTGGCAGTAAGTACCAAGTGTTAGTGAGAAGGTGTATTCTGAACTTACATTCCTTACTTCTAATTGTCTTGTTCTTAATATAGATTTGTTTATTAACTCACAGTTCAGTTTCTTATTTATCATTCTCTATGTATATTTTATATTCTGTCAAAATTCTCTAGTCCTGTAAATGTGCAACAGCACATTGTCAGCTGTATGGTCAGAGTCTGTGTGATCTGAGGACTCTGTCTCCTGTTGTCACAGAATGTAGGTTCTTTTCACTAGAATTCATTTTTAGCACAAAGTATAGAAACTTGACTTGCGTGCAAGTGCAACCTTTGAAGAGAAATGACTTCAGTAATATGAGTAGAGAAGGTATTTCCCCCTTTCATTCTTCCCATTCATTTAATTTAATGCCATTCTAATTAACTTAAAACTTGGAAACTGTATAATTTGACATGTTTAAGAAGACAAGGATATAATTTAGTTACTGGTCTCTCCTATGGGTGATTTACAGAAAACATTTGTTTATTCCCAAAAGTCTTAACACTGGTGACCGAGATTTCTGCCTAGAGGAAAAATGCTCACAAATGAGCCAGAATCAATATCATGAATGGATGATTTTCATTGTGTTGCTTCCATATAAATAAAGTAGTGAGTGGTCACACATTTTGGGAAGCCTGGGACAAAACAGGTTAGATGAAGCTCAGACCATTAAGAAGGACTTCGGAACACTTGAGATCAGATTGTTTCCAGCTATTTTAAAGGGAAAGAGTGATGAATAGGCAGGAGATGTTTGGTTGGAACCTGGTTCAGTGACATGCCTGGTCTCAGACCCTGGAGCAGGTTCATGGTGGGACCAGCATGAGGTCCATTCAGAGACTTTTGGCTCTTTACTACATCACAGTGTCTCCTTACTACTTTTTAATATAAATTATTCTTAAGAATACCTTAAATCAAAATAATGTACTGATTTTTAAGTTGTTTTAGAAACTTTAAATCAGAGGTCAGCACGTATTTTTCTATATAAGACCAAAGAACCAAAATCTTACAGACTTTGCCAGTCTGATGTGGTCTCTGTTACATAATTTTCACTTGTTTTTCTTTGGTTTGTTTACCATCTTTTAAAAATCTAAAAACAGTTCTCTACTTTTGGGCCACACAAAACAGACTATGGGCCGTAGTTTAAGCTATGCCAAGCCCTGCTTTAAATCATTATTATTTTAGCGGCAGTGTAACTTAGAGCATCTCACTGAATGCATTTGCAGAGATATTGTGCCTTTTGAGGACAGTGATACTCTAGTGGTTTGGAGTGATGGTTCTTTGATTGTGTCACCAGTCACATGGGACTTCTCTGTCTGAACAAGATGAGTACATTTTTAGAGCCCCTGAAACCAGTGATAAGAATGAAAAGTGACAAAAAGCAATGTGATACAAATAGAATAGCCCTGGATAGCTGCTTCTAACCTTATTTAACCCCATATACTCACAGCATTAGGAATTTATTTCCTGACAATGAACTTCTACCTGTAATGCTAAAGAGCCTGGATCAAGAGGGGAGACAGCGCATTTCCAGCTGCTCCAAATCCCCCTAAATAAATGAAACAAACAAACAAATCCACTGAATTATTGCCATTTTAAGGAAGAGAAACTGCTGAAGTGAGGCTCACTGTGATTTTTGTATAAGACAATTAAGTGATTCAAGACTATGGAATAATGAAACAATAAATGGTGAAGAAAACTAACAAAAATTAATATTTTGGGGTAATTTCACTTCAACAATTGTCCAAGTCATTGTAATAGAGAAAAATTATCCTATGAGGAAAAAGAATCCCATGTAAAAATGTAAGTAGAGTTATATTAGTTACTATTTACTGAGTGCTGACTATATGGCAATCACTGTTCTATAGCAGTGATTTTCAACTTTTTGCAACTCATGGCACACATAAACTGATTACTAAAATTTTGCAGTACACCAAAGCATATACTTTTTGCTGATCTCACAAAAAAATAGATATAATTTTGATTCATTCATACCAGACAGCTATTGTTGTGTTAGCTGTTCTGATTTTTTTTATTTGACAATCTGTCAGTGCCCCTAAATAAATAGTGACATAATGCCTGTTTTAAAAATTCTTGTGGCACACCAGTGTGCCACAGCACACTGGTTGAAAATTGCTGTTCTACATAATCATTGTGATTATTATCTTCACAGATGAGGAAATCAAGGAAGAAAGACAATTGGTCTGTATCACTCAAAAGATAAGTGGTCAGGCTGGTATTCAAGCCCTAACCATTGCTATTACTACCTACAAATGCCACATGGCAGGACAAAGAACAGGGTATTGAGTCTTAGACACATACATTTTTAATTTATAATGTCAACAAAATGAACAAACTGAACTAACAAGTAAAAGAGAGAGATTCATAGATAACAGGATGACGGCTATGGGGGAGAAAAGGAGTGGGGGGATGAGGCAAAAAGACTCATGGACATGACAACAGTGTGGTGATTGAGGGGGGCAATTTAAGGGGGTTAAATGGTAATGGAGAAAATATAATAAAAATAATATAGTGTCAACCATGTAGCTAGTAACTTGGCCTTAATTTAATTCATTCAAATAGTTCATGAGAAAAAATATGTATACAAAGATGTTTTTACCTATAAGATTCATTATAACTTTCTCTGTCAGCTAATAGTAACTGTAAAATATTATCTTGAGTAGTTTTTAAAATATCAAAACAAAATCAGATTTGTTAAAATAATTGAAATATAAACAACAGTAGTGGGCATGTAGGTGCTTTAACACATCAGTATTTTAAAAAAATGAAATAATCAAATTGCAAAATCAGGCTAAAATATTAAAGAAATGTGAAAATCCTAAGGGAAGAACAACAACCTTAAACAGTGCAGTGATCTTAGAGGACATTTACAAAGAAAACTTTAAAAAATATATAATTTCTATTTGTGGCAACACTAATATTGTTACACTGAGAGTCTCAGGTACTTTAGTTTTTTTTAGATATGTCAATTAAGTCAATATGTCAAATGTCAATATGCAAACATTCACTGGTGACAAAGATCACTATTGCTTAAAAACATCTTATTCTAAAGATGACATCACAGCAGAGTGCAAGTTGAAATAGCTAAAATTACTTTTCTTAAACATATTACTGATATTTTTCTTTTTAATTCTAGGTGATGATGTTGCCAGTGGAAATGGGGTTTTTTACCCAGTCGCAAGGGAAGCATTCCCAGAGACCCCCGAATGGGAGGAGTTGTGGTAAGGTTTATCGAAGTTGAAGTAAACACAAAGGGCTGTCTTGGGTTTAGCTCCATTCCACTATGAAAAAAGTTCAATCTTGTCTTCATCAGGCCCAGAAATAGGGCCAGTGTCCAGACCTTTTGCCCTGTTGCTTCAGTCCATGTCTGCCCTCACCCAGCTAGCAAGTCTGTGTTCTGTGCTCCAGCTGTATGTGCCCAGACCCACACTTGTAGTCTGCATAGTAGCGGGACCACAGGTGGCTGCTACGGCCACATAGTTGCTGTGGAGAGAGAATACACTAGCAATTGGGCTAGCATGTGTTACCAGGCAAGAGCCAGAGCCTCATCGTTAAGCCTGCTTATATTGACACTTATGACACTATATTACCTTGGGCTTGGGAAGGATCACACACTCTTTAAACTAATCCACTAACTTGATAAACTTTTGTGGGCTGGCACTGCATCCTCCCCCTAACCAATCCAATTCCTAGATCTTCCATGGTTCGTGTCCTTTATCCAATAAGAGCCTTTGCCTTGGTTAGACTAACAGGACCTTATGGTCACCCTCTTAGCTTCTACTGGGTTGCATCCAGCAGAGGAATTTCTCCTTTATTATCCTATCCTTCCATTCAGTAATCTGCTGTGAATGGATTGGTGATTTCCTGCAGAGTGTGTGAATCTGTAGTTTTCTAGTGAAGCACACAGGCTCATTGCCCAATTTAGCTCCCCAGTTTATTAAGCTTCTTAATGTCTGATTTCCTTTACTTCCTTCCTTTATTAATATCTAGCTACCTATGCTAACAACCATTTAATAGAAAATATGCCTATGTTTCTCAAATTATCTTATTTTATATAATATGATTTATTTGAAGATTTATAGGGAAAACCAAAAGACCAGTATTTTAAATGCTAAATATATGTTCAGGAACACTGGACCTGGTAGATGGTTCATATAAAGCAATATTAAGACTGAAAGTTAGATTTTAAAAAACAGGTGTAATTTGAAAATACAGAGTTTAAAGATGAAAGAGGAATTCCATGTAGAGTAGAAGAATATACTCAGAATGAGAAAGAAAGGATACAACCCCAGAAGGGCCAAGTTCAGTTTGGCTTCAGGATAAAATGTGTGGGAAGTTAGTTTGAGATTGCTGAAGAAGGAGGTGGGGCAAGATTGTGGAGTTCCTCGAATAAAAGATTAAGCTCTTGGGTCTGGATCCTATGGGAAACAGTGTATGTCTGGGCAGTGGAGTGGTCAAGAGGTCAAGCGCTTGAAGCAAACAGCCTGACTTGAATTGCTGGCCTCTGACAGCCACAGGAGTTCTCATTGTCATGGTGCCTCATCTTTACTACAGGCACCAGTATGTGCCTCTTGAATTATGTACTAAATGAGATAATTTAGGCAAATCTTTTATAAAAGGGCCTGGTGTATAGTAACCTAAATGTCAATAACTGCCTGAGTCTAATTTATAAAGAACATGTGACCATTTTCACACTCTGTTATTTGCGTCTATAATTAGCAAAAGGTCCTTGTAGCACATGTCAGAGCCTGGGGGACGAAGCATGTGATTGAGAACTGTGGACCCTCTTAGAGAGGGCTCTTCATCCCAACACCATTTGTGATCACAGGTCCAGACCCAGGCCAGGCCCATTAAATCAAAGCCTGTGAATACCCAAATGTGGCCTCTGTCAACATGACCATCCAAAACTATAGAAAAATTTCATAAGAACTTATTTGAGCTAAATTTTGAGGATATTCCCAGAAGCAAGAACTCAGCAGATTGAGAAAATGCTCTTGAGAATAGCAGTTTTGCAAATCATTTTATAGTTTAGAATCAAAGGAGAGAACTTAAGGAAGGTACATGAAATCCATTGGTGATAGATTAAGGAAGCAGGAGAAAGCAAAGAGGAAAAATCTCTAGGATTGGATAAAAAGTAAAATGGAGAAACACATACTTCTGTTACATTTGTGGGTATGGATTAGCTAACATTTAATATTTATAACACATAGAGATGGTACATGGACAACAAGATAACAATCAGGGGTTTTGTGGTCATGCTACACTAGTCTTGCGCTCCGGTGCCAGAAGTTGTGCCTCTGAGGGAGTCTGGAAAAGAAATACTCTGACATTTCAAAGGTCTGTTATCCTAGGTGCATAAGAACAATGGACAGGGCTCACTGAAGGTGAGGATTGACCTTTGCTATGGAAGCTATAGGCCTGCAGCTTAGCTAACCCCATAGCCTTCCCAGTTATGAATTTGTGATGAGACCATCCTCTGTGGTTACTTTTGGTCATGACCATCCTGAGTTTGTCAGGTTTATTATGCAGCCCCTTTTTTGTTCACACATACCATCAGAGCATGTACACCATGGTGCCAGGGTGTGCCCAGTGCCCTGCTACTCTCCAGGCTCCCTGACAGAGGACCAGGCCTCACCCCTGTGTCTGGAGCTAGTCTGGGAGCAAGCTCTTGAGACATATTTGTGTTGCTTACTGAATAAATGAATGATTAGTGAATACGTGAAGCCACCTCAAAGGACTGTCCATGGCTGACACCTTCCCTCAGGGCCAAGTGTCTGAGTTTTAGAATACTGTAAGGTCACCATGGCCATCCTGGGAAGACTTAAGACATTTCAAGGAACCTGCAAGAGTCTGAGAGGCTGCAGTGGAGCTGACACCCAGGGGTGCTATGTTTCTTTATTGATGGAAATCCTTTGGCAGGTTCAGATGACCCAGAAGTAGAAGGTTCTGGGGGTAAACCCCCATTAGAGACAGAGACCCTTCTTGGTTACATTTCATTCTGCATTCTATGTGTGGAACTGTATCAGGAATAATCAGGAAGGGGATTCTAACTAACAATCAGGTAAGAACAACTTTAGAAGCAGCTGGTGACACTGTCTGACATAGCATGGAACTTTCTGTCTCTTTGTGCTTCCAGGCCTCAAAGAATTTACAGCAAAAGCTATTTTAAGTATTTTGGTTAAAACAATAGAGGGACTCCTTTCATTAAATTAAATATGAAATGCTACATATGCTTAAGTTTTTACAATGCTGCTCCTTCTTGAACTTTGTTAACATTGCTCTTCATATTTGCTCTGGGTCCAGAAATTTGGCAAGGTGTTTAAAGTCAGAAGTAACACAGTCAGATTGACTGGCCTCCTTAACCTACCCCCACTTCCATGTGTAGTGCGAAAGATATGACACTGGTAAATCAGAAAACCCTCAGGCTGCACAACTTTTAAAGCTCAAGAAACACAACTGTAAATGTGGGGGTTCTGTCAAAGGCAACACTTGTGAAAAAGGATAACTGATGTGATATGTAGTACTGGAATTCCTCATTCAATGGTGGTCAAATAAATGCCAGCTTGGGGACTGGTACCTGCCAAATGACAAGATTCACTCTGGATGCTTCTTGTAGACAAACAAGTGAACCGGAAGAATAGCCCTGGACCCTGCTCCTGATGGTCTGGTGCATGAAATCTGCAATGGGCCCAGGGTATGCATTTTAAGCACCGTTCCTGGCTTGTTCCAATGTACAAAGATGTTGGGGAGTAATGTCTTGATCAGAATCACACAGGGAAGACTACTCTTACCTTGACATTCTTATAGACACTTTTATTTTTAATTTTATTTTTCAATTACAGTTTACATTCAGTATTATTTTGTATTAGTTTCAGGTATACAGACTCTTTTAAACATGTATTCAAAAGCAGAAGGCAGGAGAGGGAAGATGGTGGCATGGTAGGAGGGAGCAGATTCTACTTCCCCCTACACATGGGAGAAAATCCTAGCTGATCTATGGAGGAACAGAGCAAACAGCCAACATTATCACAACATATATGAAAATAGGAGATCAAAAATTATAGCAGACATTGAAAAACCAGATGGTAAGGAGACTACTTCAGGATAATAAGGGCCTAGGGATCAGTGCGGGGACCAGGGAGGTTGCAGCCCCAGGCCCTGCGCACCAGGGTCTTCCTCAGGGCTCTCAGGAGACAGCTGGGTCAACTGCTCCCTCCCCAGCCAAAAATGACTGAGCAGCAGCAGGGGAGGCCGGTTTACTGGAGGGCACAGAGAGGGGAGTGAGGACAGTGAGGCATCCACACAGGAGCTGTGGAGCACCCACGAATAGCCCTGGTGGGAATGTGCACCCCAGCCTGTGTGACCAAGGGCGGCCTGGCCTGATGGCCTAGCCATGCACCTGGCCATGTGCCCGTGTCCCCAACCTGGAGAGAGTGTGGTTTTGTTGAAGAACTGGAGTCAACAGCTGTGAGCAAGGAAAAGGACCTCCGGTGCCCAGACCGTGAATTCAGGGGAAGTGTGCGCCCCTCGGGACCCACAGATTTCATACCCATGAACCGGGAAAAGGTGCGGGAGCTCCAAGGGACAATGGAACCCACAGCAGTGAGCTCCAGAGAGAGTGCTTAGGAGTGCCCAGACCCCACACCCAGAGCCCTTTGGAGCTACACAAGAAGGCTCTGGTGAGAAAGCATGACTAGCCCTGGGGACAGTATGCCAGAGGCTGACTGAGTTCTGAATGGGATCAGAGAAAAAACTGTCTCCAGTCACCCCTCAGCCTGCTGAAGCCAGCTAGACCAACCAGTTTGGCCAGTCTGAAACCAACAAAAGGAGTTTTTTTTTTTAATTTTTTAAAGTAATCTTTTATCTTTTAATTCTTATTATTTTTATATGTATCAATTCTTTATGCTTCTCTATCTGTCATTCTAGTGTTGATCCTTCTCCCCTTCTTTCCAAATTTATCTCTTCTTCCTTCCATCTTCTGTCTTTTTCCTTCTTTTTTTGAACCTGCAAGTAATAGCATATCTGTATTATCATTATTTCACTATTACAATTTTTATTATAATAGTATTTCGGTATTCCTCTTCTTTCTGTATAGTCTTCTTTGCTTGGCTAGTTATATTCTATCATTTGATAGGTTTCCTCTGTTATCTCATTCATACTGTATTGTTAATTTACTGTCCTTCATTTGTGTTCCATTAGTACAATACTGAAGACTCAATACTCACTATTCTTGTTATCTAGATTTCATACATTCTGTCATATGATTGTTGCTCTAATATTATAGTAAATAATAGCTATTCCATACAATTGTAAATACTTTACAACACCCATCCAAGATCTTAGCCCACTTCACAGTTTCCTCAACTCTATTACTGTAGTACTTAACTCTATTCTCTTACACACTACACCGATTTACTACTCTTTCCTTTCACCCTACCTCAGAATCTGACCTCCCACATCCTCACTGCTTTCTAGATCCAACTCACAATCCCTTCCTTACCAACAAGAGTCTTATCTTCTTTCCATCCTCTCTAAAAAGTGGCTAGTGGGGTAGAAGATCACAATTAACACTATACATAGCCAAGGATCTCCTATCTCTTCAATACTGGCTGCTACTGTAAGTATCATAGAATACTCTCTTGCTTTCTTAAACCATTTTGCCTTGTGCCTCCAACTGATCACAAAAAAGAGTAGGTGGAAACTGTGAACACCTGGGTACACGAAGGACACCGCCCCACAGAATCTTACAGGTATTCTACCACAGAAGTTCACACCATAAACCCAGTGAGTGAGAACAGATGATTTTAAGAAGCAGAGGCTAATAAGAAGACTCTCATGAACAATGAGAAGACAAAGAAACAATCCCCAAATGAAGGGAAAGGAGGAAGCCTCAGAAAGAATGCGAAGTGAAATAGAGGCAATTCAACTATCAGATATTGAGTTCAAAGCAATAATTATCAGGAAGCTCCATGAGCTCACAACGAGCTACCAGAAACTACAGGGAAGCTACAATGAACTCACTGCAAACTATATCAACATGAAAAAGGAAATAGAAACTATCACCAAGGGTCAAGAGGAAATGAAGAATACAATTTCTCAACTGAAGAACACTGTAGAAGGAATCAAAATCAGGATAGATGAAGCAGAAGGTCAGATCAGTGAGCTGGAAGACAAAGTAGAAAAAAATACCCAGAAAGAGCAAGAAAAGGAAAAGACGCTCAGAAAGAATGAAGAGGGATTAAGAGAAGTACAAGACAATATGAAACATAATAATATCCATATAATAAGGATACCAGAAAGAGAAGAAGAAGAGCAAGGGATAGAAAACCTATTTGAAAAAGTAATGATGGAAAACTTCCCTAATTTGATGACAGAAAAATTCACACAAATCCAGAAAAAATAGAGAGTCCCAATCAAGAGAAACACAAAGTGGCCCACCTCATGACAAATCATAATTAAAATGTCAATATTTCAAGACAAGGAGAGAATCTTAAAGGCAGCAAGGGAGAAACAGGAAGTAGCATACAAGAGAGTCCGAATTAGGCTAGCAGCTGACTTCTCAACAGAAACGCTCCAAGCAAGAAGAGAATGGCAAGAAATATTCCACGTAATGAGAACCAGAGGCCTGCAACCAAGGCTACTTTACCCAGCAAGGCTCTCAATCAAGATAGAAGGCCAAATAAGAAGCTTCCCAGACAAAAGAAGTCCAAAAGAATACACCTCCACCAAGCCAGCTCTGCAAGAGATGTTAAAGGGACTGCTTTAAGGAAAGGAAGAAAAAGAGAGAGAGGAGACAGAGAGAGAGAAAGAGAGAGAAATGGAGAGAGGAACACAGGTACATAAATGGTAATGAATAAGTAGTGATCTATCAATAATAGCCTTAAAAATAAATGGATTAAATGCTCAAATCTAAAAACATAGAGTAGCTGAATGGATAAGAAAGCATGAACCACACATATGCTGCCTACAAGGGACCCACCTCAGGACAAAAGACCTACACAGGCTGAAAGTGATGGGCTGGAAACAAATTTTCCAAGCAAACAGACAGGAAAAAAAAGGCCGGGGTAGCAATACTCATATCAGACAAAATAGACTTCCAAAAAAGGGCCATAAAGAGAGATCCAGAAGGTCACTTCATAATACTCAAGGGAAGAATCCACCAAGAAGACATAAACATAGTAAATATATATGCACCCAACATAGGAGCACCTGAATACATAAAGAAAATCTTAGAGGACTTCAAGAAAGATATTGAGAGCAACACAATTATAGTGGGGGATTTTAACAACCCATTGTCAAAAATGGACAGATCTTCCAAACAAAATATCAACAAAGATATTGTGGCATTGAACAGTGCCCTAGATGAAATGGACTTAACTGATATATATAGAGCCCTCCATCCCAAAGAAGCGAAATACACATTCTTCTCAAATGTGCATGGAACATTTTAAAAGATAGGCCACATATAGGAAACAAAACAAGCCTCAACAAATTCAAGAAAATTAAAATCATATCAAGCATTTTCTCGGACCAGAAGGGACTGAAACTAAAAACCAATGCCAAGGAAAAAAACCAAAACACTCAAAATCTTGGAGATTATATAGCATGTTATTAAACAATGAATGGGTCAAGAATGAAATTAGGGAAGAAATCAAAAAGTTCCTGGAAACAAACAAAAATGAACTCACAAAACCCAAAATTTATGGGATACAGTGAAGGCAGTCCTGAGAGGGAAATTCATAGCAATATAGGCCTACCTAAAAAAAAAAATAGAAACATTTCAAACAAACAACCTAACTCTATGTCTAGAAGAACTTGAGGAACAACAACAAAGACAGCCCAGAGCAAGTAGAAGGAAGAAAATAACCAAGATCAGAGCAGAATTAAATGACAT
>CM052544.1:80278854-80302850 GCA_028533065.1 Trachops cirrhosus | reverse complement strand
TGAAAGACAAATACCATATGATCTCGCCTTTAACAGGAACCTAAACAACAAAACAAAGGAACAAGCACTATATAGCCAAAGACACTGAAATAGAGGACAGGTATTCAGTGCCCAGAGGGGAGAGGGGAGGGAATTTCAGGGGAACTTCATGGGAGAATGGGAAGGGTTTACAGGAACAAATATAAAGGACATATGGACAAAAATTAGGGGGGGTTGGAAATGGGAGGGAGGAGGGGAGGGATGGGTGGGTTGGCTAGAATGGGAGTAAAGGATAGAAACTGTACTTGTATAATGACTAAAATTTAAAAAAATAATAAAATCTTAAAAAAAAGCAGAAGGCGCAATTCAAAAGGAATTCAAACATTCCCGACTGTCTGCATTTAGAAACTACAAAGAGAAACTAACAGATAAACTTTATGTACTAAAACAAGAAAAAATACCATGAGATTAGAAACTAGAACTCCTAAAGATCAAAATGTGTCTTGAAGGAAAAATATCATTTCTTAGTTTTTTTTTTTTTTTCTTTACAATGATAGGCAAATAAAAGCTTGGGGAATGAAAGCACTGAAAAAGTACCTTAAATATAAATAAAATCTAAACCACGAATTCCATTGCTAAATAAGGAGACTGAATAAACAAGCAGACAATAGGCAGACTGTGTATGATGATAGAATTCTGACCCACAACTTCTGCAGCAACCAGCCCAGAAGTCAAAGCATAGCTTCCGTAGAAATGGCCTCTAATGGCCAAGACTTTATCAATAACTGCCAGCTTCTCTTATTTTTGTCCCTTCTTGCAAATTAACATCAGCCAGAAAAGCCAAATATATACCCTTAACTAGTCCCATAGAATGCTGGCTCTAATTAGCCAGCTTGCCTTTCCCCAGGCCAACAGCCTCCAATCAGGACACAGCTGAAGCTTCCCTTGTTTCTACCATAAACCTTTCCCCCTCCTTTCCCGACCTTGAGTTTCTTCCAAAGGCAAGTAATGGTAGAAGACTCTCCTGCTACAGCAAACTCTGAATAAATAGCCTTTGTTTTTCTCATTTGGATGGCCTTTATGTCCACATAATCATCAAACAAATAATATAAAATAACAAGCAAAAAAGAAACACATTACTGTTTAAGGGCTTTCATTATAAAATGTCTATGCCAGTGTGCACATTAAAGGCTGACATTAAAGGGGTGGAGGGTGGGATGAAAGGGGATAAGAATAATGAAAAAAAATACAAATATACAATAACTTGCAGGTTCTCTGTAATAGCAAAGTGAAATTTGTCTCACTGTCTCAACTTTTGGGATGCCCCCTCTTTGGGTCCAACTCTGATCTTTTCACAGTTCCAGGTTTTCATGTCTTACTTGTGGGTACTTAAAAAAAGAAAGAAGTAGAAGAAGTAAGAAAGAAGAGATAAAACTGGAAAGAAAGGAAGAAGGAATAAAACAAGAGAGGAGAGAGAGGAAAAAGGAATTGAGAGTTACAAAAAATAATAAAAAATTACTTTAAAAAAAGCCTCTTGGTTGTTTTGAACTGACCACACTGGTTTTTCTGGTCTTGCTGGCTGCAGTAGGCTGAGGGGCTTTTTTTTCCCCACACTAAGTCAGCCTTGCACGCACTCTCCCCAGAGCTAGCCTGGCGCCTCTCTGAAGGGCCTTGAGTGTGGGATCCAGGCCTTCCTTAGAATGCACTCTTCCCAGGCTGCGGGCACAGGTGCTGGACCAGGTGGCCTCTGGCCCCACTGGTTCAGGCATGCACCCTTCCCAGTGCTATGGGGGTGCGCAGGGCTTCCCATGCCAACTTGGTAGAGTTGCCCAGCTGGGTGTCGGGGAGGCCCGAGTGATTGCTGCAGGAGAATTCCCCAAAGTGTCTCTTTTTTCACTTTTTCTTTTGGAGAAATTCCTCCTACTCAAGCCTGCTGCTCTGTACAGCAGCCTGGCCTCTTGCACAGTCCAGTTCTCCAGCCAGCCCTGGTACTATAGGGGTCAGGGCCCATCACCGCCCAACTTTCAACTCTCCCCATCCAGCGTCCACAGACTCCATGGGTGCTCATGTAGCAGGGTGCAGCCCAGATGGAGGCCCCAAATAGGGATTTGGAATGAGGTCCAGAACTCAAGGTGTCCAGGAAATATTAGAAAGATGTATAGGATGTCCTCACCCGCACCCCCCCGCCCCCCCGCAACAACGATGTGAGTCGGGGGAAGGGACACAGGGAGCAGGGCCATTGAGAGCTGTTTCACATGGCAACAGCTTTGCACCTAACCTCTGGCATGGTCATTTAACATATCTATAACCTTTAACTGGTTTCATAGATATGTTAAATAGCTGTGGCCAGGCTTTGAGCCAGGGGGGATGGAAATGACTTCCACCCAAGATGTAACTTGGAGGCAACTCCCCCTGGTTACAGAGTCTTCTTGAGATTGGCTCCACGCCATGGAGTGGACCTGCCCAGACTCATTATGGCAGCCCAGTAAAGCTGGAAAGATATTGGAGCGCTGGCAAGTGTAGCCAATTGTGGGAGGAATCAGAAATGGGGCTGCAGAGGAAGATTGGTACAGGGATTTAAACCTGGACGTGGCAGGCATTGAGAGGAATCACCACGTGGTGGTGGCAGTACAGGAGAACCACAAAGTCTTGGTAGAGTGGAGACCCCCTCACAGCTTTGCCAAGGAAAACCACATGGTTTTGCCAGAGTGCAGACCCCCACAGCTTTGCAGAGGAGAACCATGCAGCTTGATCCTGGCCAACGACACAGCTGATGGTGTCAGGAGCCTGAATCTACTTCTTTTCCTGAGATATAGTTCCCCAAATTAGGGCAGAGGGAGAAGGAAAGACTGTGTGCATCTGTGGGTATCCTAAAGGTCTTTGATATTTTAATTAAGACATTAGGTCACTACTTTAAGTCTGTATAGCTTTAAATAAACATTTCATTTCCTTTTCACAAATCTCTGGCATTGAGAGATGTCTTTCCTCTGGTGGCAGATAAGAAAACCTAGTGGGGGGTCCTTTCAGTAATAGTATATGGTCATCCCCCTTGGCCCTGTTCTGTAACAGTTTTTGGCAATTATGCCAGGACAATAATTGCCCATGGCAGACTGACCCCCTCAGGTATGGGAAAGTGAGACTTTGGAATTTTCCCAGTCTCTGAGAATTTCTCTGCACTCCTCCTGAGGGCATCAGCTGCCTAATCACACCCAGAAAGGTGAAAAGGAAACAAAACAGGGAGGGAACAGAGAAGTGAAAGTGTTTTGGTTGAAAGCTTGGTTTCTGAGTACTCTTTGGAATAACAGAGCTAGAATTGTCGGCAATAGCTGGGGAAATACCTGGTCTTTATGCCATCTGTGTTCTTCTTGCTCTGAATTTTTGCTTGCTTTGTTGGAACAGTATGAGTAGTTCTGAGCCAGCCCCTAAGTGGAGCCCATTGGGTAGGATCCTAAGGGATTGGGAGAGCTACTGTGCTAAGTCAACATACAACAATCCCTTGATTAAGCACTTATTGATTTATTATTATAACATGGTGCGGCCTACTTACGTTTTGAGTGATGAGCTGAGATGGCCCATGAGTGGTTCCTTGAGTTACTGCATCATTGCTAGATTGAAACAGCATTGCCAGCAGTATGAACTCTTGGAGGAATTACATTATCTTAATGCATTTATAATATTGCACAACAGCCTTGTGCCAGAGACAGAGAAGCATGTAATGGTGCAGAAGGGAAAAGTAGTCTCAGAACCCCTCCCTGATAGTAGACCACAGGAGAAGAGAGAGAATGAAGAAATAAACCTCATCAGTGCTCTGAACCCAGGGAATGGGTACTCCCAGGCAAAGGGAACGTCTATAGTGCTGCTACCTTCTCAGGAGGTGGAGCCCACCATGGCTTCTCCCCCAGTGCAGGTAGGAGAGGTCTCTACCACGGATTCCGTACCCTCTGTGAGTCTGTGCCCACCACAGGTGGGCAGGGCCTGAACATTGCCTCCACTGGCACCACCCCACTCCCAGTGGGTGGGTGGCAGTTCTGCTCCACCCCCTGCACCCACAGGTGGGTGGGGACTGCATATTGCCTCCATTCTGCCCCCTGTGGGTGGAGGGCATCTCCACAGTGCTGCCCCCCTCACAGGTGGGAGGGGCCTGTAATACTTCAGTCCCTCTACAGATGGGAGCGGCCTCCATGGGGTTCCCACCCTCACAGCTGGTGGAGATTTCTACAACTCTGCTCTTATAGGTGATGGGAACTGTCACTGCCATGATACCTCTCCTTCCACAGGTGGTGGGAGCCACCTCAGTACAGTCTCCTCCCATAACTACCCCTGAAGTAGGGGCTGCAAAGCCAACTTCTTCTCCTCCACCTGCTGAGGAATGTGTCTCACCCCCTCAAACCCACCAGGGCACCTTCTATAATCAGGGAGCCTCCAAAGGTGTAGCCAGCCAATATCCTTTGAGGCAATACCCAATAGGCAGAATAAATGAAGATGGGCAGCCCACTGGCTACTATTGGGCCCATACTCCGTTCTCCACTTTGAACTTACTGAACTGGAGGAATGCCAATCCCTCATATAGGAATGATCCTCAGAAGATGCCAGATCTTATTGCCTTTATTTTTGCCACTCATCACCCAAACTGGTCAGACGTACAGGCCCTCCTGAACATTTTGCTAACAGCAGACAAAAGACTGTTGGTTCTAAATAGGGCTGATCAGGAGGCCCAGTGCCTCCGCGATGACACTGAGGGGGTCCTTAACCCAGTTGAGGCAATTCCTCAGGTGGACCATAAGTGGGACCCAAATAGCAGAGGTGGCTTAGCCTCTTTGAAACACTACAGGAGGTGCATATTGGAAGGGCTTTGGAAAGGTGTGCCCAAGCAAAGGAGTCAGAACTTCATACAGACTCTTCAGCAAAAGCCAGATGAGGATCCTTCTGAATTTTTAGAAAGGATCTATCAGGCATACAGGAAATACACTGATGTTGATCCAGAGGCACAAGAAAATGTGAGAATGGTAAACATGGCGTTTATTGTACAGAGTGCCCCAGATATCAGGAACAAATTTCAGCATGTAGGCAGAGTACTGGGAATGAGCTCCTCCTAGCTAGTGGACATAGCATTTAAAGTCTACAATGCCTGAGAAGCAGGGGAGGCAAAACAGGCCACAGTGTTTTTGGAACTTGCCCAGGGAAACCAAAAGAAGCAAGACACTATGGCAGAGAAAGGAAAGTCATCAGGTGCCTGCGACTGTGCCAGTGGCAAAAGGGGCCTTAAGGAGAAGAAGAAAGGAGCAATAGGCATTAATCAATGTGCCTATTGCAAGGAGGAGGGTCACTGGAGGAATGAGTGCCCACATCGCAAAAGGGAAAGTAGGAGTAAGAACACAGGTCAAATGATGGTAAAGCAGGAACTGGAGGAAGACAATGAATGAGGAGGCCCAGGGGCTCCACTGGACATCTCCCAACCTATCACTATTTCCCCACAGGAGCCCCGAGTACAAGTGACTGTGGGGAAAAAGCCAATTGACTTTCTTGTAGATACGGAAGCCACGTGCTAAGTGCTGAACAGCAGCCGTCTGAACAATGGACTGGTCCCTCTGATGTCTTATTGAGAACGCATTTCTCCCTGAGGCTGATGGGAATTAAGCCCTGGATTCACCACACACAGGTGAAACGGGCACCGCCTAAGGGGGACGCAGATCCCATTGCTGCAGCTGAGGCAGAAAGGGAAAGTTGGACCTGCACTCTGGAGGAAGGTTTGAAATTCCTCTTCCAGAAAAAGACAGCAAACCCTCATACAGGGTGACAGTGTTTGTATTTCAAGCAAGTGTTTGTAAAGCTGGGGACCATTAGCTGCCAAGTACTGGGTCCGAATATGGGCTTTCCCAGTGTGGGAAAGGAACCAGGATTAAACGTGAATTATAGTTAAACCTGAATGGGTAAAAAAAAAATTGTATAGAGGATGTGAAAGTTTTAAACCTGGAGGAAAGGAAATCTCAACTACTTGTTTTTTGGTTTCATGGGAAAAGAGCATGTCTCTGCCATTGGTTCTGTTACTGATCAGAAACCCTCTGCATCTGAAGACCTAGTTAAGGTCACCTGTAAGACCTAGAAAAGGTCGCCTGTAACCGGTTGGGGAGAATGCCTTTGCTGCTTGGGACCCAGGAAGGGTCATTCAGGGCTGATGAGTGTTTCAGCCTGAGGCAAAGGAGCATGTCTCTGCCATGAGACCAGGCCTGAAAAGAGCATATCTCTACGAGGCACCAATGGATGCATTGGTGTAGGTGAATGCCTTTACCTGTGCACTGTTCTGTTTTGCTCTGTATCTGCTCTGAAAAGGAAATTGAGGATTCCAAGGAAGGTTAAAACTTCATACTCTGTAGGAAAGTGAACAAAGAGAAAGATTTTCCTTCATACTTTGTATTTTTCTCCCTACCTGATTCCTCCAGAATTTGGCATTCTGAAGGAGTGAGTGATGACATAAGATTTCTTTGCATAAATCCAATAAGACCAGTGGTTAATAGTGGTTTTGTTAACTGAGATTTTGACTGGAATGTCACGCCTGAAGGAGGCATGTCTA
Organism: Trachops cirrhosus; assembly: GCA_028533065.1. Lineage (NCBI taxonomy): Eukaryota > Metazoa > Chordata > Mammalia > Chiroptera > Phyllostomidae > Trachops > Trachops cirrhosus. Next base: position 80,296,300 of record CM052544.1, on the reverse strand, counting down.
GGTTCTGGTCACTACCAGAAAGCCTCGAGGAACTGGGATTGACTTACAAAGCTAGAGAAAGCCCACAGGAAAAGCCTGGTACTTTGGTTGGTTGTGTGGTTCATGGCAGTCTTTCCAAGGAAGGAACGAAGGTTGCTTTCCTAAAGATGGCTAAAAAGGAACCTGTAGGCACAAAGGAACCCTCAAGGATTTGAGTGAAACAACTGGTACAGGTGAAGCCAGATGGCAGATGTGTGGCTCTGCCTCTCTGTCCCAAGGGGCGGACTGAGAAGTCAATCTAAAGATTCCCTGTGTGAGTTCCAGCAAAGCAGACTTAAGGATTGTAAGTGATCCAGGCTGCTCTTGGTGTGTTTATGCAAATGAAAAGGAAAAATTAAAACCTGGACTCAAAGTAGTCCCTCTAATAAGAATGAGGGTGATCTTAAGGAGAAAAATTGTGATTTAAGGAAAATTACAATGCTCAGTATTAGACATCAGAATGGCACAGCTGTCTTGAAAGTTTGTTTTCATTTGAAAGATGAAACCAGGTTTGTAATATCACCAAAGAACTACAATTTACATGTACAAAGGACCTGTCAAATTGCCATTGTTAAATGTCATTGCAGGAAGGATCTTGCAACTAAAGGTCTTTCCAAAAGACAGTCTCACAGGCACAGAGACTGGTTTGAGGATTGTTGTGTGAATTTAACCTGTGTATTCTGTTTTCATAAGGCGTAGGCCTATGACCTCATTACCTGAGTGATTGATTGGTTGCAATATAGGCCTCACTTAAGGAGCCCATCTTCATCATTGCCCCCTGAGACTCAACGGTTTGGCTGAACTAAGTGGTTGGGTTGGTGAAGGGTTCGGGCGGTCTGTGGGCTTAACTTTAGAACTTATTTTCCCTTTTCTGCCCTGATGGCTTGGACAGAAAGGGCCCAGATATCTGAAAGGAGGGAAATCCTAATGTATTACCCTCAGCCTGAGTGAAATATAGTGGGCCACAAGGGTTTAGGATAGGTGTAGCATGCCTTGTACACCTTCCTCCAGATAAGCCATTCTTTACCTAACTCCCTGCCTTTGTCATTTAGTGATTATGATTTAATTGTGCTTCCAACTCTCTTTTCAAATCTATCACCTCCAGAATATGACCAGGGTGCCAATGGTCCAGTAATGCCTGCCTTTGGACACCAAGCCTGAGACTTCCTGGTGACAGCCAACTGACCAGGATTCTGTAAGGTCCTTCTCCGTACAGGAAGGACTCCCTCCGTACTGCACCCCCCCTTTCAGGGCACCCCTGGCCTAAGGGTAGGTAGGACGACGTCCATGTCTAGCCAGAAGTAGTTACAAGAAGATGAGACCTTCGTCCATTGTTCTTTATATGATTATAAAGTGGTTGTATATCTGAAAGGAGGGATTATAACAGGGCACACCCCAGAAGGGGGCCCCAAATAGGGATTTGGAATGGGGTCCAGAGCTCAAGGTGTCCTTATACTCTGTTCTGTAACAGTTTTTGGCGTCCCTGGGTGGGCCAATAATTGCCCCCCCCGCCCCGGCCTGTTCTGTAACACTCACAGTCCCTGGGTGTCTGCCACTTAGTCCTTATTCCCCTCTCCGCGACTTCAAGCAAGCAGGTCTTTTCTGGTGCTGCTAGAACCTTGTTTGGCCAGGGAGGGAGCAGTTGACCCAGCTCTCTCCCAAGAACGCTGTGGCAGACCCGGTGGGTGCTGGGCCTGGGGCTGCAGCCACCCTGGTCCCTGCACTGGTCCCCAGGACCTTATTGTCCTGAAGCACTCTCCTTACCATCTGGTTTATCAATGTCCATTACAATTTTTGGTCTCCTATTTTCATACATGCTGGGGAACTGTTGGCTGTTTGCTCTGTTCCTCTGTAGATTGGCTAGGTTTTTCTCCCATGTGTAGGGGGAAATGGAATCTGCTCCCTCCTACCTCACCTCCATCTTCCTCCTCCACCTTTTTCATATTACTTATACTTGTTTAGATATTTTATTGTCTTTTTTCTTCAGGAGTTATATTAAAAATTTAAACCCATGTACTGAATTGAATACCTTTACCCTCATTTTAGATAACACAAGAGCTTTATAATACAGTGCTCCAATTTCCTTCCTCAGAGACTTGCATGTTATCTGTTGCTTCATATTTTAATTCAATCTATTTTATTTTTAACCCAATATTGTTCTATATAGCAGTCAGTGTTATTTTAGATTTGCTTATATATTTGCCACTTTCTATCGTCATTTCCTTTGTGCATCTCAGTTCTTCCATCTGGTATCACTTTCCTTCTACCTGAAGTTCCTGCTGTAGACTTTCCATTAGTGAGGAACTATTGGGAAATTCTTAGAATTTGTGTGTGTGTTTTGTATTTGAAATGTCTTCATTTGGTCTTATTCTTAAAATAAATTTCCCTGGCTGCAGAATTCTGGATAGTCATTACAATTTTTTCAGCATTCTAAAGATATCAGCTTCATTATCTTTGCTGTATAGCCCTGAGACACCATCTGCAACTTTAAATTTTGGGGTTTATTTTGAAGGTACTTTTTTCTCAGATTGCTTATTAAATATTCTGTATGTTTTTTGGTATTAGGCAGTTTTTACTATATTGGTTCAAAGATGTAGATTTCTTTTAATGTCCTGTTTAAGATTTATTGGTCTCCTGGAAATTTGATATCTGGAAACTTCTCAACCATTATCTTTTCAAATATTGCCTCTAGCATTCTTTATGTTCTATCTAGAAATTTGGTTAGGCATATTAGAACTTACCAATTTATTCTCAAAGTCTCTTAACGTGTAATTCATATATATGATCTCTTTCTTTTACTCTTCCACATCCTAGAAAATTTCTTCTGACCTATACTCTGGTTAACAAATTCTCTTTTCAACTGAAAGGTTCCATTTGCTATTAAACCCACACACCTAGATTTAAATTTTAATCATTGTATTTTAAAATTTCTACAAGTCTTATTTGGTTGTTTTTCATTTAATATGCTGCATTAATTTTATAATTTTGCACTGGAGAAGATATTTTCAAATCTGTGGCTTATTTTTAAATATAGTATTATAGATATTTATATAATCTATGTTGACATTTCCAATATCCAAAGGCTTTGTAGCTCTATGTCTGCTACATATTATTTGCTGAGATTCATTAATACTTCTTTACTTTTATTTAGCTCTTAGCTTTGATTTTGCTATGCGGGGTTCATTTTCCTTGGCAAATTATTTGCAAGGATGCTTTGAAGCTTAAGAAAAGGACATTACCTACTCAACCTTCCTCTACACAACTTCTGCCTGATCTCAACCCTCCTCTTCATCTGCCATGCTCCATATAGGTGCCTGCTTCTGCCCATATAAATAACAAGTATAGGTTTTGCACTTACTAGTGGGCTATGCACCCTGTGGAAGTCAATTTCTGTTGGCACTTTGTCACTGCAGACCATAGGTATATTGGAGACTGCAGACTCTCATTGACTCATGCTTTCCCTGAAATTGGAGGCTCTACATTTCATTCTCTTTGGGAATTTCAGTAAGAACAGAGAGGGCATATTATTTTCTCTACCTTCATCATGCATGTTGAGAACAAAGTCTTGTCTTATATAAAATCCAAAATGTACAAAAGAGCTTATGTTGGTTGTGATAATGTAGGAGGAGAGAGGAATAAGGCTTTTGAGAAGCAACAGAGTCAAGAGAAGAGGTTTTCTTTTACCAGAAATAGTCTTCTAGAGGAAGTGGTATCCAGAGGAGTGGCTTCCAGAGGAGTGGTATCAATATAAGATTTGAAATTTTCAGGTAAAGAGAGACACCAGAAAGGTGCAAACTTCCCAGGGCAGGGCTGAACAGCAGCCTAAGAAGAAGGGACCCAATGCTCTTGGGTTTTCAACCTTGCCAAAAATTCTAGCAGTTCATGAGTGGCTTGGAAGTGCAGGGATGGCATATTTCAGCAGGGACAATGATAGCCTGGGGAAGAGCAGCATTCTCCTCTCTTTCCAAAGAGAGGGTAAGCCTGTAGGATTCTGTTGCTTCTTCAGAAGGAGAACATGCCAGTGCTATTCTTCAGAAGGAATTTTCCACCAGTCTGTGTGATGAAGACTTGGAGCCAGACATTATGAAAATAAAAAGAGTAATATTTGTCTACTTCTGAGTTTGTAAACTAAGACACATGTCCATTATAGAAATGATTATTACAATTAGAGAAGAAAGACAAGGCGATAGGGAAACAGAGAGGGTAGGGTGACCTAATTGGGACTAGATCTTGCATCAAGCTAGATCTTGCAAAATGAATAGGAGTTTTCTGGGCAAGGAGGGAAGGACCTTCCAAGCAGACAAATATGAGTAAAGGACTAGAATGTTGTGTCTTTGCAACATTTCAATCAATTGATGCAGCTAAGTTTTCAACTATTAATGTTCATCTTATAATCATGGTTTTGTTTTTTATAAACTTGGTAATCAATTTAATTGGAACACTTGTTTCTCTCACAGAAGCATGGAAATAGCCCAAGGAAACTGTGGTAGAGAATCAAGATTAATTCTGATCTTGAGAGCTTTCACTTATTATACTCCCTTCCACTACTTGAAGGAATTGAAAAAAAAAAAATGTATGAAGGAGGGCCTGCTTTACAGTGTTTCTTTGCATTTAAAAGTAACTTAAAATGTAATTATTCTAAAGTACTATCAACTCTGATTACTGTAGGATAAACCTAACTCTGGTGGGCTTTCTGGAGCACTTTTCTCCCTATCAAAGAATAATTAGTTTAGGTACTGACTGATGTGGCTCAGTTGGTTGGGTGTCATCACACAAAGCAAAAGGTTGCTGGTTCAATTCCCAGTCAGGACACATGACTTGTCTGAAGGTTTGGTCCTCAGTTGAGGCACATATGAGAAGTAGCAGATCAATGTTTCTCACATAGATGTTTCTCTTCCTCTCTCCCCCCTTCCCATCTCACTCAAAAAGAAATAAATAAAATCTAAAAAAAAAGTTTATCTCTCTAAGATACTGTATTACTTATAGTTACAAAAGAGTTGCACCAGCCTTTGATGTAACAAATGCACCACTTAAATATTTACCTAGGTCTGCTTGAGGGTTTTATATGAAAGCATATTAGAATATGAAGGTCAGCCATATCATCACTGCACCAATACTATGATTTGCTGGTGAAATAGAAAATGTATTCCATCATATAGAAGTGTTCTTTAATCCCTCTTGACCTTACCCAAGATACACACACAAGAAGACACCAGAATTGTGAGGACAGTTGAAATGACCCACATTCTGTTTTGGCCCCTTGTTTTGCACTTTTCTACCATTCCCCAGAATTTCTAAGGGATATACGTGGTATTAGAGGTTTACATCATTCTCTCCACCAGAAAAAGGCACTTCTTTTCACCCAAACTTTACTTGCCTTCTTTGAACTATGTACTCTGTTAATCATAATTTTTGCCTTCTCAGAAAACCCAGAAATAAATATGGCTTTCAGTCTTTTTTCCTAGTTTTGAGAGTATAGCCTTTATATAAAGGGTTTAGACTGAGATAGGCCCATAAGTTGAGCTCTGTCTAAGAAAATGAGTGTTATGCTAACAAAAAAAGAATCAACACAAAATGGATAAAATTAGTATTGACACCACCTCTCCTGACAGAAGGATTATAAATATGCTTCTGGATAGAACTGGGAAACATCCAACTTTAATCCATGTGCTGGGGAGTAAAGAGCGGGACTATGTTCAGAACTGAAATGTACTGTAGCAAAGTTTATAAAAATGGAAAAATTGAGTGTAATTATTTGTGAGTACTTATTCCATACAAATATGAGCTGAATCAGGTGTAATTTAATATTCTAACCACATAAGAGGTGCATTATTTTATAAGGCAGGGATGATTCATGCATTTAATAGACTCGGAACACTTACCATGAGTCAGGTTGCATGCCAAGAACCTAATATACAAGGAAGAGCCTAAAATGATCTCTACCCCCAGAGGGCTTGCCATTTAGTAGCAAGTGGTTCTGATATGTGTTCATTCATATCACTGAGTTTCCCACTAGGACAGAAGCCCCTCTATGAAGGCAGGAAAATAACTGCATTATTAGCCATGTTATCCCCCATACCTGACTGTGTGTCTGGCACAGAGATATGCTTAACAAGCTTCTGCTGAACAAGTGAGTGTGTTTATTCAGTATCTGCTCTGTGCCATGTACCATGCAGTAAGCATAATCACAGTCTGGAGGTGGTTCCCCAAGCTTTCCCACAGCCTTATGTGATTTATCAATTACTCTTAGCTTTAATGTGGTCTGTTGGCCACTTTAGAAAACAAACTTTTAATTTTGAGTATTTGAAGCTTTATTATTGGTGTATTTTCAAACTCAGATATAAAATGTACTAAGAACTGAAATAGGTCTTACCGATGAACTGGTTAAATGTAAACCATCGTAGCAACAGCTTCTACTGACTGAAATATTATTTACTGATCATTATATGTCAGGCCCACTGGATGTCTGTGAGATAATTTTAGGTAGACTAAGCCTAAAATTTTTGTTAGATGTAGACTTGTTTTAATGTTTTAGAAAAAAGTAATGACATAATAGAGACTTATTGGATATTATGACTATGGTTTGGAATGAGGCTAAATTCTTCCACTACCAAATAACCTGATTTAAAGATATTTTAAAGAAAAAAATTATAAGTATATAATGGTACAGGTGGTACCAGTATGTGACAAAAACTGTGAAGTTGTGTGCAAAATTTGACTATTTGGGACCATCTATGTGATTTCAGAGGATACCTAAAACAGGTGGAAGAAGGCAGTACATATGTAAAGGGTCACTCTGTGTGTGAATACAGTGTCTGAAGTCAAACCATTGGGTTAAATGCCTCACAGTGTCTGGATCAAGATTCAACACAGGTCGTTGACATCAAAGCCACATGTGGTTTGTCCCAGGCTGGCAAATGGGTATCGTTTAATTTTATCCAATTTAAATTTTTGGAAGAAGCCACCTGTGGCAACAAGTTGACAAGTATTTTAGGCTAATTGAGGAAAGTGGGTAATGATGGAAGATCTGTCTCGATCCATGTTCCCTCTGCTGCTGTCCACTACAGTTTCAGTGCCCAACTCCTAAAAGACTGAGTTGACGAGGACCAGCATGAAGTGTAGTAGGAATGCAATTGAATCAAAGTGATTGCTTCTTATTTATCTTTTGTTCTTGGTATTACCACCTATACTAAAAGAGAAGTACCCTTATATAAGAATAAGACTTCCTCTTTAAAATTAACATATGTTGTATAGAAGTGTTTTACCATAATCAAATGTTATTCACCCTTCAGTTACCTTCTATAGAGTATACCTAAACATTTCAGTACACTTGTTAGGTGTCAGTCTCTGAAAGAAGGAAGGAGGAGGAGAACAAGGAGGATGAGGAGGGGAAAAAAAGAGGTAGGAGAGGAAGAGGAGAATGAGGAGGAGAAGAAGGAGGATAAAGAATAAATAGGAGGATAAACAATATGAAGAAACAATATGTGCACTTCAAATACAGGCTGATCTCGGTCAGTTGTTGCCTGGTGCTTCTTCCAGCTTTTGAAGTTCTTCAAAGCAATAATGGTGTCTAGCACAGAGTGAACCTGCTCAGGGGTTTGCTCCAGTACAAGGATAGTGAAAACACACTATCACAATCAGATCAATAGTTTTTTTAAGCCACAATATAGCAAGAGATCCAAGTTGGCCCTTTCACAAGGCCATACATCCCATCTCTCCCATTGAACTGTGGCTACTTTCTGCAAGCAGTTCCCGTTCGATCTAGCCATCATCTTAGTACTCATCAGCCATCTGTCAGGGAAAGAGGGAAGATAATATGAGAGATTATTTAAAAAGAAACATTACTTAAGACAAAAAATAAAAATAAAAATAAAACATTACTTAAGACAAAAAATAAAAGAGGCCTTTAGGGAGGATCTCAGTAATTTAAAAATCAGTTAAGATTTCAAGCCACATTAAATGATCTTTAGGAATGTAACTTCAGCAAACTTTTGTCCTATACTTGTTACATTGATTCATCCTAAAATATCAGTTTTTTAGAAATATTTTATGACAACATTAAAATTTTCTAATGTATCTCAGAATTAGTAAAAAATTATCATTTGGACTTTCTTTAGTGGAAGTCTTTATTTCTCTCCTTTCATGTGACTGGTAGGTATATTTGGTTGGTAAAAAATACTGTAGAATAGCAATCTTCCAGAGAAATATAACACAAGGCACATATGTAAAAAAAAAACCTAAAAGGAGAAAGGTTAAATTAATTTTAATATTTTTATTTTAATAAATTCAAAAAATGACCATTACTGAGACATATTACTGAAATGGTCTGAATATTTGTGACCCTCCCCCCAAATCCAAATGTTGAAATCTTTGGAAATGTGCTTAAGTCATAAAAATGGAGCCTTCATGAGTGGAATTAGAGCCTTTATAAAAAAAAAGACTCCAGAGAGATCTTTTTCCCCTTTTGCTATGTAAGGACATAGTGAGAGGTCAGCAGTCTGCAGTTCAGAAAAGGGCCACCACCAGCATACAACCAACCACTCTAGCACCTTACTCTTGGACTTCCAGCCTCTGGAATCTGGAACTGTGGGAAATATTTCTGTTGTTTATAAGCTACCTAGTCTATGGAATTTTATTACAACAGCCTGAATGAACCAAGACAACTACATTCTTTTTACTCTATATTTTTGAAATCTGGTATGTAGCTTACCCCTACAGCACATCTCAATTTGGAATAGGCCTATTTGAGAGTCCAAGAGATACATGGCTAGTGGCCTCCATGTGGGACACACAGTTCTAGAGTCAGAACCACCTTGATCTGAATCCTGACAGCACCAGTCATACCAAGGTAAGAAATGTAAGCATTGTGTGCCTCAGTGCTTATCTGTGAAACAGAAGTATCACAGAGCCCACCTTAGAGGTCTGTGGTCAGAATCAGAGGAGTTCAGGTGTGAAGTTGAGGCTTCATGGTGGAGACCGTTTTATGGTAAGAGTGCAAACAGTGCTAGCTTTGGACATTCCTCTAAGTCTCCCAGGCCACAGAAGACAGGTGTGTAAACTTTAGGGGACCCCACAATATAATGGGCCCCTCTAGGTTGTTTTTTCTTACTCTACAATGAAGTTGTAAATAATGTCATTTTCAGAGACCTCTTCTCATAATTAGAAGGGGACTTGATTTTAAATGGCTGATAAGTTATGTGGGGAACACTAGTAAAACCTGGGCCCTCTAAATTCTCCATAACCTCAGTAGAATTTTCTGACAAATCAATTTCATAGCAAACTCAGTAATTTGTGCAGATATCTCTTCCTTAGAGGATAATTCACAAAATTATTGTCATATAATAGAAATAATAAATTGATAGACACTAAATTAAAATTCCCCAGAATGCCAAGGGACCAAGAGACCTTGCTTCATGGATGCCTCATTTATGATTTGTACATGTCATTTAATCTCTTTAGGTTTCAGTTTTCTCACCTGTCAAATAAAGCATGAGACTAAGTGCTAGATATGGTTTCTTCCTCCACCAATGGGAGCAAGAAAGTTTTCCTTTTCATATAACCCTTGGCCCTCAGAAATAATAAGCAAGGGATACTCTATTAATATTGTTATACTTCAGTTAATAATAATAGTGTAATGATATGCCTGTGTGTAGTATTTAATACCATGTAGTATAATATAGCAAAACATTTAAATATTTTCATTTGTATCATTTTGTTCCTTAAATATCCAAATTCTAAGGTTTGTAATTATTCTAAAATGTTGGTAGACCCTGCACAAATGTTGCCTTCATCTTAATTTCTACTCCTTTGCATTGCCAGTAAAATTAATTTTAGCTCTGAAGAAAATATGACTATTTGCTTCTTCTCTGGATGATTCTTGGTTTTTTAAATGTGACACTTTTAGAAAAGTACTAATATTTTATTTACTCCTTATATTTTCCCATAATTATCATCATAATTAGAGCAATAAAACTATGTTGTTTAATATTAAACATAGCTTCTTATGATACCAAATATCTAGATGTAACTAATATACAACCAAATGTCATATATATGCTGGCCAATATAGGCACCACTAAACATCTGTGGCTATTGAGCACTTGAAATGTAGTTAGTTCAACCCAGGACCTGAATTTTTTATTTCATTTGATGTTAATTAATTTAAATTTGTTAGCCATATGTAACTAGTGGGTACTATATTGGATGGTACTGTGCAGATCTAGATCTTTAAAAATAAAAGCTGGTTAATTATTTGGAGAGTTCTAAATATTTGAAATATGATCTAGAAATAAAAGTGAGTTTTTCTACTTCATTTGAGTGTATGACATCATATCTGAACATTTCTTTAATATAAAATCGCTTCTACTACAATAGCATTTATCATCATGGAGCTTATAATTGTGAGACTTGTTCACAGGTGCTTTATGGACATTGTGTAAAATCCTCAAACAACCCTGCAAAATAGGTGTCCTTATTGTCATTTACAAAGGAATAAACTGAGGTTCCCAGAACTAGTCAGTGATGGTTTTATAATTCAAATCCAGTTCTGAAAAACTTTAATCCTTGCTCTTTTCACTCCCTATTAATGAGTAAAAAAGATTTCCTGAAAAAAAAAAGATATAAGGACTCTTCCCAGAGCTCGAGTGTTATAAAACGGCAATAACTACCATGATACACATGGATTTTAAATGGATATGTATTAAGAAAACAAAGGGTGGGTCAGAGAAATGTTACTCATTTTGTCCACACAAAATACAATTCCTTATTAAGATTCAAAAGAATAGGTATTTGTAAGAATCAAAATTATTGTAAGTAAAATCCATTCAGTCTACCAATATGCTTCTCTATGTGTCTGAAAGAGTGTACAACATGACCAGACAATGATGCCAAACACCTGCTAAACGCAGAGCACATGAGCCCTCAGCTCCATTTAATATCACATCCTTCTCTCTTATCATCAAGTGGGAGCTCCTTGAAGACAGGGGCACTGTGCTTTTTATCTTTGTATATTCAGGACTTGATATAGTGCCTGACACCTTGGAAGCATGTGATGTTTCTGCATGAATAAATAGGTGAACAAAGGAATAAATTCAATTCATGGGTTCTCTAGAATCAAGGAACTTGCGATCACATGTACATTCACCTTGGCACCTGGGCCCTCACATAGGCCCCTATCATAGCCTATAAACATTAACATCTGTTCTCCGGTGGGTGTCTGCTGATCTGTACAGGCAGAGACTGACTGCCTTATTACTGGGTATCCTTGACTATTCCACTTCTTGATGTGGTAGGTGCTCAATTACCACCTGACTGAATTTCACAGCAGGAAAAATTAGTTTTGTAATTTCTATTTGTTATGCATTTTGTTCTAAGATGTATTTGATACTCAATTTATAACAGCCTTATAAATTAGGCCAGTCTAATTTAATTATTCTCATAAAATTTTGAAAACTGAAGATCAAAGATTTTAAGTGATTCAACTATAAATGGCCAGTGAATTACAGAGCTGCCCTTGAAACTTGATTTTCCAATTTATATTATATCTATACCATGTTAGAATAGTGCTTTATAGTTTACAGTTCCTAGTCATCACTCTGATTTTAATTCAAATGAACTAAGAAAAACACGTATTATTTCCACTTTACTTACACATGAGGAAATTGAACCTCAGAGAAATGGAGAGTGGTACCCATGTTTGAGAAACAGAATTGAGAACCTGTTATCTAAGGCCTAAATCAGTTTTCTTTCCATTTCAGCATGGTGTTGAAGAAGAGAAAAATATTAAATATTACAAATAAAGAGAAAATTACTAGTGCTGATACAGAATAGCTTCCTGAGGAGAGAAGGCCCATGATTCTGGTTTGAAAGGAGGGAATCATGTAGCAATGAATGGCAGGAGGCATGCTGATGATACAGCTGAAATGAACTGGACAAGATGGAGCATAATTTTGCATAACAAGTTAGTAAGTTATCACATACCTGTTGCATGGAAACAGTACCTCTTGTTCACCAGCTTCCTCTTCATATTTAACAATACTCTCAAGTAACCATCCATTACCTTTGTAAATTGACAAAGGAGACTACTTTGACTCTTCGGTATAAAACATCCTAGTATTGTGATTTTATGCATAGACCCTCCAAATGTTCTTTTTTAAGCACATTTGTCAGGCAATTTGAAAACAAAAATATGCACATCCAAATTACACCAGTAGAGAAATGAAAGCATAAGTGACAACCTAATTACTCAGAGTAGTAGAAGCAGAGGGAAAAAAACAACAGTCCCTATCAGGGACACACTCTATTAAATTCTGGTGGGGACAAAAGGATTTAAAAGCCAAGAATGAAGAAAGAAGTAAATTCACATGAATGTGTTTCAGTACATTATTTATAGAGACTGATATGTTTAAACAAAATATAAAGTCAAAATCAATCATTATTCTCAATGGTAAAAACTTAGAAGTTACCACTGATTAATGCACTGATCTGGTCAATGTAATTAAATTAAGAAATGAAAGAAAGGAAAGGAGTAAAGAAAATGAAAAGTAATGTGTTAGAAAAGAGAGAAAAAAACTGTCTTTATTTACATATAATGTGACTTTTTAAATTAAAAACCCAAAGAAGTGTCAGAAAATAGTAGACTTAAAAGAGGTGAGAAAATGTTAGGTATGTGTTGTAATATATAAAAATCAATTATATTTCTGTTGACCAGAATGTAAGAGTTAAGAAGCATAATCCACTGAACATTACAGTGCTGAATTACTATAAAAACTTAACAGTGTATTGGTAAATCTAAAAATGGGTGTAGTATAATTCATAGAAAAATATTTAAATTTAAGGAATGGTAGTAAAGAAGATATAAACAGAAAGCTATCCCATATTCATGAATACAAAGAAATTATAGAGATACCAGTTTTCCTCAAACTAACCTAAAACTTCATTGTAACCACATCAAATTTAACCACAGGGTTTTACAAGAAAATTGACAAGCAGATGACAAAATGTAACATGTGGAAGAGTGAAGCCCAAGAATACCAGAGGCACTCCTGATCAGAGTAAGGTAGATGAGTCATCCTAATGGTTATCCAAATGTACTAATGATAACAATACAGAGCTGGTACTGACATAGATAAATTGACTGAAGGAACAGAAAAAAGGATTCCAAATTGACCCATGCATTTACACAAATGTGGTACAGGCAGTCCTTGCTCTGTGCCATAGTACAGAACCACATAAAGGACTGCACACTGAAATCTGCCAGTCTTAATAACCAATGGGGAAAATTATGATTGTTCTTTGTGAAACATTTTTGCCAAAACATCAAAAATGCTCTTCTAGTCAGAAATGTATAAGAAAAATATTAATACTAATATTTAGTACATTATAATTTAAGACAAATATTGAGAATTAGAAGGTCTATTTCTTTTTTTATTTTAAACATTTTATTGATTTATTTTTAAAGAAAGGGGAAGGGAAGGAGAAAGAGAGGGAGAGAAGCATCAATGTGTGGTTGCCTCTCACACGCCCCCTACTGGGGGCCTGGATGGCAACCCAGGCATATACCCTGACTGGGAATCGAACCAGCAACCTTTTGGCTCTCAGGCCCGCACTCAGTCCACTGAGCTACACTAGCCAGGGCCTAAAAAGTCTATTTCTTTGTCAATAAGAAAGTCTATCAAGAGTATTTTGAATGGTGATTGCCTTCTTTGCCTTGCCTTCTTTATAGTAAAAAAAAGTATCTTTTCTACGCTAAATTGTGAAACCACTTTCAAGTTTCAATAAGCTTCCAACATTTTATCCCCTGTGCTTTTAATGTCATACAATACCTCTGAGAGTTCCTTTAATGTAAAGATTTACCAACATCACTTCCTCTGTGACATGTTCATCCTTTTTGTCACAACCACTTATTTATGGCCACAAGTTCCCTTCACTAAGTTTCTCTGCTGCTTATCTGAAGTCTCTTAAATGTGGCAGTGTCAACATTCCCACTGCCATGTTTTTCTTCTGTCATTCCACTTTTGTTTGATTTGAATTTCATTTCCAGCATTGTCACTTTTTATTTATTTGATGCACTTTCATTTTGAAGTATACATTTTTTGTAAAATGTCACATGGGTTTATCACCTGGAGACAAGGAGTCACTATGATGACCAGCTTTGCTGTTTGTGCATGAACCTGTGTAACATGTGGGCAGTAACACATCACCAACAAACTTTGAAAGAAGTAAAGTGATTGGTTGCTGATCAGAATGTGCATCAGTTATTTATGTAGTGATTTATGGACTGAAAAACTAGCAGTGAAATTTTTACTTTATGCGACGACAATGAATAATTGATCATGGTACCTGATATGTGAACCATGTTGTCAGGGGACTCATGTTATTTAACTAAATAATCATAACTGAAATTGTGCATACAAAAATCATGCAAAACTAGAACTGTCTAGATCTGATAAAGATGACATTGTAGAGCACTCAGGAAAAGGTGTAGTAGGTAATAAATGGTGGTACAACTGATTACCCACATAGAAAAAAATGAAAGTGAATTCCATCTTTATATCATACATAAATTTAACTCCAGATGCAGTAAATATCTAAATTTTAAAGATAAGACTAAATATGTGCATATGCATAAACATATATACACACATTTATTCATAGAACACCATAGGAGTAGTGCAGAATTAAGATACAAAATATTCTGATCATTAGAACATATACCTAATTATTAAATTTAAATACATTAAAGTTAAGAATTTAAGTTCATTAAAATATATCACAATCTGGACAAAATATTGCGGTAGTAACTGCTAGTTGCTCTCCCCTTTTTCAATCACTGAAATGCTAAAGCCCACATTTCCCAGGTGTCTTTGCAGCTATACATAACTATATGATTAATTTCTCAGCAATGAAACATGATGACAAATAGTGGATTCCATTTCCCCCTCACTTGCTTTAAAATGATCTTTGCCTTAAGATTGGAGAAATGGGGGACATCTGTAATAGTGTCAACAATTAAACAATGACCTTTGCCTTCCCCCTAAATATTATAGACAAGAACATGTACTTTCACAGAAAAAGAAATTCAATAGACAATTTTAAAAAATAAAAGAAAGCTCACTCTTATTAGATATCAGGAAAATACAAATTAAGACCACAGTGGGATACCATTTTATACCCATTTAGAGAAGGCAAAAATTAAGTGTACCAGGCATTTGTGAGAATTATGATACAATATAAATTCTTAAACATTATAGGTGAGAGTAACACAGTATAGTCACTTTTGAAAAAAAGTACTTTATCTTATAAAGCTGAATGAAATCATATTCCTTGATCCAGCATGCAGGTCTTTGAAGCTTCAGTATTGATGTTTAGCTTAACAATTCTGTAATGTGGAGACTGTCTTGTGCATTATAGAAAGTTTAGCAACAACCCAGGCCTCTACCCACTAGCTACTGGTAGCTCCCCCAACCCAGTGTGATACCAAAAAGAAAAATCTTCACACATTTGCCAAATCTCCTTGGAGGAGACAAAAATCACTTCCATTTGGGGACTGCCACCCTAGAGGAACTCTTGTTCCTATATGCTAACAAACATATACAGGAATGTTCATTTCAGTTTGCAACTGAAATTGCAAACTGAAGAGAACACAACTATTTACTAACAAGAAATAGAATATTAATAGTATGGCATTATATAATAGAATATTTCATAGACATGGAAATAAATTGCTTATAGAACCACACAAGAAAATGAATAAATCACAGAAACATAATCTTGAGTGGAAAAATAAATCAAGTTAGAAAAGATTTCGTATAGCACATCTCAATTTTTACAAAACAACAACAAAAAAACTATCAAAACTATTCTCAAGGATGCCTGCATAATTAGTAAAGCCCTTTGCTTTTTAAAAACCAAAAAAGTCAAGTAATGACAAACCCCAAATTCAAGATGGCTACTTCAGGGGAGAGGGTAGGGGCAGCAAATAGAAGTAGAAGCACTGGTATTGGTGAGGTTCTAGGCTCAAACTGGGTGGTGGATTATCAGACTTTATATAAACAAATTTTGAAAACGAAAGCCTATTGTTCTGACTACTATGGTAATTTTTTAGTGAAAAATATACAGAATGTAGAGAGTATAGTTTAGTTAAAGAATTTTAAAATGATGCAATAATAATTAGTTTCCACTTTCTTTAGAAAAACTCATCAAAACTCCTAAGTAGTCTCCACCTCCAGCATGCCTATTACGTTTTCATTATTTCTCGGAGGGCATCTTCTTGTTCTTCAGGACTAGGCTAGGTCCCCTTGCCGCATGGTTCGATATCACTCTGTGTGCCACTTTCCCACTCTATTTCATACTTTATTATACTTGCTTATTTCCTATGGGTCTGCCCCCACTAGGTTCTGCCTTGTTGACATTTGAATGCCCAGGCTCCAGCAAAGATCCTCAACAAAGAACTCTTATATCAGAAAGCAGTGCTTTTCAACAAGTGATGTGAGGACCACATGAATCAGAATCCCCTCAGGTGCTCAGGGTAAAAAAAACATATATTTATGATAATTCCATAGCTACTGAATTTAAATCTCTAGGTGTGGGCCCAGGAGTTTATTTTGTTTATGATATTCAGACAATTTGTAAATATTCTGAGGCATCACAAAATTTGCTGCAAATTTAGGGCTTTGCTGAAATTTTCTATTTATTCTATTTGAGGTTAGATACCAACAGATATACTTTGTTCAAGTAATAAAAGAATGTTGTATTTTCTCTCTTTAAAAAATGGGAAAGGAAACAAAAAGCTTGCAAGTTTATGTGATGTCTTTCCTATCCTGCACAGGTTTTACTAACTAGTGTTTCACTTAACAAAACAAACCAGTCTTTAGTTTCTTGTTTTTAGTCCCTTAAACTTTTAAAATCATATATATTTTTTCCTTCTTTCTTCTGTCATTTTTATTTTTTGTATCAACCAACCTGGTAATAACACCTAATGCTTCAAATGTACAGCCTGCTGCTTTGAATAAACCCCTGACTCACCCACCTTTGACCTGAGGAGCCCCTTGTGATTGCCCTGTACTCCCTGTTGCCTCTGTTGCCATGGTGCCTCAGAATTGTCTCTTTCAGTATTGAGGGTAAGGTCTTCTAACACTGCTTCCTTCTCTCACAACCAAGAGGAGTTTCAAAACAGTATGGAATTTTCTAAGAAAACTAAAAATGGATCTGCCTTTTGACCCAGCAATTCCACTGCTAGGATTATATCCTAAGAACTGTGAAACACCAAAAGAACCTATGCACCCCAATGTTCATGGCAGCACAATTTACAATAGCCAAGTGCTGGAAGCAACGTAGGTGCCCATCAGTATGGTACATTTACACAATGGAATTCTATGCAGCAGAAAGAAAGAAGGAGCTCCTACCCTTTGCAACAGCATGGATGGAG
>CM052544.1:80247990-80278354 GCA_028533065.1 Trachops cirrhosus | reverse complement strand
CTGATAGTTGAGTTGCCTCTATTTCATTTAGCATTATTTCTGAGGCTCCCTCCTTTCCCCTCTTTTGGGGATTGTTTCTTTGTCTTCTCATTGTTTGTGAGGTTCTTCTTGCTAGCCTCAGCTTCTTAAATTGATCTGTTCTGGCTCCCTGGGTTTATGGTGTGTACTTCTGTGGTTGAGTACCTGTAAGATTCAGTGCTATCATCTCTTTCTGGTATCCAGGTGTTCACAGCTTCCACCTACTTTTTTTTGTGATCAGTTGCTAGGGGTAATGCAAAATGGCTTAAGTCAGCAAGATAGTATGCTATGACATTTACAGCAGCAGCCAGTAGAGAAGATACAGGAGATCCTTTGGCTATGTATAGTGTTAATTGTGATCTTCTACCCCACTAGCCACTTTTTAGAAAGGATGTAAAGATAAGACTCTTGTTGGGAAGGAAAGGATTGTGAATTGGATCTAGAAAGCAGTGAGGATGTGGGAGGTCATAATCTGAGGTAGGGTGAGAGGAAAGAGTAGTGAATAGGTGTAGTGTGTGAGAGAATAGAGTGAACCACTACAGTAATAGAATTCATAAACTGAGAAGTGGGCTAAGGTCTGGGAGGGATGTTGTGTAGTATTTAAAATTGTATGAAATAGCTATTATTTACAGTAATATTAGAGCAACAATCATGTGACAGAATCTAAGAGATCTAGATAACAAGAATAAGGAGTATGGAGCCTTTAGAAGTGTACTAATGGAACACAAATGAAGGATAGTTAATTAGCTGTCCACTATGAATGAGCTAACAGAGGAAACCTATTAAATGATACACTATAACCAGCCCAGCAAAGAAGACTATACAGAACGAATAGGAATACCAAAATACTATTACAGTAAAAAGTGTAATAGTGAAATAATGATAATACAGATATGCTATTACTTGCTGGTTCAAAAAATAAAAAGAAGGACAAAGGCAGAAGATGGAAGGAAGAGATAAATTTGGAAAGAAAGGGATAAAGATCAACACTAGAAAGAAGTAGAAGCATAAGGAATTGAACAATATAAAAATAATAAGAATTAAAAAGTAAAAAGTTAGTTAATAAAAAAAAAAAGGAAAGAAAAAAAAAACCTTTTGTTGGTTTCAAACTGGCCACACCAGTTTTCCTGGTTTTCTGGGCTGCAGCAGACTTAGGGGCGAATGCTGTGACTTTTTTCCCTTCCTGTTCAGAGCTCAGTCAGCCTCTGGCACACTGTCCAAGGTACAGCCACGGGGGCCCAAAGCCCCTGGAAGGGCTCTGGGCACCGGATCTGCGCACTCTCAAGCACTCTCTCTGGAGCCCACTGCGGAGTGCCATGCCCCTTCCAGGTTCATGGGTGTGCACTCTGTGGATCCCGAGGGGCACACAGTTCCCCCTAGACTGCACGGCCTGGGCACCAGGGATCCTGCTGATTGCCCACACCTTTTCTGTGCTCATGGCTGTAGGCACCAGGCCTTCCACCAAAAATCACTCTCTCCGGGTTGGGGTGCCGGCGCAAGACCTGGCCTTCCTTGGACCCATTGGCTGGGCCACGATCTCCCCAAAGCTGGTCTGGCGCCTCTCACCCGGGTGTGGGATCCAGGCACTCTTCAGCACTCTCTCCGAAGCTCACTGCGGAGTGCTCACACCTTTTCCAGGTTCACAGGTGTGCACTCTGTGGATTCCGAGGGGCTCGCACTTCCCCCAAATTCACGGCCTAGACACTGGGGATCCCGTAGAATGCCCCCACCTTTTCCATGCTCAAGGCTGTAGGCACCCTGGCCTTTAAATAAAAAAATACTGATAAAATGAGATACTTTCTTAACATTAGTTTAGATAGTTCGAGAACCAATTAAAAATGCATTAGAAGCCCTGGCTTGTATAGCTCGGTGGACTGAGCACAGGCTGCAAACCTAAGGGTTGAGGGTTTTGTTTTGCCGGCACATGCCTCCACATGTATATTCTTAAATTAAAAAATAAACACTTGAAAGATAAACTATATGCTAATAAGTGATTATATTTGTGGGAGAAGGCGCTAGGTCAGAGGGGTGAGGAACAGAAACTAGGCTTCTTTGAACAAACCTTATTTTGCAGGTTTGATTTGGAAACATATAAATATTTAATGTATTTTTTTAAAGTAGCCCCTAAAGGTGAGAGGAAAATGAAACAAATTAGCCTGTATGTCTAGATGATATAACGACACAACAAAGAATAATTTCAAGTTACTTTAAAACCTAGTAATTTGACTGTACAACTCTGGTAAGATATATAGTAATCATTTAGTGGTGATATTTTTGATACTAAATCGAATACTGTTTTATGTATAATGTGGGATAAAGCACATAAATGTTAGTATCAGGGAGAACCACTTAAAAGTCACTGCTTCAAAAAGGGTAACATATAAGAATATGGATTAAAGTTTACCAGGCCAAAAGGAATAGTAAGACAAGGGCTGCAATGCCAACAACTGAAAACATTAAAGCCAAAAACCAATAAATGTAATTAAAAAAAGGACCTTTTGCAGTGTTAAAAACTACATTCCACAAGAAAAATAAGACAGTTATGAATACCAATGCATAAAATAACATGGAAGGCACCTATATTAAACAAAAACTACAAGGAGATTCAAATTTTTGAATAGAAACCCACTAATAATAAGGGACTTTAATATATCACTTTCAAAACAGGTCAAGTTGACCCAAATGAATCATTTACACAAAAAATATAAGCAACATAGTAAGGTTGATCTTTTGTTTCTGTATCAAACACTACATCTTAATAATAAAGAATATTCCCTCTTTTTGAAAGCACATAGATATGTTAACAAAATTTGGGTGCCAGTAGAAGTACTTGTGGACTTTGCATATAGAGATGTTCAAGTTTCACCTTGGAGCATGTGATTCTGAGGTCTGAAAAGCTGCTCAGGTTTCTCTGCTCTTCATCAACATGTGAAGAGCACTGACAGTGGAGACAGATTCAACAAGGTACACTGGCAATGTCTAGAATTTGAGAAAAAAACTGAAAAAGTATTTAATTCTGAGAATGTTTTAAATCATTCTAGATGTAGGATTTTTATAAGCATCTTTGATTTTTTCTGTCCATACCTTTTAAACATCTTCTGAATGTTGTTTCAATAAATTTATTCATATATTCTTATGAATGCATTTATGCTTTTTTATGAATTTATTATGCCTCACTGATTATTTCTAATTCTAAGCTACCTTTTAGGTAACATATCCATATTCCAGCAGGATATTGTCCTTGGCATTTTTCACTAAGTTTGAATATTGGCCTCTAACATCAGAATAAATAAAATGATGTTCTTGACTTTTCCACTAAACTAGAGGTACAAAAGTGAAATAAAACTAATGATGGACCAAGATAAAATAAACCAACTTCGTGAAAAATTCAATTTGCCAACACTCACACAAAAAGAAATCGATAATCTGGACTTATTTGTTAAAGAAATGTAATCATAATGAATAACCTTCAGAGCTGAAAGCAATAAGTCCAGTTGGGATCACTGGCAAGTTTTATTGAATATTTAAGGACGAAATGCTACCGAATACTCTACAATTTATTTCAGAATATAGAAGCAGAAGGACTCATTCTATGAGGTCAACATTACTATAGTGCCCAAACCAAACAAAGTCATCACAAGAAAAGAAACTACAGAGCAATATCTCTAAAGAATATATATGCAAAAATCCTGAACAAAATACTAGCAAAGTGAATCCAGCAATGCATAAAAAGATTTACATACAATTACCAAGTGGAGTTTATCCAGGTATTCAGAAAGTAAGTAATAAAATCCATCACATCAGCAGACTAAAAAAGAAAAACCACATGAATATATCAATAGATGCAGAAAAAATAATTGAATAGAGTCCAACACACATTCATGAAAAATACTTTCAAGAAACTAGGAACAGATGCAGATTTCCTCAACTTAATGAAGAATATCTGCAACAAACCTATGGACAACACTGTGCTATATGGTAAAAATCTTGAAACTTTTCCACTAAGATCAGGTACAAGTCTCGTCTCACCACTGCTCTTCAGCATCACTCTAGAAATTCTAGCTAATGCAAATAGACAAGAAAATGAAATAGAAGGGGTATTGTTTGGGAAGAAAGAAATAAAACTTTGTGTTCACAGATAACACAAGTGTCTATGTAGAAAATCCAAAACAATCATCAAAAAACCCCTGGCTAATAAGTAATTAGAGCAACATTGCAAGATACAGAGTTAATATATAGAAAAGTTCATTGTTTTTCTATATATCAGCAATGAATGAGTGAAATTTAAAATAAAAAATACAATACAATTTATCTTGTACTACTCAAAAATGAAATAAGTATGAATCTGAAACAATATGTACAAGATCTACATGAGGAAAACCACAACTGTGAATGAAATTAAAGGTGTAAATAAATAGATATACAATGTTCATGGGTATAAAGTCTCAATATTGTCAAGATGTTAGTTATTTTTCCATCTAAACTATAAAGTCAATGAAATTCCAATAATAATTCCAGGAAGTTACTTTGTGGGTATCAACAAAGTGACTCTAAAATTTGTACACAGAGGCAAAAGACCCAGAATAACCAATCCGGTTTTGCAAAAGGACAAAGTTAGAGGACTGACACTACTTGATATTAAGACTTAATGTAAAGTTACAGTAAGCAAGACACTGTGATATTGATGACAGAAAAGACAAATAGATCAATGGAATGGAATAGAAAAACCAGAAATAGATCCATACATACACATTATATATATACATATATATACACATATCAGCTGAATATATATATATATATATATATATATATATATATATATATATAATCAACTGACTCTGTCAAAGGAGCAAAAGCAATGCAATGGAAATAGTCTTCTGAATAGCTGGTGCTGGAACATTTTGACATCCACATGCAAAAATTAATCTAGATGTGCATCTTCACAAAAATTAACTCAAAAAGATCATAGCCCTAAATGTAGAACACAAAACTATTAAAACTCCTAGAAGATAACACAGGAGAACACCTAGGTGTCTTTTGGTTTGGTGATGACCTTTAAGATACAACACAAAAGTCATGATATTACATGAAATAAAATAGATAAGCTGATTCACTAAAATTCAGAACTTCTGCTCTGCAAAAGACAATGTCAAGAGACTGAGAAGAAGAGCCACAGACTGGAAGAAAATATTTGTAAAAGATACACCTGATGAAGGACTATTATCCAAGCTATACAAAGGACTTTTAAAATTTGATAATAAGAGAACAGCACCATTCAAAAATGAAATAATTAGGTATAAGTCCTATGTACAAGACCTATACGAGGAAAACTGCAAAACCCTGATGAATGAAATTAAAGAACCAATTTAAAAATGGGCCAAAAACCTTAACAGAGACCTCACCAAATAAGGCAAATACATGCATGAAAATATGCTCCATATAATATGTCATCGGGGAAGTTCAAATTAAAACAATGATATACCACTACATACCTATTAGAATGGCCAAAATTTGGAACAATGGCAACATTAAATGCTGATGAGGATATGGAGCAAGAGGAACTCTCATACATTGCTGGTGGAATTGAAAAATGATACAGCCCTTTGGAAGTTAGTTTACTAGTTTCTTGCAAAACTAAACATACTCTTACCATACACTCCAACAATCATACTCTTTGGCATTTAGCCAAAGGGGATGGAAACTTATGTACGCATGCAAACCTGCACATGATGTTAACTTTATTCATAATTGTCAAAATTTAGAAGCAACCTAGATGTCCTCTAGTATGTGAATGGATAAACAAACTGTGGTACATCCAGACAATGGCATATTACCTAGCACAGAAAGAAAGTCATGTGAAACATGGAGGAAACTTAAATGCATATTAATGAGTGAAAGAAGCCCATGTGAAAAGGCCACATTCTGTGTGAATCCAACTAGCTGACATTCTGGAAAAGCCAACCTATTCAGACAGTAAAACTACAAGTGTTTGCCAGGGGATGGGTGGTGAGCGAGATGAATAGGCACAGCACAGAGAGTTTTAGGTCAGTAAAAATACTCTGTATGAGATCATAATGAAGTACCTGTGGCATTACACATTTGTCCAAACTTGGTATCATATAAAATATATGATACCAGGAGTGAACTTGTAAATGGTGGAGTATGATGAGTCAATGTAGGCTCATTGATTATAACAGATTTGTAAGAAATGTACTCTTCTGGTGGTGAATATTGATAATAGTGGAGGCTCTGCATGTGTAAGGACAGAGGGTATATGGGAAATCTCAATTTTACTGTGAATTTTGAACTTCTCTGAAAAATCAAGTCTTAAAACAAAAAGGAAAAACCTAAAAGGATCTTTCATACTCATTACTTGAATCTTCTCATGCTTAATGGCTTTACCTATTGTATATTATACCCTGTGAAACTGCCACATGAATTAAACTTTGTTCAAAACAGTGACTGAATTTATACAACTGGAAAACAGAAGCAACCTAGTTGGACCGTTGGTGTTTTGTTGATACATTAGTTATGACATCGCTGGCAAGGACACCTGCTGCATGCTCGTGTCTGTAGGTGCCACAGAGGGCAAATGAATGTTGTCAGTGATTTTCAGGCTGTTAAAGAATCCCACCCTTACGTAAGGCATCTGAAACTTTGTGAATGATGGGTACTATGGGTACCTCATCAAGTGTTGTTTCCTGTCACCTCCAGGGTATATATTAGGTGCTAAAACACAAACACTGATTTCTCTGAGTGGAGACCATACTGTTCTTGTGCAGAATGCTTGTGTCTAATATAAAAATTGAAGAAGGTAATAAATGCACTGTCTTTGTTTTGTTTCTTCTTAACCTAGTATCCATTGGAGAGCTTAAAGAAGGACATCCTCTCTATGTAAAATCATAGATATCTGTTGAAGGTACAGGTGATTAAAAAAGATACAGAAATTTACCTTTCTTTACATGGTTTCCCTGGCTACATCCTAGCAAAGAAGTGTGACTATTTTTTGGCAAGCTGTTATGGCACTGAATTAAAATTTCAAATACAGTTCTCATGTTTTCACTCCCACATTTGTTTCAGAAACACCTTGCTATATGTGAACATATGTGCCTTAAGAGCTCATAACTTATATAACCAGGCTTACATTTATTTGGTGATAGCTTTGAAGATAGGGTTGGGATATTACCTATCATTAGAAACTTAAGGAATAGCTCATATTTTCTTTCCATTTCTTTCCTTGTATTTTTGCTAAAAACATTATTTGTTTAAAAAGGTGTTGCTAGTAATGGATAAAGAAGGACGTTTAGTACCTCGACAGGAGATGGAGAATTCTTCTCACCCAGAGACAGAACGGTCTCTAAGGTAACCAAATGCTGACTATGTGGTGCCCTCAATAAGCTGGGTGCATCAGTTTGTTACTGTTGCCTTTAAAGTCTGGTTTGTCAGTGAACTCCACTTCTGAGAAAAAGACCAGAATAAGCAGGTTTCTTGTGGCAGAGTTGTCTCATTCTTGTTTGCATAGGTGATTGTTAAATGAAATTTATTGACTACCTATAAAGGGCCTGATTTGTTTGAAGTATTCTACATATGTCATCAAATTAAATTTTCTCCACCTGCTATGATGTGGCTGCATCATAAGAGGTAACTTAACCTGCATCAAGAACAGATAACTTGAAAAAAGCAATGGGTACACACTTTTTGGGTCAATATGTCAAACTCTGTCAGTCTTTCATTATATCATCTTGTCCATTAGGCTAGAGACTGAGGTATTCCAACACATCTCAAAAAACAGATCATGAGAGTATCATCCATCTTTTAAAGAGAAAATTGTTTTGAACTGGGAAAAATATTTTCTTCTTTTAGTTAGAAGTAATCATGGTAGTACATAGCTAGAGACTTACCTTGCTAAAATGTGCCATAAGCTAAGCCATCATCTCACTAAATACATTCACTCCTTTGACTGCATGAGTATAAATGTGTGATATATTGGATGTGTATTTGTAACACTTGTCTATTCTTTTTTTTTTTGGATTTTAACTTACCCCTTAACTTAGAGAAGTACCTGGGTGTAGTGCACTTGTATGAGAGTTCTCCAGAGAAACCAATAGTAAGTATATGAGAGAGAGAGACAGAGAGAGAGACAGAGAGTTTAAGAAATTGACTCATGCAATTGTAGAGGAGTAAGTCCAAAATTTGCCAAGCAAGCAAGTAAGCTAAAGATCTAGGAATAAGCCAATATTGCAGTTCAAGTCCAAACTCAGTCTGCCAGCAGAATTTCTTCTTACCCTGGTGATGTCAGCTCTTGTTCTATTCTGGCCTTCAGCTGATTGGGTAAGACCAACCCATATTATAAAGGACTATCTGCTTTATGCAAAGTCTACTGATTTAAATTTTAATCTCACCCCCAGCAAACACATTCATAGATATATCCAGAATAATGCTTGGTCAAGTATCTGGGTACCAGACATACCAAGTTGACACATAAAATTAATAATTTTATCCCTGAATCTTCTCTTTTAACAACCAAATGAAGAGGAGCTTATAGGTTCTGTGGATTTCACTGAGGTACAATAAAGCTATGTCTCCTCCCACAATCAGGACTGATGAAATGCTGGCCACTTAATGGTACTTTAAGAAGCCCCTGTCCTCAGTAAACTGGAGTTCACTGCATGAAAGTTTACCACATTCTGCTAACTAGCCTGATTCCCCACAGCTCTCTGAGAGGTTCTCTTAGGAAGCCTTGTGTGGAGAGAAGATATTATTGCTTTAGCTCCTTGTCTAGCATCCCTCAGCTGGCCAGAGTGTGAAGATGGACATATTTGTATCTCCGCATATACTCCACAGATTTGCCATCAGCCAAAGTTTTGAATGGTTTTGATTTAATACTGAAATTCATAATTTATGGAAGGGGTCATAGTCCTGATATGTTCAGACTGCTTGGTCACACCAGAGTTAAGGCACCTAGTTGGCAATTACAGATCATGTTTCTGTCATTATGATTCTGAATCAATTAAGAAGATGTGAGAAAAACTTTATTTTTCACTTGCATTCATTCTTTACCATTTCTTTCTGAAAAATATTACTCCTGCATGGGTATAATAACCCTCTAGAATTTGGTTGAATCTGATGCACAGACTTGACATATGCTTGCTTACCTGTATGTTGTTCGTTTCTACCTGAAAATTCTGTGTGTGAATAGTCCTTGATGGCCTCATGCAATTCAACCAAGATCAACTACATAGAGTCTCCTATAGTTTGCAAATTCTTTCCATCTTCCAATATTATCTGTCCTGTAGCATGAATAATTAATAAATATAATTGCATAATGCTAATGAACAAGACAAGCTATTCATTAAGCTAAAAGTTCTAATTCCACCAAATATTTGAATAGTTTTAAATTATCCAAATCATTCCACATGGCACTTTAACCTTCATTACATAAGAGTTTACCTACAACTTCCTGGTCATTTGCTTCCTTCATTGCCTTTATCTAGAAAGGAATGTAGGTCTATATAAGATTGAATTTGCCTTTATTAACTTAGAGATCTTTCTGAAGTTTAAACATGTATACAGCTTGTTAACATCTTATGCTATCATAAATAAGCAATTTGTATTCTTACTCTACCATTGTTTTTCTTCATTCTATGAGACAAAACTTGGATCAGGATCAGTGGGCATTATGTATATGCTTCCAAATGAGCTCCAATTCTCTCAGGACATCTGAGTAGCTTGATGGGACAGTGTCAGTGACAGGGGTTCAATGGAAGAGATGAAGTCTACTGCTCATACTGATTTATGAAAAAGACAAATTCATGCAGATTCAGTAAGGGACTGTGTTGTTCATAAAAGCCTTAATTATATTCAAACATATTCTCTGTATTTATTTTAACTTTATTCCAGAAAGGCATGCTATACATAAAGATGACTGTTTCTTTCACAGCCATTGTACTGTACAAAAAATAAAAATCTACTTTGTTTGGTGGCTTTGCTGGGGAAAAAATAGCATTCTTTCCTAGAGCCAATTGTGCAAGATACCTTGATACTGAGAACTATATGCATGACATTATCAGTTGTTAGGATCCTGAAAATTTGGTATAAATTTCAGCTATATTACTTAAGGTGGGAATGAGAAAGCTATTTGTGATGCAATATGATAGTGAGAGCATTTTCTTCCGAAATGCAGTGAGAAAAAGAAAGCTGAAAAACATCTGACGGTATTCCAGTTGGCAAATGGTAGCATTTTCATCAGTCAGTACTACTAAGAGTTCAATGTAAAAGCTCATCCAAAAGTGCAATCAGTTGATGAAAGCTTAGACCAATGAACACCAGCACCATTCTAAACAGTGTTACATATGTGTTTGGAACACATACATGAGTAACCTTTGAAAATAAGGCACACATCTGACCGTATGTTCTAATGAATGCTGTTAAAATCCCTGCCACAATTTTCAGAAATAAACAAAATTTACATTTGTCACCAACATGAATGTGTAATTATCTTGGTATAAAAATGATACTAACCAATATTTTAAAATGACTTGTATGATGAAGTGTCCTGCTTCTCAAAAGGCAATCAGTAAAAAGGATGGGGACTAAAGTGATTGTTCTGATCTTAGGATAAAGATTTTAAAAATGGTATTTTCTGAATATTTGTAATATTTAGACCTATTCCTTATATATAATTTACTTCCTTATATGTAATAGCTAATCACTTGTTAAATAAATTTAAAGTTTCACTATTCTATCTGTTGATTTTTGCTATTGCTATTATTATTATTATTAATATTACTGAATTTGATTGCCAAAGTGTTATTCCCAGGAACTTTCAAATTCACTTAATAGACATATTGCCTCTTAACTCACCATATGTTTTATTATTTTTCCTTCTATTGGAAAACAGTTGGAAATAAATCAATGGTTAACTATTATTCCTAAGTAAGTTCCACCAAGATCCATGTGTTCCTTTCTCAAAAAGATAAATTTCACATCACCACAATGACTGAAACATGTAATGCTTGCATTGTTCCTGTGGCAAATTCCTGTTCAAACACTGAGCTGGCTCACTGTTTATTATTGCTACTGGAGAAAACAGAAAGGCCTGTCCAGCCTGACAGAAGATTCACAATTGCCTGTCACAAATGCCAATCAGAAAAGGCTCAGAAAGGTGACACTGTTCCATCCCTCTGGCTTGGAGGCAGAACCTGTTATTAGGTCAAATCTTTGTTTCTTCCACCAAAAATGGCACAAGGTTCAAATCTGTACAAATTCATGAAAAACAAGGTGAAACACATGTGCAGAGGGTATGGTTATTTTAGTCGGTTCAGGCTGCTATAACAAAGTACCACAGACTTGGTGGCCTATGAACTACAGAAATTTACTTCTTATAATCTGGAGGTGGGAAGTCTGAGATAAGGATGCTGGCATGGTCGAGTTCTGGTACCCTCTGGGCCCTCTTCCAGATTGTGAACTGCCAGCTTCTCATTTTGTCCTCACATGGCAGAAAGAGGACAAAAGAGCTCTCTGGTGTCCCTTTTATAGGGCACTCATCCCACTCATGAGCTCTCCCCCCTCAGGATCTTATGACTTCCATAAGGCCACACTTCCTATTACCATCACATTGGAAGGTTAGGATTTCAACATGTGAATGGGTGGGGGGGCATGACAATAGGACTCTCAATGCTATGAAATGTAGTTTTGTACAGATAATGAAGAGTGGGAAGAATAAACCTTTGCTGAATGATCTGTAGGTCTTGATCCTATGAAGGGCCCTCCCCCTTGCTTATTGTGAAGAAAGCCCACCTTGGAGAAGGGAGACCCTTCCTGACTCTGCAGGTGCACAGCACAGGTTCCATGCATTTTGCTTTTTTGTGAGGTACAGATGTTCAGCATGCCTGCATTTGTTTCCTCTTCCAACCTAAGCCAGACTTTGTCTTGTCATGTCTGCATCTTTATTATGTGGTCCTCTGGCCAGGCTTTTTCCTTGTAAACAATTGTCCCCAAATCCACCTTCAGCATATTATCATCAACATTGTATGTAATTTTAATATTAAATGTGACATTCTCTAACCCCTCAGACTGGATAAATCAACATTTTCTGTTTCTCCATAGCCCCCCTTTGCAGCGTGCTCATAGCTCTGTAACTCATCTTTGAAGATCCTAGTCCAGGTGTGAGGTGCATACTCCCTGAGAGAGGAAGTCACATGTGTCAAATACATTGCTCTGTCCTAGGTACTCCGTACTGGCCAGACACAGGCCCTAAAATATCCATGAAGTGTGTGCCTTGAGAGTGATTGTGAGTTCTAAACATGTATTTCTAAGTTTACATATCGCCAGCCATTTTTTTTTATTGGTAGGATCCAGGGATTCAAAAGGTAGGGTTGGGGAACACTCTAAAGTTTTTTTAAAAATTTAACCAGTTCAAGTTTATGACTTGACCTTGACATCTGTCATTGAACTCAGGGTTGCATATATAAATTCAAATGGAAAGCTTATTACATATTTCCTCTCTTCACAGTATTCAGCAAGGTCAGCTACTGATTGTTCCTCACTGAAACTTGTATTGGAGTCTTGGGGAAGAAACTCAGTTATCACTGACTAAAAACACTTTATTAAAGAAAACAATACCTGTGGAGTGAGTTTCAAGAACAGCTTGTATTTTCTTCTTTGAATCTAATCTATGAGTTACAGAAAGGACACAACCATGTTATATCAAGACCAAAAGAGAAACTTACAGATCCATCAATACCATGAGAAATGTGTACATTTCCCAGATTTTTATATCCTTATAAAATGTACACATTTTCTGCCAATGATATTGGCTCCAATCATATGACAACACACAGATCAATGTTCAAATATCTCATCCTCATGCATGGATTCTCAGTAATTAACTTTAGAAATGTCTGTAAGTTTGTCTAATTTTATTTTAAGCCTTCCTTTCTATTCATTCTCCTTTGTCTCATAAGTACATGTTAATTTCACATCTCAGGTTGATGGTTTTTTACCTGTATCCATCCCTCTCTCTCCATCTATTTTTTAGATCTATCTACCCATCTATCTATAACTGTCTATCTATCTATCTATCATCTATCTATCTATCTATCTATCTATCTATCTATCTATCATCTGTTAAATTAGAAAGTGAAGAATCTAGAAATGATATTCATAATAATCCTCCAAGGATTCAAGTTATACTTATTTCAGTTTCTTAAATGCTTGTGGTAACCATTCTTGTTAATCCATCTGCTCAACAGATTTTATTGGAATCAACACTTCTGTGCTACAAGTCAAAATTTAGTTTCAGCTCTCATTTTCTGTGAGAATCTTATTGTGAGTAATGGTGAGGAGGTGTTAAAGGGAAACCCAGTCCAACTTTTATAGCCTGTAGGCCAGGAAAATGAGTCACAGTTCAAACATGAAACAGAAGCCTTAGGCATTGAAATCTCATTACACCTAAATTATCTTTAGCAGTTTTCTAAGTCTAGTAACAGGAGGCAATGAAATGAATATCTACATGGTTCCCATAGAATATTTCTCCTTTAGCTGGATTCAGAGACTGAGTGAATTAACACAACCTAGCATGCTAAGAGAAGAGCTCTAGGCCTCAGGTTTGTCATGCTGTTTGTGGGACTGAATTTCATGAACAACTTTCCAGGACAACCCAGGTACGCATCTACTCAGTACCTCACTTTACCTTTTCCTCTGTACACTTCTCTCTTTTCAGCTCCTTGACAAACTCAGTCTCTGTCCCACACACAGTGGCTTCTACTTCACTCATTTAGTCTACTCTTTGTCACCATACCTACTCTTTACTGTTTAAGTGTGCCATCATGTAGTGCTAGCATTTACAAATGATTAATCTTTGCCCAGAATGCAAATAGCAGTCCAGTGCCTGAATAAAACCAGGCCAATGTCTGGAGAGCACAGGAGAAGCTGAGTGGATGCTGTCAGCCCACTTAGAGCAAAATGGGAATAACTTTCCCACTCAGAAGATGTAATGGATGTATGAATTTATTCAGCTTTAATATCATTTAATCATTTGCTGTTGCAAGCAAGTTATTACTTAATTCCCTGGAAAACACTGTAGAATATGAGAGAGTTTGTCCTCATGGGCACAGTCATACATACTTAATGCACAGAACATACACACACACATTTAAAAGGCACAGGCTGTATCTGCACAGGGGGTGATTATGCAGGAAGTGAAGGGGAAGGAACGAGCAACAATTTGACTTAACATACCAGTTATGCTTGCTGTTTCTGTTTTGTTTTGTTTTGTTTTGTTTTCCTCTGTGGATCAGCTTCACCTATCAGGATAGAATTGTCCAACTGTTTCAGTCTGCTGTTGGGTAGAAAAGACCTGTACTGTGATATACAGTCGTTTTGAGTTAAAATCCCTACTCTGAAGCTTAGGGGACACAAGGCTTTGGGCAAGTGACATAACATCTCTGAAGCTCAGCTCAGTTTCCTCTTTTGCAAAATGGAAAGAATGGTGTCTCATAAGACTGCTGTAAGGATTTAAAATCACATGTGAAGTGTTTGGCAGAGACTTTCCTTCCCTCAGCACCACTAGTCTGTGATCTCATCACTATTATTATGACAGATAATCATCTTGAATCTTGACCTGGTTTTGATTATAAGACTGAGTTAGTGTTAAGGGAAAAACCTCAAATTCTTTTTATTGTAATTCTAAAAAATGAACAGACTTATGAAAGGCTCCAAGAAGCCCACAGAATAGTAAGAATCAAGAGAGCCTTAAAGTGACATCCACTTAAAATGAAAGTGCACTCAACTCAAAAGTTAAAAAAACAAAACAAAACTGAAAACAATTACACTGTCCCTTTAAAGTATTTCAGAGATTGTAGCATGTAGCATGGGGTAGATGGTGGTTTTTCTATCAAGAATATGGTGCTTGATGGATGATCCTGAGAATATACAAAAACTGATGTACTTTCTCAAAGTTGACCAGTAAATTGTGTGGTGAATAGGCCCTGTAGTGGGACTCGATATGTCTGCAGGAGGCGCTAGGCATGGAATTTAGTTTCTAAATGTGCCCCATGAAGCAAGGTCCCTGATTATTGTGTTTTCAAAGCTCTCATGTATACTCATTACTTAAGACTTTCAGTTGGTAGAATTCTAACTTTGTTAAGCTGACATTTGATGCTGCTCAAATTTCTCTAGCTATCTTGTTCCTCTCTTTGGATAGGTTTGCTGTTGATCACAAAATGATAGTGCCCAAGGGCCCATTGAAATGACTTGAAATTCTGCCTGAAGAAAGAATCTAAGCACATGGTCTAGAATTTATTTTGTGCTTTAAGTAATCTGACAGAGACACACAGCTCCTCTGACTCCACCCACCACAGATTCCCATCCCCTATGACTGAATCATGCTTTTGTAAGTCAGGTGGTTTAGAGAAGAACTATTTTCAAAATGGCTCTAAGCTTAGAAAAGCTTGTTGTCTAGTTCTCAAGTCAAAATCAAACAAAACTCTCTTCTTCAAAGGGCCATGAGAATCTCTGAGGTGAAAGACATGTTCATTTTTGTACCATGATTGGGTTTATGCATGTGTCCACTCATCAAATTTTGTACATTAAATATGTACAGCTTTTTGTATGTCACTCATATTGCAATAAAGCCAGTAGAAATTAATTAGAAACTCTTATAGTTGTAATATATGAAATGAATAGTCTATTAACCATTACTTAATATTTGTACCAACTCAAGAAAATTGTTCACTTTTAATATTCCAGTCTATGAGTGTATACAATATTGATTTATCACATTCTAGACAATGTAGTTTGATAACAATATTCCTAACATTTGAGTAGATTAGAAAAGAAGTCTGAAATTTTACTTATGGTCTGGAATAGTCCATTTGTACACCCCTTAATGACAGACAAATGGATGAGATAGCATTGCAAGCTGCCTTCCAGCTCTTTAATTCTTGAAGCATTCTTAAAAGTGTGTGTGTGTGTGTGTGTGTGTGTGTGTGTGACAGAGAGAGAGAGAAAGAAATGACGAATACCAATTCTAATACAAAGTGGATCAGAAATGGGTCTGTAGTTGTGAGTATGCAAACACAGAGTTTATTCTTTTATTTTTTATTAATTATATTATTTTCCATGTGAAAAAATTGCAAACCTACTTTTGCCCCATCCTTATGCTGTGTTAAATTTTCTGAAGTAATAATGCCACTAGAAGCTGTAGTTTAAATTTTAAAAAGAGATGCCTGCCTTGAAGTGGCGTTTGCTAATGTTAATAGTTTTCAGAATGATAGCTCATATTTGGCTCAGTTGTAGCTAATTATTATCATGGGAGTTAACCTATGTCTAGGCATAAACATTTTGTCTTTGCTTCTAGTGGCATTATTACTTCAGAAAATTTAACACAGCATAAATATGAACCAATAGCATACTGATAGGTCCCAATTTGACCATGACACTATCTGCATGTTATAGAGATCTCATCTACTAGCTTTGTGAATGACTGCTGAGTCACTCTGTATTTCACAGGTGTTACTCTGAAACCTAGAGGGATTTGGCTTACAAGGAAAGGTAGATTCTTTAATTAAAAAGAAAAAGATTTAACTTATTTATTTTTAGAGGGAGAGGAAGGGAAAGAGAGAGAAAGGGAGAGAAACAGCAATGTGTGGTTACCTCTCACACGCCCCCTAATGGGGACCTGGCCTGCAACATAGGCATGTGTCCTGACTGGGAATCAAACTAGCAACCCTTTGGTTCTCAGGCTTGTGCTTAGTCCACTGAGGTACACTAGTTGGGGTGAAAGGTAGATTCTTAAAACTTAACCCTGATTCTTCAATTATAAACAATCTCAATGAGAGAAAAGGCAAAAGTATTTGAGAAAGGCACTGTGACTACACAGTTTTCTTTGATGAACTATTTTTTTAACTGCACAGTATTTATTTACTTTTCAAAATTTCATTATATTTATTTTAATGTTTTAATTTAATTAGTTTATTTTTATTTATTTACCTTTTTATTATTGTTCAAGGACAGTTGTCTTCATTTTCTTGCCACCACTTTCCCCTGTACCACCCACCCACACCTCCCACCCTCAATCATACCCCCCTTTGGCTTTGTCCATGGGTTCTTTATACATGTTCCTTGACAACCCTTCTCCTTCTTTCTCCTGTTATCCCCCTCTCAACTCCTCTCTGGTTACTTTCAATTTGTTCTTTATTTCAATGTCTCTGGTTATTATTTTGCTTGCTTGTTTGTTTTGTTAACAAGAGTCTACTTATAGATGAGATCATTTGGTATTGGTCTTTCACCACCTGACTTACTTCACTTAGCATAATGTTCTCCATTTCCATCCATGCTGTCGTGAAGGGTAAGAGTTCCTTCTTTCTTTTTGCTGTGTAGTATCCCGTTGTGTAAATGTACCATATTTTTTTGATCCCCTCATTTACTGATGGGCACTTAGGTTGCTTCCAGCACTTGGCTATTGTAAATTCTGCTGCTGTGAACATTGGGGTGCATAGGTTCTTTTGAATTGGTGTTTCAGGATTCTTAGGCTATAATCTTAGCAGTGAAATTGTCAGGTCAAAAGGCAGTTCCATTTTTAGTTTTTTGTGAATTTTGTGAGGATTTTTTCAAAATTTTGAAAGCTGTGTTCTAAAATGCTTAAAACGGGCAAAATTAAGAACACAAAAACAAGTAACAGGAGTTTTCAAATGGATAATGTGAATAAAAGCAAGGAAAAAGAGTAGAACCTCTGAGCTCTGACTGTACTTTAAAGAGAACAATCTACAACCTGGAAATATAAAGGAAAATATGGTGAAATTTGAGGACGTACTCAGATAAAATATGTGGCAGAGAATGTACCTCCAAATATATCAAAATCCTTCTTTTTCGGTCCATTTCCATTTCTAACATTCTGGTCCATGTCACTATGTTCTATCACCCAAATGAATGCACTAGTCTTAAACAGTCTCTTTGCTTTCACCTTTACTTTCTTGGAATCTTTCTTTTGCAGAGCATTCAGGGAAATCTTTTAAAAATGTAAACCACACCACATTATTTGATGCTTACAATCTCACCTCTAATAAATGGTACCTGTCTACTTCCTTGTCCTTCACCTATTCTGTGCTTCTCCTGGTTACAATAGGCCAGGGAACATCTTTCTGCCCAAAACTGGAAGAATCCAAACTCATTTCCACTTTAGGACTTTTGAAAGGTTATGGTAGCTGTTCCCTGTGCTTGCAATGCCTTTTCTCCTAATAGCCACCAGCTGAATATCTTTTGCATATCCAAATCTCAGCCTGAATATCACCTTAGAGAGGCCTTCCTGTGACATCCTCTCTAGAATGGCTCCCATTCAGCCTCTGTAGAGAACTGAGCACATCATTACTTTTTTTCTCATTTATTTTATTGTCTCTCTTACCCCATTATAAATTATGCTTCATAAGAGAAGGAAACCTATCTTATTCATCGCTGTCTCTCCCCAGTGCCTGAGGCAATGTCTGGTATATAATAGGCTCTCAATAAAAGTTATTTCATGACTGATTGAATAAATGAATGAATATATGATAAAGAGCTGTGGGAAGTCAAGAACAAAGGAGATCAATGCAGGTTAGGGAAGGTGCCTTGAGGATGCTTTTGAAAGACATAAGATTAGTCTGGGACTTTTCCTAAGGCTTAGAAAGGTGGAGGAGAGGCCTGGGCACACACTGTGGGCCAGGAGATTGGTAGGAGGGATGATATTGATGGGGAAGGCCCAAAGCCATTAGGAGCTATAAGGAATAAGTCAACAGTGAAAAAAATTTGCATGGCAGAGAGTGGTGGGAAATGAGAGGAAACAAGGCACTTAAAAACTACACAGAAAATGTTGGTGGCTCTGAGGAAGTGAAATATATGTTTGTGTGTGTGCAAAATAAAACTATGTTTAATACAGAGGGAATTATGTTACAGTTAATTTTCTAAATAATTTCCTCATATATATATAGATTTTTTTATTACATGACACTATATCACCTCATTATTTCATCTGTTAATTCTATGGATATTCATACCAACATAAAATAATTTTTTCTAAGGATAATATGCACTCTTAATTTATTAGACTTAGGTCAAAGTATTACAAAATTATACTTACCCATAGTGTATTAATTAATATATGGCCTATTTCATTTTACTTTCAGAAAAGCCATTTCATAATTGGGAATTGTGACCATTCCTTATGAAGTTGTATTTTCTATCATAAAGCTTGACCAACCTAAATGCCCACAGAGTTTTTCTATAAAATAAGAAAAACATACAAATAA
The DNA here is from genome assembly GCA_028533065.1 of Trachops cirrhosus. Taxonomy (NCBI): domain Eukaryota; kingdom Metazoa; phylum Chordata; class Mammalia; order Chiroptera; family Phyllostomidae; genus Trachops; species Trachops cirrhosus. Next base: position 80,259,050 of record CM052544.1, on the reverse strand, counting down.
AACTCTCAGTCATTTTTAACATTGTAAAAATGCAGTATGCTAGCAAAAATTGTTTAGGTCATCTTAGCTCATAGTAAGATCATTTTAAACTGCCATGATCAGTAAAGAATCTGGCTGACAGTTTTTTAATTTTTTAATTTTTATTTGTCTTTTCGAGAATGAGACAGATGGACATCAATCTATTGTTCCACTTATTTATGCATTCATTTTTTGCTTCTTGCATGTGCCCTGACTGGAGATCTGAACAATGCTCTAATGGGGGTAGAGGAGACAGCATGCAGAGCTCAGGCCTCCAACCAGCACAGGTCCGGCCCAGGGGTTGGGGACCCCTGCTCTAACCAACTGAGCCACCTGACTAAGCTTCATTGACAGTTTTGAATCAAATATTCCCTGGAGGTCTGCATTCTTAATTTGCATGCTTTGTATGCAAACCTGGACCAGTTACTTTAGCTAAGTATCCTCAAGTGTGAGATGGATTCAATAAACAGTATATTTGCAAAAGTGAAAACTGTAGCTGAAATATGCCTTATGCTAATAATGGCCTGTTCTGACAGGAGATTTTCCATCCTCTCACTTCTATCAATTCCAAGAAATGCTATTTTATAAAAATCCATGAAATTTATTTAGGCTGAGACTTTTTGTTCAGAATAGCATCTATCTCACAACACATTAAGATTCAGTAACAGTGAGAAATTTCAACATGGAAAACTAAGAGTAACAATGAAGCTGTGATGCAGGCATCTGAGAGAAGCCATGTGTCAGGATCTCAGACGGAAGCATGTACTGCAAATCCCAGAAACCATGCAGCCAAAAGTAGGAGGAAGTGGTCGTGAGGGAGTGCAATATGGGAAGTGAAGCACTGGGGATGGGGCAGAGAGAATTCAGGGGTGACCACACCACACATGACAGAGAAGGAGTGGGACAGGTATGGAGCAGTATATGGGAAAGGTGACATGTACCACTGTGGGGCCCAGAACACAGGTAGGAGATTGATGTCTGAGCAAGAGAAGAAGAAGCCACGATCCTCAGGAGTCCACAAGAAGACCCATGAGGAGAGAATATTCTGGGAAGAAACATCAAGATGAGGGGGTTACCTGGAATGGTTTTCTTATCTGCCACTACTAATTGTCCTGACAGCCTCTGCATTTCCACCCACCCACAACACTCATGTGCCTCCTGGTGCCCATATTCTGTCTCAGGTAATACAAACCACTAAATAAACCCAGAATACATTGATTCCATGTCTTCCAGCAGTAAAAGAAAACAGAATTGGTCCAAAGTATCCTTCTGTTATCTAGAATCAATGATAGCTTCAAAAATGTCAAGGGCAGTGCTCACATACTGAAGAGTGAATATAAAGGGGCTTTCACTGGCTAAGCTGGAAGTACCATCTTCATAATAGTGATAGTAATCATAATCGTTAATTGAAACAGGTGCAAACTGTGAAAAGCTATGAATTAGTAATTATATTTGAAAGAGAAAAGTGAGTAGAAAATATAGAAAATGTAGTTGTAATACAAAGAAGGGTATATATAATAGTATGTTTAATTATATATTGATTTTAATAAATGGGATTCCCGTAAAGCTCTATGCCATTTGAAATTTTAATAAATTAACTTCTATAAAGGATGTAAGCAATCTGCAAATTGTGACAAAATTTACCCAAAAGACAGCATATTTGATTGCAGGAATGTTAGCTTTCAATGTATCCACCATGATTTTGGATAATTATGTCCTTCAGCACAGAATAGTTTTATTGCCTGGAATATAAAAGAATGAAATTAGAACAGTGAATAATTAACAATTTAATTTAAATGATGAGTAAATTTTATATCTTCCACATTTTGCAAATTGTTTATATCTTCTATAGATGCATATGTATTAAAATTAAGAACTATACATTTATTTTATGTATACCATGAATATATGTGTTTTGTTTCTCATTTTATCTTTTTTTAAATTTTAATTGTTGTTCAAGTACAGTTTTCTGCCTTTTACCCCCATCCCAGCCCTCTCCACCTCCCTCTGGTTTCACTCCATCCCTTGTTATTGTCCTTGTGTCCTTTATACTTGTTCCTGCAAACCCTTCTCCTTTTCCCCTGAAATTCCCTCCCCTCTCCCCTCTGGTCACTGTCAACCTGTTCTCAATTTCTGTTGGTGGGATTGTTTCTTATTTTAATTATGTAACTGTTTAAAATTACAAAAATGTATTTATTTCCATCTGTGAGGGAAAGAAGGAAAAAGTACAGAGTGTTGTGAGTAATTCAAGTAGTCCAGGAAGAAGTAGGCATTACAGTAAAGTGAGCAAGGAAGGACAGCCTCTGCCTGGTGGCCACACAATAGCTGAGTAAAGAGAGTCATGTTTGCTCCAAAATGGTAAATTAGCAAGATGTTTAGAGGAGAGAATTATGCAGACAAAATTGTCTCCTAAGAAATAAGATCTCTAAATGGTCTTTATAATTCATGAGAAACTGCCAAATCATGTTCTACAGTGACTGAACCCTATTGTTTTAGTAGTTCTTTATGTATTCTAGATACTACAATCTTGTCAGATATATATATGATTTGCAAGAACACTTGTTCCTCTTCTACCCTCTTTGGGATTAAGTAATTTTTTTTTACTATTAAATTCTAGCTTTTTCTTTTTATTTACTTATTTATTTATTTACTTATTTACTTATTTATTGCTTTTTACCTGTGCTTATTGTCTCTATTTTTTTTACTGGTTTATGTATGCATTACAATATGCATTCTTAACATATCATATTAAGATAATAAACTTTAAAAAGTACTGTTCCACTTCACTCCATCCTTTTTGCAATTATTTTCACATATTTTATTTCTACATATAGTCTTCCAAACATTATTATATTTACTCTAGACAATCAACTTCTTTGCATAACACTTAATAAAATAAAAATATATTTTATATATTCTCACACATTCACTATTTTCATTCTCTTCCTATCTTACTGTAAATCTGATGTTATTACCCTGAAGTCTGAAGAGCTCTTCTTTGCATTTCTTATAGTGCAAGTGGCTGGTTATGAATTTTCTTGGCTTTTGTTTGAATAAAAGTATGCATTTGCCTTCATATTTGAAGAATTATTTTGCTAAATAAAAAGAAATCTAGGTTCACTGCTTTTTATTTTACTTAGCACTTTATAGACATTTGCTCCATTGTATTCTGGTTTGTGTTATTTCTAAAGAGAAGTTAGCCATCACTCTTGTTTTTATTCACTTATATATAATCTCTTTTTTCTTTGGCTGCTTTTAAGAATTTTTATTTCCTTTTCCTCAGTAGGACTATTATTTGTCAATGAATTAATGTTTTTATATAGATTTTGCTTGGGATTCACCATGATTTCTGAATCTAAGGGTTGCCATTTTTTATCAAGCTTAGAAAAATTTGATAAATATTTCTTTAAATATCTTTCTTGCCCATGCTCTCTCTCTTTTTCTTCTAGGACTTCAATTACATATCTATTAATTTACCTGATAATGTGTCACAGGTCCCTGAGGCTCTATTAAATATTTGTATTCATTTTTTCTATTGTGTACTTCAGTATGGACAATTTCTATTAATCTGTCTTCCAGTGTACTGATCCTTTATTATTCTGTATTGAGTCTGTTAGCAATCTCATTCAATGAATTTTTATTTCAGTTATTGTACTTTTTAGACCCAGGATTTCCAATTTTTCCCAATTTCCAAGTGTCTCCTGAAAATCTTACTATGCATCCACATAGTGCAGTGGTTGGTCTAGGATCTGGCTGGCACTTATATGCACATTTTAGTGTTCACTTATTTTTGTGTCCTCCATTCTAGGATCTCCCACCTCAATTCCCAGCTACATTGGCAGTCCCAGATTTAATCAGCTCCTTTTCAACAGATTATACAGTAGCTTTGTGCTTCAATTTCCAGCTGCCTCCTGAAAATTCCCATCTCTTGATCCATTTTATTCATATTTTCCTGTAGATTATCTGCCATGTTTATTATAGCTCTTTTGAAGTCCTTGTGAATTGTTTGTGAATCTATTTTTATTAACTGATTTTTCTGTTGCTTATAAGCCACACCTTCTAATTTCTTCATAATGTGTACTGATATTTTATTGTATATTAGATCTTATAAATAATAGTTTAGTTACTTTGAATTCTGTTATATACCTCTGAAAAATGTTGTGTTTTGTTAAATTACTGATGGATCACCTTGAACTTGTGGAGGTTTGTTTTTATGCCTAGTTTACAGCAGGTATATTTACCAGTAGTTGTATCTTTAGTGTTGAGGGAAAAGAGATGTAATCTTCATTTCCAATGCCTGACACTTCTGGAGATTTAATAGAGAGGTATGTAACATGCCAGGTATTTACCATGCTCTCAATAACTTGATGGGACTCAAACTAAAAAGTCTATTACCTGTGATAAGCAGCAGCTAAAATTGCTGCTCTCTTCTAAAAGCTTTCTGGCCGTTATGTCTCCAACTGCCTTGAAATCTTACTATGCACCCACATAGTGCAGTGGTTGGTCTAGGATCTGGCTGGCACTTATATGCACATTTTAGTTTTCACTTATTTTTGTGTCCTCCATTCTAGGTTCTCCCACCCCAGTTTCCAGCTACATTGGCAGCCCCAGATTTAATTGGCTCCTTTTCAACAGATTATACAGTAGCTTTGTGCTTCAATTCTACCCTTTCTGTGCCTTGTAGTATTGGGAATGCCCTCAGGGGCAAAAGCCATGCAGTATGGATTTTGCCCATGTTCAAGAATAAGACCTTTTTTTACCTATTATTTTGAGGTCATATTTCCTCTTTATCTGCCTGCTTTGCTTATTTTCTAGTGTTGTCACACAGTTCTTTATATTTTGTGCAGATTTGTTATTGTTATTGCTGTAGAATTAGATTAACATAGGCTACCATTAATGAAACTATAGCTTAAATACAGACTTAATCACAATCTGTTTATATTTTTTCAAGATGTATCAAGATTTCTCAGAAAATCCATAAAAATCATTTCTGGTATGTTGAAATAAGTCAAAGATATATGCTGTGGGTCATTGACTTTAACATTAACCACACAACTCTTTTATAAAGATATCAGGATTTGTTTCCCAGCAAAATAAATTCACCATCAAAAATATAGACAGCATAATAAGGTAAAAGCCCCTTTTAAATTCATTTGCACAGCATTAATTGGGTTATAAATTATTATTTAATTATTTCTAAAAAGCAAAAATGGGTCAAAGTATGGCAAAAATTTTCCTAGTTACAGAGGCTCAGACATCTACCAGGAATGTGCTGTCACAAATTATTATAATTTTCAAATTGCCATCAAAATCATTATCCACCAATGTTTTTATAGAAAGCAAAGAGAATAAAGAAAACATGAAAATGGAACAGAAGAAATCAGCAATTAAATTATTTTTCAACACATGTTATATCCATCTATTATATGACAAATGCTGTGTAAACACTAAGTATACAGAAAAGGAGACAAAGCCTAGGTCCTCAAAGAGTTAAGAGTCCAGCAAGGAAAATAGTTAATTAAGTCAGCAACCAAGAAAGACCAAAGACTGAAGTTTATTAAGTTTTCTCAAGAAAGTGATACTATGGTGTGTAATGTACCCAGAATTCATTTAGAGCTAGTAGCTATCAAATCTTTAGAGACATAACTCCAAGTAATCAGGTGTGTGAGATACTCTCACTCTGAAAGTTAAGGTCAGAGTCAGGGACTGGGGAATGAGAAAACACATTTTTTGAGCAGAAGGAAAACCTATTAGAAGCTGAGATGACTAGGTTCAAGTTTTTTAAGATTGGTACAAAAAAGCCTTTTGAACTTAGCTTGCTACTGGCACAAAAAGTAAAAAATAAGGCATTCTTCAATTTAGGAACATATATCTAGTTTCAGAAGGAAGTCTGAACATTCTAGGACATAAAAGTACTCCTTGTAAAAAAATCTAAGTATCATTTATGTATTAACCCAAGAAAGGTTTCTTTTCCAGTTCTTTCAAGAGGAATAGCATGCTTTTTATATAGAATAGGCCAGAGGGCAAGTTCCCTGGAAAAGTGCTCACTAAAAATAACCTATGAAAAATTATGGGAGTGTCTTACTTCTTGTATATTGGGACTGATTAACATCAATAATGTTTACCCAGGACATGTGTAGGAAAAAAACATCTTATTTTGATTTTTGTGTTGCACTATATAAAAAATTATCTATACTTGTGTCTGTTTGCTTTTCGTTGGTGTCACTTCCTCTTAAAATTTACCTTGATAATTTTCAGTATTTCTAACATTAGAACTCCAGTGTCCAGTCTATACTTCCAGTTTCCTTCCTATGCTTTTTAGTCATAATACTCTTTTTTGAAGGGCAAGAACTATGTAAAATAAACTATACTGTATGAAATGAGATGTTGTGTTAAGATGAAATGCCCTGGATGAGACAAGATATCAGTGATCACAAAGATCATTTGTGTTTCATTGTGATTTTACAAACTATGAAGGCATTTCTAAATGGAGAATAGACTTTGTACAACATGAAATTTGCTTCTAATACAGAATTTAAGTTAAAAAATAGCATTTACCATTTATAAGGAAATACTGAAGATTTGCACAAACAATCTAACTGGGTAGTAATTACATGTGCAAAAATGTCTGGATTAAGAGCTACATCTAAAAGTAGGCACCTGAAGAGAACATATTTTTTCCATAAACATTTTGAATGAATATTCACAGATCCACTAGCCATTTTGTTTTCATCAAAAATACAGGTTATTCCATTATAGTTCTGTATCTGAATATTCTCTAATATGTTATTGCAACTTTTAGTGTAAAAAGCCTCCATCTTTGAAAATACAGGATATGCATTTTATTGTGGAATTTGAAAAGTGAACGTATATTCGTCACTCATTTTCTTTTGCATGAATGTATTTTTTTCACTCATGTATATTTTTTGCATGACTGTTTTCATTTCCACTAACAAATTAAAATGCCCTTTCTTGTGAAAATTCTCTCTTGAATAATCCTCAAATAACTACTTGATTTTCCCAACTATTTCAATCTAGTGGGCTCCAAGAAAAGGATCATGGTGGTCTGAACACACAATATAGTACAAGTCCTTCTGGTTATTCTTTAGAGACTCTCCATACCTCTCTACCCTGCTCTCTATCCTGAGACGTTCATGGGCTGTCTGATTTCCCTTGGTTTAACTTCTCCTCCCATATTAACACCCAGCTCAGTGCTTGAAGGTCAAAGGCATTGAAAAAATATCTGTAGGAATAAAGTAAATGGTGTTTAGTTTCCTTTTCCCCATTGTATTCATCACCTATTTCCTTTCGATTCCCTTTTAGTAATAATACAATTACTAATGTCACTACTATTTATTAATAGGTACACCTGGTTTTATTGTGTTTTGCTTTATTGTTCCTCACAGATATTGTGTTTTTTACAAGTTGAAGGTAAAACTCTCTACCAGCAAAAAGATTGTGTCATTTTATTGTGATACTTTGTTGTAATAATTTGGAACCAAACCTACAATATCTCTGAGGTATACCTGTATGTGCTATTTGTCCAATTTTTGCTAAGTAATTTGTCCCTTATCCTTAAAATCTCCTATGAAGTGATTCCTAATTATCCCATTTTGTAAATGAAGCAACTGAAATTTAGAGTGAAGATATAACTTGCTCAATATCCCAGTGCCTGAGTTGGCAGTAAATCCCTCTGCTCTAAAACCTGTGCTCTCATGTGTTATGCTAGACACCCCACCTTCAAGTAGTTGCTCCACATCCATTTCTTGGTAGCAGCATCTGTATTGCTAAGTACCTCTCTATACCTAAAAGTATACTAGATTATGTTCAGAGAAAGTAAAATTTAGAATTTTAAAATTTCAGAAACAATGAACTCAGATTCAAGAAGCACATTTTCTCTTCTTGGTTTTGTTCATGCTATCTGAAGCATGAAGATGCTGTCTTCCCTCCTTCATGGACATGCTGCTTATTGTTTCAAGTCCAGCTTCCTCACTGCCTGCCCTACTTGTACTAAATTATCTCATTATACTTTTTATGTTCTTTGGTTTTGCTTATTTTTCACTTTGAATGTGTTGAATTAGTGGATCCCACATCTGTCTTCACATATTGAATTGTAAGAGCTCTGTTTTTTCCTTGTTTATAGGCTTGCTTAGAGCAGTGTTTATATGTAATAAAAATTTGTTAAAAGTTCAAGTGATTAAATTTACTTAGTACATATTTAAATTATTCTTGGAGTGACATAAAATGATATATATAATAAGTAGAATTATCAAATATGTGGATATACAAATCACTTTATTCACTTCCTTAAATTCAGTTGTAGACTTAATCTTTTTTATTAATAATTTTAAGTACCCAAATGAGACATTCTCAGACAATATCTTTTTTAATCTTCATGTTCTGGTTGTGTAAGGGGTGCTTACTGATATTTTTATAATTTTCAATATGTGACATTAGAGTAATGATAATGGACTATATTTCCACATTTTGTTTGCTTTTCTCTTTCTAATACTATACCTCTCAATCCTTGTGTTCCTTTGATCTTCAGGTTGAAAATAATTTTATTTTAATCTGTGATTATATACTACTTTAAGTATTATTCTCTTTCTAAGGAATAATTGAGAAATGCTGTAGTCCATCTGTATGATGAAAAGCCACCATTTTACAACTTGGGATTACTGTTTTGTTTATCTGTGTTTTGCATTTTTGAATGTAGGAGTTAAATGCAAAAAAAAAAAACCCTTAAAAACAGTTATGTGCAAGAATAATTTTCTAGCATGTTGCATTTGATTGAAGCTGAGGTGATTGAAGGTGACAATATTAAACAAGAGCTAAAGGTTACAAATTACTTTGACTAACACATTAGAAGCAATTGGGAGCAATCTATAGCACTAACTAGACTATGATACAGTCATTTTGGTTATGATTTTAATTGGCAAACCCATGCATGAATGGTGTAGTAGTAATGATTTACTTTATGTACCATGACTAAACTTAGTTATTTTTTACAAATACCTATTTTTACCAGCAAAGTTAGAAATAGTATTTATAGATTTTAATTTCAGTTTCACTTATGATGGCCAAATACTAGTTTTAATTTCCTCTGTGAGTTCTGTACCCTATCTTTAGATTAGTCATATGTTGAATAAGATATATCCAGGCATTTTGTAATTAGTACACAACCCTATCTGGTAGGTATAGCAAGAGCCACTAATATTAGGTTCGCCAAAAAGTTCATATGTTTTCTTCCCTAAAATAAAAGACACATTTTTTATTTTCATTGATAACTTTATATTTGGGTATTTTGAATATTTCAGCTATCTCCCACATGGTATAAAATTGATTGTTCTCAATTAATGTCTTGATTTGATCACTATCAACTTCAGTTGGTCTACCCAACCATGGAGCATCATCCTGTAAGAAATCTCCAGCATGAAATTTCATAAACCACTTTTGACACATTTGATCAGTCACAGCATCTTCTCCACACACTGCACAAATCTTTTTTTTTTTTTGCATTTCATTTACATTTTTACCTGTCTTGAGATAATGTAGCCTAATATTCAAAAAAATGTTGCATATTTCCTTCTGTCATTAATATTAAAGTGGATAAACAAAAATTCACCAATTTTGATAAGTTGTTTTTATTTTTTAATTTATTCTTTATTATATTTTTTCCATTACCCTTTAGTCCCCTTATGTCCCACATCACTCCAGCAATCACCACACCATTGTTCATGTCCATGAGCCCTTTTTCCTTTTTGCTGATTCTCACCATCCCCTAATGTCCCACCCCCCCTACTAGTTATCATCCTGCTCTCCATCTATGTCTGTTCCAATTTTCATTGCTAGTTCAGTTTGTTCATTAGATCTCACATAAGAGTGAAATCATATGGCATTTCTCTTTCTCTGAGTGGCTTATTTCACTTAGCATAATGTTCTCCAGTTCTATCCATACTGTCCCAAAAGGTAAAATTTTCTTTTTTATGGCTGACTAATATTTCATTGTGTAAATATCCCATAGTTGTTTATCCACTCATCTATTAATGGACACCTGGGTGCTTCCATATCTTGATGATTATAAATAACACTACATAAAGGCGCTTATGTTCTTTGAATTAGGGTTTTGGGTTCCTTCAGATGGAAATTCAGATATATTCCCAGAGTGGGATTGCTTGGTCAAAAGGCAGGTGCATTTTTAATTTTTTGAGGTATCTCCATATTGCTTTCCACAGTGGATGCACCAGTCTGCATTCCCAGCAACAGCACAAAAGTGCCCTTTCTCCACATCCTCACCAGCACTTATTGTTTTTTGATTTATTGATGATAGCCATTCTGACGAGTGTGAAGTGGTATCTCATTGTGGTTTTTATTTGCATTTCTCTCATGATTAATGATGTTGAGCATATTTTCATATGTCTGTTGCCATCTGTATGTCCTCTTTGGAGAATTGTCTTTTCAGGCCTCTTTCCCCTTTTTTTAATTGGGTATTTGTTTTTGTGTGTGTGTGTGTTGAGTTTTGTAAGTACATTATACATTTTGGATATTAAACCCCTATTAAATGTATGGGCAAATATTTTCTCCCATTCTGTGGACTGTCATTTTATTTTGTTTATGATTTCTTTTCCTAGGCACAAACTTTTTAGTTTCATGTAGTCTCATTTGTTTATTTTTTCTTTTGTTTACCTTACCTGGGGAAATATATCTGATAAAAAAATTTCTATGAGCAATGCCCAAGATTTTGCTGTCTATGGTTTTCTCTAGGATTTTTATGCTTTCAGGTTCAACCTGGATGAAGTAGATAAATTACTAGAAACATACACTCTTCAAAAAATAAATCAGAAAATATCAGAATCAGAATAGACAGATTACAAATAGTGAAATCAAAACACTAATGAAAAAACTCCAAACAAACAAAAGACCTGAACCAGATGCTTCACAGGTGAATTTTACCAAACATTCTGAGAACTAACACCTCTACTTACCAAAATGTCACATAAAATTCAAGAGAAAGGAAGGCTCCCAAACTCATTTCATGAGTC